>OX439232.1:13976944-14431944 GCA_949319165.1 Sialis lutaria | reverse complement strand
CAGATCTAATTTGATCTGACTGGATCCAATTGGATCTAAAAATTAGCCGCTTTATCAGATTTGATTGGATCCAATCAGATCCAATTGGATCTAACCAGATCTGAATTAGAGAATAATTTGTTGTTTCTACTGAACAACTCATCATTTAATATTTATACGAAAAAATTATTATAACATTACCTACCTACCTTTATACAAACTGGAAACATGCTTCTCTGGCGAGGGGTAATTTGCGTTTTTTTGGATCCAATCAGATCAAATTGGATATAATCAGATTTCAAATATGCAGTTTTAATATTTCAATTTTTCACGTAATTTTCTATACAATAAAGCATACTTAAGGTTAAATTTATCTGTTAAAAATCATGTGTTGATATGTTAAATTTAAAATAGAGTATAATGTGTTGTATCCCTGTATCTATAATAATTATTATAGATACAGGGATACCATTAAAATGCATCTATAATACCATAAATCTAAGTAAAACGCGTGTCCTTAGCGTAGTATAAACAAATATGTGATTTTTATTAGTTCATTATTATTTTATTAGTCGCAAAAACGAGAATTATAGCGCGAACCGCGAACGCACCAGAGCGCGTCACGCTAGTATTAGTAACTTCGAGCGTGGTTTGACGGGCGAAAAATCAACCAATCGGGATGATTTTTTTTTTTTGAAATACTGGAAATTGATTCTACTTCAAATAGTTAACTGTCGAGGGGGGTCCCAGATCCACTGGAAAAGAGCTACGCGCGGAGAAAGCGGGCGAAAAGACTTTTGGGAAAGTTCTTCCAACTTTGGACGTTAATAACTTTTTTTCAGGACATCAGAGAGTTTAATTTGATATAAACTTAATTAAAGAGCAAGGTTTGACGAGTGAAACGAGCCTATATTCATTGCAGTGGGATAATTAGAACGCGAGTTATGAGCGATTGAAAATAAAAAAAGTAATCAAAGATGGCGGCGGGAGGGGGGGATTTGGGCAGTGCGCAAATTCAGGGTTAAGGTCTTCATCGAAGCCCCTTTCGAATAAGCTACAAAAGAAAAAATGTACCCGAAATAATTTCCTGCACTGGAGTAAATGATCACTCGGTTCCCGCGAACATCCTGTATGTGTTTTCAAGAGTTGACCGCAATCAGGACACTGGACGGTAGAGGTGATCATTTACTTTTTTAGCAAGCTGCTCAAATTTCCCCTTCTTTTTAATCGAAATGATATGACCCGTATGACCGCAATCAGGACAATTTTTGACCACAATCAGATTACCATATTCCCGTAGTGATGTAATTCCCACACAAACGCTGATTGTACTGCTTATATGTACATTTATAACGTTTAAAACATTTGAATATGTCCGCCTGGTGACGTCAATTCTCACGCGACTACTGATTGGTCAAAGACCAAGTGAGACTACCTAATGCATACTTTTATATACACTCAGTACTCTGCTATATGACGGCATCGGTACTCGACGGCTGGAGGGGCACCCACTTTAACGTTAGTTGGTGAATTTAAACGCGCAGAAATATAGCAGTCACGGTGGTATTATGATGTGGATGGGGGAAGGACGATGGTTCTTAGAACCAGTGGCGTAGATAGCTTTTTGCGATGGGGGGGGGGGGGGGTGAAAACATTTTTTTCTTTTTCGAAATACAAAATTTGAAAACAAATTTTTTTGTCTTTGCCAATTTTGAAGACCTTTTTTTTTAGTCGTTCATTTCAGTCTCATGGGGGGGGGATATACCAGTATTTAAACATCTTTTAAATCTTTTATATGGTGAAAAGTATAAAAATTGGACTCAGGGGGGGGATTGATCCCCTTAATCCCCCCCCCTATTTACGCCACTGCTTAGAACTATCGGGGCACAACGTGGAACGGAGCGGTCGTGTGATGGATGGTCGTATAGCAGAGTGCTGAGTGTACATACCGTACATGCCGTACATACCTTGCTGGAGGGGTATTGATATCAGATTTCAGATATCATATTATATCAACCGCCAATCTAACCGCCCGTGATGATGCTTGTGAATTAATTGTAAAATATTTTTTTATAGTGCTTCATGAAACTTGAAATAAAAATCTGCAGCTTATTAAGTTTGTTTAATTTATTAAATTTGTAATACTATTGTTCAAGTAAGATCAAATATTACTGTGCTGAAATGTCTTACGAGAAGTTGGAACACAAAGAAGATGATATATCTAATGATATCCAACATCTGCAAGACATTGAAACTTATGATGAATTTGCAATATACTACAAACAGGTTAGCTTTTACCAAAAGTGTTTGCATTAAATTATATTGCTAGTAAATAAATACATGGTAAATATAGATTATCTTTATAATTGACATATAGATCAATAACAATACTTGTAATAGTTTTAAAACCTTGCTCTGTGCATATCTTAATATATAAAAATGTTGGTAATGTCATCACACCGTGATCACACCTACACCGGTGAATTCATCGAAGCTATATTCACACCATATGTTCGTTTAATGCTTCGATAAGTTTACCTTTTTTTGGACCTGGTAGGAGGCACTGGGGTCGAGATATTTTGATAAATTGTATTTGTAGACCAATAAAGACAATTTATCAAATTGTATTTATTCAGAATATTATTATATTATTATGCTAGTTACTGTAAAATGTGTATTTATGGATGATTTATGGTCTGATTTCTAAACAAATTATTTTTGGGCAGAACAACGTTTGCCGGATCAATTAGTGTACCTATAAACCTGTTATATTATTATTAAATATGTGGTATATAAAGAGAAGAAATAATATCAAATAATAATTTTTCAGGAAAACTTAATGATTAAAGAAGAAAAAACGGATTATAAAGAAATAACAGATTATCATCATGAAATAGTTGCAACTGAATCCAACCGTCAATATCCTATTGAAAGCACTGTAAATTGGAAAAGACATAAATGTGATCAATGTAAATATAGTTCTAATGAAAGATCACATTTTGTTAGACATCAATTAATACATACTAATGAAAGACCTTTTAAATGCGATCAATGTGATTATAGATGCGGGCAGAGAAATACTTTGAAATCACATCAATTAAAACATACTAATGAACGACCTTTCAAATGTAACCAATGTGAATATAGCGGTAAAAGCCAAACTAGTCTAATATCACATCAATTTGTACATGCAAGCGATCAATCTTTTAAATGTGATCAATGTGAATTTAGCTGCAAACAGAGAAGTTACTTAGTAAAACATAAATTAAGACACACCGGTCAACGGCCTTTTAAATGTGATCAATGTGAATTTCGCTGCTTACGTAGACTCAATTTAGCAAACCATAAATTAACACATGGTAATGATAAACCTTTTAAATGCGACCAGTGCGATTACAGTTGTAAAAACAGTTGGAATTTAGTAGGACATAAATCGACACATCGTGATGAACGGCCTTTTAAATGTGATCAATGCGATTATAGATGTAAACAGAAACGGTATTTGGGAAAACATAAATTAGCGCATGAATCAATTAAAAATAATAAAACTTCAAATGATAAAAATATGAAAAAAACGTGAATCAACGTAATATTATAAAATATATTATAATATTGTTATATCTTTACACTGTTTTTAATTGTTCAATTATATATTTTTAATAAAAAAATTTTACCCTCACATGTATTTTAATTATAGAAACATATTATTATTATTATTATATAGGTTGTTTCAATCAGTGGCGTAGATAGCTTTTTGCGATGGGGGGGGGGGGGGGGGGGGATGAAAAAAAATTTTAGGAAATTTTTTTTAAGCTCTTTTAGTAAAAAAAACTTCAGCAAATAAACTGAAGACCTTTTTTTTAGCTCTTTTAGTAAAAAAATCTAAGTAAATAAACTGAAGAGCTTTTTTTTAGCTCTAACACGCATTGATCCCCTATACCAATCTCATGGAGGGGGGATATGACAGTATTAAATCATCTTTTATATGGTGGAAAGTAAAAAAATTGGACTCATGGGGGGGATTGATCCCCTTCATCCCCCCCCCCCCTATCTACGCCACTGGTTTCAATACCAAGGTACAGTAACTGTAAAGAGATAGAAATCATAAAAGATAGAGATTTGATTAAATGAAACAAAAGTTACCTTTAAGAGGGAACAGTTAATTGGTGCAACTATATGTTAAAAAGTGGAATTACAATTTTATTGTAAACACAAAAAAATGTAAAGTGCATGTAGAGCAAAAAAAAGAAAAGATCATTGCAGTTGTAAAATTTTCTCATGGAATATTTCATATTAAAACAGATTTTGGCTAATGCCTAGTAGGCTATGAAAATTTGGTGGGATGTAAATTACACCATTAATAAAAATATCCCCTATCGGCTCTATAAAACCCAGTAATTGAAAGGAATCGAGGTACTTGTCAATTATAAACAAAATTCGTCTATAGATAGGTAAATGTCATGTATTATATATACACGTATGATGAAATCAGCGCCAATGTGGCTAAAGTTTGTACTATTAATTTCAATATTTTTAAATAGGTAATTAAGGTAATTATTATAATTTTGGGGCGAAATCGTGTTGTTTACTTAGGGTAGGTTATTAATACGGTTAGGGGTTAGGTGGGTTAGTAGGGTTATATATATTTCACTTCCTACCTCAATTATTATTTAAAAATTTAATTGTCGTATTAAAATTAAGGTAATTCGATCAGTGCCATAGAATATACTACGCTAATGGAAAATACAACTATTTTTTATGCAACATATAGAAAATATATGATTATCTAAAAATGTCTTTTTTATTTACTCGTATCATAAGATTATTCGTCATTTGATTTTTAAACAATTATACTATTAAATATTTAAAAAGTTTGTAATTTGACTCTACTTGTTTTCAACTCAAAATAAATCTGGCAACATTGTACCGTTTTAAAAACAATAAAGAATCGCTGTCGTCGCTGTCAGTTTAAATCATAGACATATAGTACTGGACAGCGAGATCCACATTTACAAATGTACGACACAGATCGCGCTGTCTAGTACTATATGTCTATGGTTTACATAGAATTATGATCATTATATTTAATAAACATACATAAGTACATGAAAAATGTACTTTTTTCGTTTTTCAATAATAAAAATACGTTATAAATTAAAAATATGTAATATTATTTCATTTTATTATATAGCATTTTAAATATCACGGGCATGTCACTCTGTTGTTTAAACTGGGAACTCATCTGACAGTTTGGGTTGTAGGCGAGACGGGTAAGACGCAAGGAAATGGGTAGTATTACAATCTGGCAACACCTATAATTATGAATTCTTTTGAATGCATTTGGCAACAACGCATTAATATTTGTGTACAAGAAGTGTGTGAAGTTATGAAATATGGCGTTGTTAGATTCTGAAGATGTTTTCTGAGTTTTATTTGAATATTAAGTAAGTACCTATTTGATTTTTATTTATTTTTCAATTATATACAACGACGCTGTATGTGTAGTTTGATTTATTTAATTGTGAAACCACTTTATAAAATAACTATAAAAGTAGTTTTGCAAATAGATTTCTGCTGTATTTTTATGTTTGAATAATTATTTAGCTACTATTAATTTAAATAATTCATTTTTCAGATTCTGAAAGCTTCCACATGCTGTTTATTACATGCTACGTGCTACTGTGTACAAAATAGGATTTTGATTAATTATCGGTAAGAGTTATTTTATCACTGTATGAGGTTGTAGAGTCAAATATCATGAAATATTTATATCTGAGCAATGTTTGTAATTTGTAATAACATAATATGACTTTAATAAATATTTGAACAGATTTTGTGTTTTATTAATTGTTAAAACATGTGGATTATTATAGGTTATTAAAATATAAACAAAGAACCATATGATAGAAGGCATTACGATTCAAATATATGTAAGCTGTTGTGTGATTGGTCGATATATGTATAGATCACGTGAATGTATTCTGCTTTCTGATTGATGCACCCCGAACTGTCATCGAGTAGTTACAAAAAAATAACGTTGAGTGTCGCTTCTGTATATTTATTATTCTGTGTTAAATATGCGAACATAGAATATGTAAATCATTTTGTAAGTGTTGTTATTTGTCTTTTCTTTCTCTACGGTTTTGAATGCAATGTTGTCAGATTGTGATGTTAATTAAAATCAAATATGAATGATAATGACATATACAATTTGTCTGAATTTTAAATCAATATTTATCACGAACTAAACGGTAAAAGTACTTTTTTTTATTTTTGACATAATCTGTTGTATTCAATAAATCAATTATTTAGTTTTTTAAACTTTTGTCTAATTTATTTAATCCGATATATACAAATACATGCAGTTGCCGGTATGATTCGCCATATCTCCCATGTTAAAAATACTAACTTTGATAATTAATTTCTTTTAAACTGTACGGTAGATCTTTTTCAAATTGCAAATATCAACGCATTGAATGTTGTTTTATGACATACTTTAAATTCACATTTTTATCTAATAACTCGTCTAGTGATCGAATGACCTTAATAGTGCAAACTTTTGTCACATTGGCGCTAATTTCATCATGACATAGATGACATATGCCTATCTACGCCACAGAATAATAAGTATACAGAAGTGACACTCAACGTTATTTTTTTGTAACTAACTCGATGACAGTTCCGGTTGCACCAATCAGAAAGCAGAATACATTCACGTGATTTTCACATATATCGACCAATCACAGAACTGCTTACATATATTTGAAACGCCACCTACAGTACATTGTTTGTTTATATTTTTCTAACCTATAAATAATTGTTTTTTTAACAAATAAAACAGAAAATTGCTTAAATATGAATCTTTATTAAATTATATTATGTTATTACAAACATTTCTTAAATGTAAATATTTCACATATTTTATAGTCCAAGTAAATTAGGGATATTAATGATGTTTCACTGTTTGCGAGTAAGTAAGTTCATACACTGACACTTACCGAAAATTAATCAAAGTCCGATTTTTTTCCTTAAATAGTAGGAAATACACAGTATGTGGGTGTTTTTAGAATCTGAAAAATAAAATATTTACTTTAATTGCCTGTATTGTAACTTAATAATTATCAAAGTATAAAAAATTGGAATTACTACTTTAAAAAATTGTGAATCAATATTATTAAAGTAGTTTCCCAATTATATAAATTGAAATATACGTACAACGTTATTAAACAGACGAAAAAAACAATATGTAATGAAACACTTACATTAATATTCAAATAAAATCTCAAATATAGTTAAATATCTTCTGAAGATGCCATACATTATACACATGGACATAGGAATATACATTATACACCACTACACACAAAAACGTAAAACTTGTTGCCAAATATATTCAGTGTTGCCAGATTGGAATACCTTCCTTTCCTTTACGTCTTACCCGTCTCGTCCTCAACCGGAACTGTCAGATGAGTTACCAGTTTTGCCTATCCAGTGACATCCCCGTGATCTACGCACGAAATCTGGTTCGTTCCTAGTGATTTTAGTTTTTCCAAAAATTGGGACCATAATTGACAAGTACCGGAATCGAATTTTGATGTTTCATTTCGGTTTCTGTAAAATTCCGTATTCTCCGTTAATAAAAAAAGTATTTATTTTTAGTGAATTAAAGTGATATAAATTTGTTTTAAGTTCAAATAATTAAAAGCTAATTTAAAATAGTTTTAAACTAGCTATAATAATTTAATAATTTTTATAATAATTTTAAACCAGCTATAATTTTTTTTTCCAAATATTACACTCAGCACTCTGCTATACGACCATCCACTACACGACCGCTCTGTTATACAATGTGCCGACAGTTCTAACCAACGTCCTTCCCCCATCCCCACCATAATACCACCGTGACTACTATATTTCTGCGCATTTAAATTCACCAATCAACGTTATAGGTGGTGGGTGCCCCTCTAGCTGTCGTATAGTGGAATTTTTGAATTACCGATGCCGTCGTATAGCAGAATGTTGAGTGTATCAGTTGGGCCAATGTGACAACATAAAATTCTTCTTCAGACATGACCAACATAACAAATAATTTCTCAAATCACAAATCAAATAACCAATAAAGTTTGAATTCAAAACGTGCACGTTTTTAAAATAAATATATTTTAAAGTAAACACTTGTTTTAAAATTAAAAACAATGCCGAAATCAAAGAGGGATAAAAAAGGTATGTTTTAGTGACAAAACATGAAAACTATCTAAACTCATATATTTAAACAACATCATTAATTAATGTTATTATTATTTTCAGTTTCGTTGACAAAAACAGATAAAAAGGGTCTTGCTCTCAAGCAGCAGATAATAGAAGATATCAGAAGATGCGTGGAAAAATTTGACAGCATTTACATATTTCAAGTCCACAACATGAGGAACGACAAACTCAAAGACTTACGAACAGAATGGAAGCACAGTAGATTCTTCTTCGGTAAAAACAAAGTCATGCAATTAGGTCTCGGAAAAACACCCGAAACAGAAGTAGAAGAGAAGTTACACAAGCTGTCCGAATGCTTACATGGACAGTGTGGGCTGTTATTCACAAACAAACCAAAAGATGAGGTTATTGAATGGTTCAAAAACTTTGCAGTTGAAGATTTTGCACGGTCTGGATTCAAAGCGACATCGGATATCACATTATTCGAAGGCCCTTTAACCGAATTCCAACATTCAATGGAGCCTTATTTAAGACAGTTAGGATTACCGACATCCTTACAAAAAGGAGTGGTAATGTTATTGCAAGATTACGCAATTTGCAAAAAGGGAAACATATTAACACCGGAACAAGCAAAAATATTAAAATTGTTAGATTATAAACTGGCAACATTTAAACTGACGTTGAAATGTGTGTGGATTAAAGGAGAAGGATTCGAAAAACTCGATGAAAATGAAGAAAACACCGAAATGGATGTAGAAGAAAGCGAAGATTCCGACGATGATTAAATTAAGAATATGGGACGGACGACCACGTAAAAACATTAGAATAGAGTTTGCATCAAGATGTCCACGTTAATCTGTTGGTGACTTTCAGGTCAGCAAGTGCATTTAATAGTTCATATAACATATGTACACGATCACCGTTTTGATTTATAAAGTGGACTTCTTTAGTTTATAAATATCGGTACTTCTTAGTTATCCTCCCGCAAGTATGAACATAGACTATAAGTGTATTGTTAGGTGGCGTTAAAGTATTAGTAGTAAACAGGCTACTTTTGCTGACAAAACGAGTGTGGGGAGATCAAGAATCTTATGTAAGGTCTACAATTTTCTTATTTTTCTTACAAAGGCTGGAGGTCTGAAAAACGGAATTATACTTATGGGCAATCTTCGAGGTTTATTTTAATTTAAAACAGACTTGATCGCACCAACAACGAACTGTATACTTACTGACATAGGCTATGTTCATTTGCGGAAGGATAGTTAATGAGTACATAAATATCTACCTCGACCTATATATTTACGCACTTGTTTTGATTTTGGTGATATTACGTCCCATATTTTTAAATCGTATAACATAAAATTATAAATGTCTGTAGAAGTTTTTTTTAAATTTTTCATTGTTTTACCTAGTTGTTGCGGACTTGAAAATGTGGCATTTTCTGCAGCGAAAGGGTTATTGAAAAGTTGTGATAGAAAACAGTACTTTAAATTTTAACGATGTTTAAAATAATGTGACAAAAGTATAGATTTCTACTAATTTCGTGCGTAATTTTCTCAAAATTTTTTTATACATTTTTATTTTGATTAATAATAAATTGTTTATTACTTACTGTAATATCAAATGTTGTGTTTTTAACTTATTACACTTACGCGAGTATTGGTATAGTTATGAAATCAATATTAATTAAGGCCGATTCACATTAAAAGGGAAACCTCATTAGTTTAAGGTTAAAGAATATGCATTCAAAATTTTACACCTAAATTCGTAAAACTGTCAGAGTTATGTGATTACCGAGGTATAAGATTTACGTCACTGGCTTCAAACTTGGCTTACATGTTGAGCAAACACCTTTTTATTGTATGACAAACCAAAATAGGTATAAGTTATTTGTATTCTTTTTAACTGACAACTTTTTAAAGCAAATAATTACAATTTTCATTTTTTGTTAACATGACCTATAGATAGATATGCTGACCAGAAACTTGTTCAATGATCAATAAAAATGTATTCTGAAATGAATTCATATATGTAGCAATACAGTACAACCTTCCTAAACATATAAATCTTTCAAAGTATACTTTTTGCCCCCCTAAACCATAGACAATAGACATAGAAACGGGCATAGGTCATAGAGCATGGACCACACATCTGATTCCAAAACGACGCATCACAAAATAAATAGAGCATGCGTTGGATATTTGGTTAAATGAGTGAAAAACGATAGAGTATGCGTTGGGATGACCAAATTTTACACAATATGGTAATACAGAATACACAATTCACTTCTCTATATTTGTGGTCATAGTAGACTGGTTTACCAGCATAATGTGACCGCAGCTTTAATCTATAGTCTATACCCTAAATGTATATTACTTTTTTAAGATTATGTTTAACTTTGCAATAAGGGGTGTAATTTTCAAATGAGTTTAAATTTTAAATGGAAATTATACTATACTAACCAAAAATAGTTAAACTTGAAAGAACATAGTTTAATTTGATGAGAAATGTGTTTTTATCAAGTATTTTGGGAGTAGAGGATAAAAATATACTTTAAAGAGATTGTCAGGTTCCAAATGTATACGTTGATGAGGTTCTACTGTATTTTTAAACCTTAAAATGAGATTCCCCTCCTAAAACGACAAAAATATTTTATAAATGTATCGGAATCATCTGTGCCGATACCCAACATCAATTTAATGATTTGTTTTGTCATAGCAATACAATAATGGGATTCGGCCTTTATCTGGAATGAATATAAATATTACAGAAGATATCTATTAAGATGTTCAATAAATTGTAAAATCCAATGTACAATTTAAGGCAAACCATATGATTAAATTATTTATAAGTATTTGTACATACAATAATGTAATAAAATATTTTATTTAATAATGTAAGTATACATTTTTATGTATAAAGGAGTGACCATTAATTACTAAAGTCTGTAAAACCTTACAAGTGGTGAGTCAAAAGAATTACGTAAGTTTTTACTTTCTAATTAATTATTTTAAAATAGTTACGGTAATTCAAATCGAAGTTAGAAATTGGAATTAAGTATCGTGAATAAAAATGTATTTATTTATAAAGAAAAAATCCGTGTGTATCTAAATCTTATAAATCCTTACAGAACAGGAAAGGGGGAGAAGATCAACAACCATCCTTAATTAATAGGAACTCCCTAATAAAATACTCACCTTATTTAAGGCATTTTTCACAAAGCGAAAGCTTTGTATTCGTAAAATGCTGTTACTTTTAACAATGTACATATCTATTTTAATGAATATTATTTTCTAATTACATATCGACAGTGGAAAGTTAATAGGGAAACAAAATTTTTTTTTCTAGCAAAATCTGTCACGTTTGATATTTTTTCAAACTTTATTTAATGAAATAACATTTATTGTCATACATGTATGGTATTTTTTAATTTAGTCGAAACAACAGTGGTTTTACTGTAAGAGTGCTTTACATAAGTAGGCTTAGGGGATAGGGTTTAAATTTTTTCTTGCTTTGCTGACAAAAGGAGTGGAAGGGAGACCAACAATCTTTTGTAAGATAAAAATTACAAAATAATTATTTAAAAAATAATATACATTTAAAATTAATAAAATTACTTCTACGCGTTTTGAGAATTCCCAATATCTCTACACTAGTGTAATGTCCTATAGTATGTAGCACATTACTTAATTCTAGTGATACTTAATTCGAGGAATACCAGACATAAAAGGTTATTTAATTTATTTTAAATAAATTGAAGCCAGACATTTGAAACTTAGATACACAGCCCGTGGTCTAAACATTAATGAATCTTACAAATAATTTGATTTTTGTTTTAATTTTGATGTCTGATAAAATTATAAAAACATGTCTTATATCTTAACATTTGGGGAAGGTGGGAGTCTTCAATTTTTTTTAAATTTTACCAAGGGGGAGATGGTGGTTTGAAATCAACAGAATTATACTTACGTAATACTTTAACACTCCCTAACCTTATATTGACTTATTTGATTTATGCATTCCACTACCAATATAATAATATGCACGTTTTGAAAAATTTTTGCGGTCGCTTCAAAATTAATACCAATGAGTGCAAAAACGAATAGGTATGGACCAAAAATGAAAATATTTAATGTAAGAACGTTTGTAAGTATAAAATAGGTAATAAATAAATGAAATACAATTATTTGCTATTAAAATAACATAAATTAATTATATAAATCTATTCAGCAGATCAATGGATACAAAATATGTTTTGTAGTTGTTTTAGTATAAACATAAATATAAAAGTTATTTTATTAAGTGTTTTACATTATACAAAATATCTTTAGTAAAGTCGTATATATCTAAATAGGTTCTGAAAAGATGCGTAGAAAATAAATTGTACATTCATTTTGTTGGATCTTATAAATGAATTGAGAATCGTTCAAACTTTTAAGTATTCCAATCACCACACGCTGTAATCTAAATCATCTTGATCGAACGTGAGGAAGAATCCAACCAAAGTTGCATAAACAATAACGTTACCAGCTAACGTAAAGTAACAAGCCCCCCATTGTATCTGAAATATCAATTTCAATATTACAATTTTTTTTTACGCATAACTTATAAAGAAAAACTCACCACGGGGAAATCATGCGGAGATCTTGCTAAAACTATAGGCAGCGCAAAAGAACTAACGACTAAACCCATTGTTATGAATATAGCAGCATCTAGACACGAGTTACTTGATCCTTGATGTTCTGAATACCTTCTTGCAACCAAGGTAGGTAAAGGAGCCAGTAGGTAAAATAATACCACAAAAAATGGCCACCATAATCTAAAAAAAATATGTACAAATATTTCTGTTTTAACTGGTGTATACAAATCATAGCGTTACTTACTTATATTGAGGTAAAGCGCATGCTAAAATTATCAAAGTCATCCCTATTGACCCTAGGAACGCCAAACCAACCAACCTAATTAATAAATAATAAAATAGAACAATTTTGTAAGGTCATATTGCATTAATATATACTTACGCTGTTTGTGTAAATTCCCAGCATTATCGAAGTACATGAAAAAAATATAGAAATTATTTTTTTGACTAAATTCATGCATCACTTAAAAAATATGTATTGTTTTATGAAATAATAGTTACATTTGAATAATATTATGCATTTTTAAATTGGATTAATACAAAAAATACTCTTGTTATTATTTGGGATATAATTTTTCAAATATTTATTATTAAAATGGTCATAAGAAGATTTTATACAAACATTTTATTCCAGCCATGGCTCCTCGAAGTTTTTATGAAACAATAATGATTATAGTAACGTTATATCACTTATAATTAAATATTAAATACATAAAATAATAAATATCCTAAACATTTACTAAACGTCAATAAGACATTTACCGACATAGATAAAGATGTTGAAAATAAAACATAAACATAGACAATATATATTTTTTAAATAAAAATAAATTTATTTCTATGATTGTTGCAAAATTGCTGTATTATTTTAAATTCTACAAAAAGGTACAACAAATAAAACGTAATATCTTTAAAATAATTCATAAGATCTTGTATTGTAATTAATTCGCAATAATATGATTCCATTTATTGACATAGTTTTATGGGTTTTATGTTTGTTTTGATGACGATATAAAAATGAATCAGATAATTATATTGTTTATTTTCTGATGCTTATCGCAAAAAATATATTTATTCAGATATAATGACTAGTGTTTTAAATAATATATGCATTCTTGAGTAACACAATTGAAAATTAATAGTACATCAAGGGCTCTATTCTCGAGTGAGCTTGAGAATATGTCGATTAGAATTTTTCATTCAAGATTTGAAATCTGGCATATGCCCGCAGGAGCAGTCGAGATTTTCATTCAACATTTCTAGAAAAAAAGTCACATCGAGATTCGAGAATACGGAATACGGTATAATTTACACAATCGAGATTCTAGTATATAACATGACTTACAATTAGTCGATTTAGTTTTAGTTTAGTAATCTCGAATAAGAAAAAGACGAACGGATTCGAGAATAAGGGCCCTGTAGGTACATGCATATACAATATATACAAAATTTTATTTATAAAAAATATTACTTCTATTAATATTATTTTCTCGATAGATTTATAAATACATATTAATAATAATTGATATTATTAATATATCCATATTATTATAACATCGCTTGCATGAATTGTATATTTGTTATTAATTTGTATTAAGGTTGGTAATACGGAAAGAAAACAACAATGCTATTCCGCAACTAATGTCAAGTTAGTGACCTATTTTAATAATTCAGTCGCGTACTCGATTCTGTAGAGAACGAGCGCACAAGAAACATTGTTTAAAGTTTATTTATTAGTTTTTATAATTTAAGTTTGTTAACATTGACTTTATAGAAATGTTATGATTAAATAAGTTCTAACAAACTAATATACTTTTTATTTATTTATTATTTTATAAACTTTAAGTTAAAAAGTTTAATAACATGGAAACAAGGAATAAACAAGTTATGGTAAGTTTGTTTTTGAATTAAATCTTGAAGAAAATGAAATAAATATTATTATTTAATTCATTTAACATAAGTTTATAATTTTTTTTATAAAAATTGAGTACAAATTAATATTTCATGTAGGTATTATTATAAATGTGGACACTTTTAAGAAAATATTTTGAATTTGATTCTAGTATAAATAAAAATATTTTCTAAATTTATATAAAAATGTGTAATATTTAGTCATCAATAAAATAAGAACTTTTGTGGGGTTAGTGGGTCACTGTACCTACCTGGGTTCATATGACAGTGGATTAACATATCTTGTTAATGAAATATCGAAATTTTACTTATCCTGTTATATTATTTACAGTTATAAAAATATTTCAATTATTCATTTATAAATATCATAAATATATATGTACGTTTGTTTATATGTTTGAATGTAATATGTATGTATTTATACGTTTATAAAGGGGTAATAAATATGTATTGTGGTACAGTTATGAATTTAATTGATTCTTTTATATAATTTAAAAAATAATAAAAAATCTTATTGCCCTCAACCTTAAATACTTGGTGACCTTGACACTGGACAAAGAGACAGACAGAGGCGAAACGGATTTTTTTTAAGTGAGACTTAACTCAATTAAAATGTGGCCTTAATATTTCTGAGCAAACAAAAGACGGGCAAATTCAGCACAGGCACAGTTATGTCATTTGTGTTGGTTCTGAGAATGAATGAGCACATATTAAATTTTAATATTTATAAAACTATTTTTATAAAAAAAAATATTTCCCTCTGAAAACTTCTTAATATTTATTTAATAATACTCAAATTTACACCTCTTTATACCGCTTCTTATCAAACATTTGTTTGTGATTTAACATAATTTTTATATCTAAATTTATTACAAATTACCAATTTATTGATTACAATTTTATATGTGAAGTAATACTTATTTTAAATAGTTTTGGTAAATTATATAGGTAACACATGATAATACATAATTCAATTTGACAATTTATATAAATTATTTTGTGTTAAAATGGTCTTATTTTATAAATTTAGTGAAATAATTATACTATCATAAACATCATTATTAGTTCCGCAATCGTTATAATATGTACTCATCGTATCTTAGAAATGTTGGAAGTTGAATCCTGCATTAAAAACTTATTATTCCCTCAGTCAGTTATATCGGTTCCTATAAAATAAAAGCTCTTATGGAATACATGTAGCATGATATTGAATAAACATATACACATATTATATAAATAATTTTCATTTCTCATTAATAATCAAGCCCTAGCAGATTAATTACCGTAAGCAACAATTCAACTAAAATTTAGTTTTGTATCGCAAATAGCGTCATCATAAAACTTATCCTTGTGACCCTAAAATTTACTGTTAAAAAGCTGGAAAAAGGAAATTTTAACGTAAATGATATTTAATTAATATTTATTTTCGTTTTTTTTTTCTTGAAAAACATGCTAAGTAGGTATAGTAAGATAGTTTAAAATAGGTATTTCTATTGTAACCTGCGCTAAAACTATATAATAACGCATTATTTTAATATTAATAATACCTTTTTTAATAATTTAAAAATATAAAAATCATTTTGTATATTTATCGATAAAATCTTTGTTTTATTTTTAATCTTTTTTTTTCAAAAATACAGCGAGCTTTCTAAAGAAAATGTAACAGAAGAAAGTAAGTCGCGGACGTATTAATTATACCATGTATATCATGTGTACAATATGTACACATGATAATATTAGCATCAAGTACTTACAGGTATTCTACATTTTAATTGAATCACAGTTTTTTAATCACCGGTTCTAGACATTGTTCATATGACCTGTTTTCGTGCCTAAACAAACGTAAATGGTGGATTAAATAAAAGAATAAATAACCGCAGTTAATAAATGGTCCGTTTACTAACCCGTGAATAACCGGAGGTTTTAATAATTAAAACAGAATTTGAATAGTGAATAACGTTAAACTTATTATGTATTAACAACTTTTTTATATTTAACACGTGTCCAAAAAATCTTCGTGATGGAGTTACAGCCCCTTAAAAATTATACCCAAACTAGTTTTTATTTAATATCTTGACAGCCTATTGCCGAACAAATGTTTTTTTACTTTCCTTGTAAATCAACCTGTATATTAAAAATAAACAATATATTAAAACGTAAATATTACGAATTTACTATAGATCATATTGTAAGATAAAGTCATGTCTGATATCATCCAGGAGCTAGCAAAATATGTTAGCTAGCAAGCACTCTCAAATGAGGTATCAAACTTATATGACAGTTTCCTCGGAGTTTTTGACAGATAGTTTCATGCATATGATGTAAAAAAAGTATGTAGTTGGCTAACTCCTTTATGATACCGGACATCAGAGTCGTATAAAAATGCAATAAGAAAATTCATAATAAAGGTTTCTTATTTTTCACATAGAATCAGATCCTTAACACAAAAATATAGGTTTTCATATAACATTTAAAACCTATATAAAAACACCCATAAATAATGTGTGTGCGTATCATATTGATATTATTATTGTTATTTATTTTAGTTTGTTGTTATTTTACTCAGCATTTCTTAATCGGTAGTAAACGAATTGTAGGAACTCGCAATTGAATGTTCCCTTTTTAAGACAGTGGTGTTAAACCTTTTCTATCAACAGTATAAACTTTTTTTATAAGTTTCATCGAAAGTCTCAGGCTTAAAGGATTAACGATATTAATATTTAAATCAATAAATACAGTTAATTATACGAGTGAAAAGCAAATATATCGAAAACTAAGGTTTTTCAGGGAAAATTTTTGGTACAGAAGTTTCAAGGCGTTAGAAGATACCATATAAGGATAGATAAAAAAAATCATACGAGATTGAAACTTTTTTCATAGTTGTTTAATTTAAAAATCGCTGCTATTGGTGCTACATGATTTTCTTATACGATGTATAAAATAAAGGATGTGGCTATTTGCACATACACTATGTGCAAGCAATTGGCTATTCGAACATACACTATGTGCAAGCAATTGGCTATTCGAACATACACTATGTGCAAGCAATTGGCTATTTGCACATACTGAATGATCTGAATGTGAACCGAAACCCCTAAATCTAGAAACGTGAAATTTCAGAGGTGTATTTATTTTATGTCGTAAATACCCACTAAGGAAATATTTTTCGAATTTCAGCCCCTACGGGGGTAAAAGAGGGTGTAAATTTTTGAATGGGAAAAATATTTTTTCGATGGATTTACTTGAAACTTAAAATACACACTCTACATTACCAATAATGAAACATGTATTTCAACATATCCTAAAATTCAACCCCTGAGGGGTTGCAAGGGGGTGTTAATTTTATGAAATTTTGGAATATTAATCTACATAACTGTTTATGATATTAAGGTAAATACGGACAAAGAAAGTAATCTATACTAATATTATAAATGCGAAAGTGTGTCTGTCTGTGTCTGTTTGTTTGTTTGTTTGTTTGTTTGTTTGTTTGTTTGTTTGTTTGTTTGTTTGTTTGTTTGTTACCTTTTCACGGTTAAACCGCTGTACCGATGTTGATGAAATTTGGCAGGGAGATAGCTTACATCCTGAGACAGGACATAGGCTATTTCGAATCTCAAAAATTCATCCCCTAAGAAATTGCAAGGGGGTGGAAATATTTGTATGGGAAATATTTCACCCCCTGTCACATATAAAGGGTTGTAATTATTTTCATTCGATTAGGCGGGATAAATACTACAGGAATGAGGGGTTTTAGGGGGAAAAATAACACCCTATCTCCCATAGGAACCGAGATATTTACGATTTTGTAAAATAAATGAAAACCAAAATAAAATAAAATATATATATTTCACCCCCTTTCAGAATAAAGGGTTGTAATGAGTTTCATTCGATCTGGCGGGAAAATACCACGGGGTAGGGGTTATAAGGGAGATACAACAACTCTTCATATGTGGAAGGGGGTGAAATATATATATATATATATATATATATATATATATATATATATATATATATATATATATATATATATATATATATATATATATATATTATTTTATTTTGGTTTTCATTTATTTTACAAAATCGTAAATATCTCGGTTCCTATGGGAGTTAGGGGGTTGTTTTCCCCCTAAAACCCCTCACTCCCGTAGTATTTTTCCCGCCGGATCGAATGAAAATAATTACAACCCTTAATATGTGACAGGGGATGAAATATTTCCCATACAAATATTTCCACCCCCTTGCAATTTCTTAGGGGATGAATTTTTGAGATTCGAAATAGCCTATGTCCTGTCTCAGGATGTAAGCTATCTCCCTGCCAAATTTCATCAACATCGGTACAGCGGTTTAACCGTGAAAAGGTAACAAACAAACAAACAAACAAACAAACAAACAGACACAGACAGACACACTTTCGCATTTATAATATAAATTATATATTATAATATATTATAAAAAATTTATAATATAAACAGTTATGTAGATTAATATTCCAAAATTTCATAAAATTAACACCCCCTTGCAACCCCTCAGGGGTTGAATTTTAGGATATGCTGAAATACATGTTTCATTATTGGTAATGTAGAGTGTGTATTTTAAGTTTCAAGTAAATCCATCGAAAAAATATTTTTCCCATACAAAAATTTACACCCTCTTTTACCCCCGTAGGGGCTGAAATTCGAAAAATATTTCCTTAGTGGGTATTTACGACATAAAATAAATACACCCCTGAAATTTCACGTTTCTAGATTTAGGGGTTTCGGTTCACATTCAGATCATTCAGTATGTGCAAATAGCCAATTGCTTGCACATAGTGTATGTTCGAATAGCCAATTGCTTGCACATAGTGTATGTTCGAATAGCCAATTGCTTGCACATAGTGTATGTGCAAATAGTCACATCCTAAAATAAATCATTCTGGCGAACTAATGTAAGATAGAAAAAAATAACGGAATATAAATTATAGAAAATAACGTTCATTATAACTTTTATTCTGATTTTTTTTCTGTTTTGAACCATTTGAAAAATGTTAATTCATTATTGTATTTAAAAAAAGATATATTCATAGTACCTAAATGAAATGTAATGATACTTTTATTATATTTTATTATATTTATATCCATTAAAATTTACAATATGATAAAATAATATCAATTTTTACACTTTATTATTATTATACCGCGTATTATAAATAAACCGTTACGAGGTTTTTTTTCTAAAAAGTTGTTTATAGAAAATGTTTAATGTCCGGTATCATAAAGAGGCTAGCGAAATTTGCTAGCTTACAAGCTCTCAAAAATGAGGTATTAATTTTGTAATAGTATCTTCAACGTATTGTAACACAGTTGGTGACTTTGACCGTACAAAATAATTTTCATATCACCAATATTTTAATACCGTTGGTGTTTACATACAACGCATGCGCGATACTTGCCAAAGTCTTCATGAAACTCCAAGAGAACTGTCATATAAGTTTGATATCTCATTTGAGAGTGTTTGCTATATAGCTAGCAAATTTGCTAGATCCTTCATGATACTAGACAAAATTAACTCAATTTTGAGGTGGCAATAACATGGTATTGATTTTATTTTTTAGTAAAATATATATTTCCTTGCAAAGATTCATTTCTATTTTCTCTTGATCTTTCCGTTTTAGTTCAAGACAAACACTTTTCGTGCCTCGTGTGTGTGTTTGTCTGTCCCTTGAATCTTTGTCACATGCATAACTCATGGACCACTGAACCAATATTAATGACACTTGGTTGGTTGGTTTAGTCTATGTTGAGGACGGTCCCGCATATAAAAATCATTAACATCGTGTTTAAGGGTGAGGGATGATATCCCAAAATAGTTTTTTTTCAAGATATCTTATAAGAACGAAGAGAATTACAAATTCTATAAAATAAGCCATCACAGTTTTTGAAGTAGAATATTCCTATTCCTAGAGTTATCTTCATTTACTTAAAAAATCGTCTTTTTTTAATCGCTATTTACATTGACATATTATATCATTTTGAAGTTTATATAGCAGAACATGTTTGATCTATAGTCTGTTCCATTTAAGTTTGTAGTGGTTTCCTTCCGTAGATTTGACGGTGCGAATCGTGAATCATACGGTCAAATCCTCTGGTAACCACTGCAAACTTAAATGAAACAGACTATAAATTTAGATTAAAATTGTTAAAAAATTAAAAATTATTAAAAAAATATCGAATCAACATCATAATATTTTTTTTTTTAAATTAAATGTTTAATCAATGGCTCTTCATGTGAATACTTTATCGGTATTTATTAAAATTATTTGATAATTAATTAACTTTGGTAAATTTAGCACGAGGAAATACTGTGCATTCATTTGTCAGATATTTTTTTCTTTATTTAATTTTAAATGACAAAACTCGTGAATGCAAAAAACTTAATAAAAAAATCGACATTTGCATTTTACTATTCATACTAAATTCAATATGTACATAAATATTGCATTAAATAAAATTAAATAGATACTGGTATAGTATTACATTACACAATATTTATTCTGTTGTTTTTTAAATATGCAATGTGTAAATTGTACGTTAAATAAGTGAATTTACTGGTAACGAGTGTAAACAATTAACCTAAACTCAAGGTTTGAATTTAGAAATTGTTTTTGTTGTTCAAACGAGGTCATAGTTTTGATCGATGATCATCTTATAACGTGTTACTTAACATTTAGTTCTATAAATAGTCGTCATATTTTATTGAAATGTAATCAAAACACAAATATTGTAATTAATTAATTTTGCTTTCTATCAGTGAAAGTACCACCTAATTCGGTTCAGTAGTTTTTGAATCAAGTTACTACGGGCTTTTTAGGATCTATGGCTTTTGAATAGTAAAAGTCTCATCAAAATCGGTTCAGTAGTTTTCGTATCAAATAGAAACAAACTTACAAAATGAAAATAAAATCAAAATGCTTTTTCTAAAAAACAACTAAAAAATGACTGCTGGGCAAAAGTCTTTGGACACTAATTTTTTTGCGTATTGTAAATATAAAACTGCAAAAATGGTTGATAAAAAATCTTAAATGTTGATAAGAGTAATTACAACTTTTTTAATAATCCTAGCATATCTAAAATATATACAGCATTTACAATTTAACATGTTAAGGAAAAATTTTGAATTATATGCCTGAAAGGTCAGGTTTACTCAAGTTAAAAGTATGAAGCACAGTGTCTTTCAAGCTAACGAGATATTGTTTTTTTACTATTTTGACAGCGAGTAAACATATTCTTTTCGCTATTTTGGGGATTTTTATTGACTGAAATCTGTATATTTACATTCAAAATCACAGATGTCCAAAGACTTTTGCACGGTAGTGTATAGGCTCAAATACTTACTTAATGTAAAATATTTTAATTGTATAGATTGACCCTAAAGATTGACTATTTATTGATGTGATTCGGAAGAATTTTTTCCGACATTATATTTTTCTTTTACTGCTTTTCTCTCTGGGAGATATTTATATTAATAATATTAATTGTATTATTCGCACAAATAATATTCATAATTAATAATCACGTGTACTATTGTTTACTTTACTATAAACTATCAACTTGTGATATAAAAAATTATTGACATAAAATGATACGATTATGTTATAATAAGTAATATATAAGTATATTTTTTATTTATTATACCCACTATCAGACAATTGATTAAACAATGACATTACTTTAGCAATGTCAATGTCTGTAACTGTATATTATTAATACATATGAACTTATTTATTTCAATTACATTGTAAATAATTACTAAATATACTATATAAATATTTACTACAACTGGTCATTAGTTCATTGAAATATCTAATTGCATTATATTTATAATAAGATACGATATCAATGATCATGAATCATAATACAGTGAAACCTCTCTTGAGATTCCAGCTATCCATAGCGGAATCTCAAGAGACCAGTTATTTTATTCCACTTAAAGAGGTGTCCCGTTTAGTCAGTTTCCCAGATATCCGAATTCACCCAAGTGATTGTCTCATTTACAGAATGTCCGACTAATAGAACTTACAATTAAACAGAACTAATCTCAGTTAGGTATAGATATTTTTTTCCTATATATACATTTTTTTTGTCTCCTATCTCAGTTATAGAGGTAATCAATCTTAGCTGTTCTGATAAGAGAGGTAACTATCGAAAAAAAAATGAAAAATTTAGACATACCGAATCAATTTCTGGTTGATTGGCTTGATTGTAGTAGCTAAGTCTCACCCATTTTTTTAATACTTATACTAAAAATGATACATACATGATTTTTTGAATAAATTGTGTCATCGCCTTAAGGGGGCAGATCCAGTTCAAAAAAAGCTCGTTTAGGATTTTTTTTGGCCACACATTAAAATAATTAATAACAAATGTTTTTCCATATGAAAGATATGTATTTACAGAAAATGTTATATTTTTTATGGCAAATATTAAAAAATAAGTGGGATACAGCAAATTTGGGAAGGGTAAAAAAAAGTGTTTTGCCGTGATCCCTGCTGCTCGTTACTGGATCATCAGAAAAAAGGGATCATTAGTTAATGACATAATGCTCCGGATGGACGACGGGATTCGAAACTTTTTGAATTTTCACAAAATGGCGGATGTTGAAAGTCAAATTTCTTATCGTTTTTATAATCGTCCAAAATAAAAATCCTTGGTCTATCCGGAGGACAATTAGGTATAGAATAAGTCAGAAAAATTTCAAACCGATCGGCAAAGCCGTTCTCAAGTTACAGTCATCATCGACTTCGAAAACATTGTTTCAAGAAAAAGCGCACAGTTGCCGCTACCTGCCTATTTGAATACATTAGAGACGGCTCCGTTCAATGTTATATACAGTGGTGCCTCGCATAACGAATTTTCTGTTCGTTCATTGCGCGACTCATTCAATGAACCTTACTTCGCACAACGAACTGCATCGTGTTTAATTTTGCCGCCCGAACGCTCCTACGTATCACAAAGTCGCCCGAACTTCCAAGGTCGCACGCAGTCGATGCTCAAACTTGCATGAACATGCATCAACGCGCGTCAGTTGTTCTTTTCTGTGCTTAACTCACACACCTGTTTGTTTTAATAAATGTAATTTTGTGTGTCTATATTATGAGTTCTAAAAAAAGAAGGAAGGTGATTTCTGTTGAAATGAAACAAGAAATAATTAGAAAGAGGATTTGACCCTGCAAGCCTCGGAAGACTCTTTTAAATCTGATTCTGACTAAAAAATAAAAAAACGTATGTACAATCTTTTTTATGTTGCAGTACCATATTTTATGCTACAGAACGAATTAAATTTTTAAACATGTATTGTTATGGGAAAACGCGTTTCACATAACGAACTTGCTCCCGAAACGAATTATGTTCGTTATGCGAGGCACCACTGTATCTCCATAAATAATGGTTCGATTTGTCTGAAATTTTTAGAGAATAGGTACTTTTGAAATATTCTACTTTGAGAAAATGCAATAAAAAAATTGATTTAAAAAAAATTCGAACTGGGCCTGCCCCCTTAAATCTACATTTAAATTTTATAACAGAACCAAGCATAATACATTTAATTAAAGCAGCGTTGTAAATAATGCATTATTTTCGTAATGGCATTACCAAAAGTAATGCATTATTTCGCAATGCGCGCTATGCATTAAGAGATAATGCATTATTTTTGGTAATGCCATTACGAAAATAATGCGCATTATGCATTATCTCGCAATCCATAATGCCAATTGCGAGATAATGCATTACTTTTGGTAATGCCATTACGAAAATAATGCATTATTTACAACGCTGAATTAAAGGGATTTTGAATTATATCTTCACTATTTTGTACAAGGTATATTATTATGTTAAATTGGTTGGTAAATTTTTCTCCGACTTTCGTTCCGTTTTCATTTTCTGCTTATCTTCCTAGCTGTCCTAGCATGATAGTGTGATGATACATATTTTATGTGAAACCATGAAGACCACGTTAGTGAAAATTTAATCTAAATCGGTTCAGTACTTTCTGAAACAATTTAACTATTTCACTATTTCCTAAACATTTTTTTTCTTTATCTTCCATTCTACTTTCATTTACTGCTTATCTTCCTAGCACGAGTAGCACGATAGCGTGGTGTTACATAAAATAATATGTTACTAATGAAATCATAATAAGGAGCACATTAATGAAAATTTTATCTAAATTGGTTCAGTACATCTTTTTTAATTCGCGTATACTAATAATTTCTAATTAACTTAAATATATTTCTTCTTTATTATATCAGTTTTTATTAAGTATAGTAATTAGTTAACCGCAAATTCCTAATACTGCTATTAAATAAAATAATCGAGAAAACAATTTATATTAGTTAAAACCGAGTCAGTGGGATGACATCTGCATTTGTGGTACTAACCTGACATTATTGATATTTAAATAGATTAAATGGCCGATTTGGCCTCAATTTTGATAATGATATGAATTTATTATTTATATAGAATCTATAAATAAAGATATAAAATAGTTTGTTCTCACTCACTCCAAACCATCAAACTCCTGGACCTAGAAATATTAAATTTTATGAGTGTCTTCATTTTATAATATAGGCGCCAGATAAGAAGGGATTTTTCGAAATTCGACTCCTTAGAGGGGAAAGGGTGTTATTTTTATTTTTTTATTTTGATACGTATTATATAAGCGTAATATATACGCTTAGGGTCAACTGGGGTAAAAGTGAAACAAAATACAAATCTTTCATTTTTTTTTGGCAGTTAACGATACAAATTCATATTTTAATTTTTTCTACTAGATGTGCCTATGAATAACCCTTTCAAATGCCTACGTCATTTGAACTGTACCATACAACACAGATTTAAAAAATGAAAAATGTGTGTTTCATTTTTAACCTCTAGTTTGGGAAAAAGTGAAACAGGTAAGGGTAAAAATGAAACAGGCTTCTAACTTTCATATAATGCGTTATATTTATATTTGCTGGGTAAAAATGAAATAAGTGGGAAAAACTGCATAGGAAACATGTGTCGCACCTTGCTAGGTTATAAATGTCTAACCAGCAGGTAATGAAATATATTTAAAGGTTATGGAAATTACAATAAAACTTAGAATATGCTTGCGAATAATGTATTTTTTTTTAAAGAATATTCGTTCTTGCTAATATATCACATACAATGTGTACTCTTAATATCATCCTAAATACATCTGCAAAGTTTGAAAAATATCAGATAAATATTTAAACCGAAAATGAATTTTTTAAAAATAATGGGGTAAAAGTGAAACATTTTTTTGTGCTCTTTTAACTGTTTTTAAACTCTTGCATTGCATAAAAAACATCGATTTTCAAAACATACAAATTGTTCCATAGACCCCTGATGTACTATTGACTATTGACCCCTTTCAAACTTCCATAGGACCGGAATTCCGGTACAGCCTTATTTAGGACCTTTTTAACGTAATTTCGTGGCATTTTGAAGACTGCAACCAAAATGATGCGTCCACTCTGAAATCTGCACTCAAACTGACTTTAACTGTAACATGTGTGACTTGTCCAGACTTGCAAAAACTGGTTCAGATTATCCCCGGCTGTGTTTCATATTTTCCCATATTTCTGTTTCACTTTTTCCCGAATTTTTAAATCTTAATTAGATGGAAAATACTTATCGAAAAATTAAAAGAAAAACTACAAAGGCAACTTTGATTTATTCTCTTTGTGGGATATCAGTGTGAAATTTGTAACTTTAATTTATACCTGAGTTATGCAGAAAGTTATGTGCAAAGAATTAAAATTTAATTCACACGTTTTGCCATAGTCTAACAGAAAAGTCTGTAGGGGGGACATATCACTTACTAAGCGATTTATATTTTCAGATCGCTTTAACAAATCTTTAAACATCATGTCAGTTTTTATAATTCTTCTGTAAAGAAATTAGTTTTTTAGTTAGAAGCTTGTTTCACTTTTACCCCTTTTTTTCGTGTTTCATATTTACCCCAGTTGACCCTATATATTATATTTAAAGCAAATCAATTTTCTTTAAAAAAATACTCGTGTATTGCGATTTTCAAAGTTCAACCATAACAGGGATATATAATTGCTTTAACCTAATAGTACAAATATAGATTTTATTAATTGCATAAAAGGTCATAAAAAAATAATGCAATGCGGTAAATTCGCGGACACGCTATCGTTAGCGTGATATGTTTTAACGCTGAATTTTTATTTACCGATAATCAGGGCCGGATTTAGAAATTTGCCGCCCCTAGGCAGTTGCGAAAATTGCCGCCCCTTTCGTTGAATAAAAATTAAAAAAGTGACGTTTTTTTATTCCAATGACCTTTTTTTTAGTTGTCAAGTAAAACTTTTATTAGTTAAAAAATCTGAAGACCTTTTTTTAGGTTCTCAAGTCAAAATTTTCTCAATCAAAATTTGAAGACCTTTTTTTAGGTTCTCAGATAAAATTTTTACCATAACTTTTTTTCACGCTCAAATCTGCCACCCCTAAATTTTTGTCGCTATAGGCACGTGCCTACACTGCCTGCATGGTAAATCCGGGCCTGCCGATAATAATCCAAAAAAATAAAAAAATAAGGGACACAAATAAATGGCTTACACCGGTACTTTTAAATGACACAGCACGAATGATTTGTTTTTATTCAAGACATTGTATTATTCTTTGGTCCAGTGAACTTGAAGCTGAAGCAGATAGTACAGTTAATCTGAATTACATCGGTGGTTTTTATATGAAATATGAAACACTTATTTATACATCGATAAATGTTAACAATAATTCATATCAAATACAAATCTCTTAACCATAAAACTGTGAGTATAGATTTATATACAAGAGTTTCAATAGCAATGTTATCAACATCAGAGTCTTTAAGACCTCAATTTTTGTTTGTTGTCTGTTATAATAATTAATATATATAGGTATAAATTTGTCTGTACCATGAGTATGAGAATACATTGAAAAATAAAGCAAAGGAAGTAACGGACCCCAGTATTTCAGTTGCTGGGCCTGATCTCACATTTTAACTTATTTATTCACTGCTTAGTTGTTTTGAGTGATAGCGTGATGATTTGTACTTTCTAACTCAAAGGAATGCGTTATTGGCGTTAGTGTAGATCAAAATCGATCTAGTAGTTTTCGAGATTACCTCACAATCAGACAAAACTCACATCGACATATGTTATGAAAACTATTTAACCGACTTTGATGAGGCTTTCAGTAGGCCCTTTACCTAGAATTATGATAGTTGATTTGCAGCAGGTTCCTATTAAGGAAAATTATAATTGATGTTTAAAAAAATGATTTCGAAATAAACACGGATAAAAATTTTAGTAGTTTTAGGGTGACTAGTGGCGTACTAAGGAGAGTTCGTAACCAGGACAGAATGTTAGTTATCCACTCCCTTCCCCCAAATTTTTTGCAAATATTTTTAAAAATTAAGATGAAAATTAAAAATAAATAAATACAATTAAAAGTCATAGATTCAATTGAATGACCTATTTTTTGTTGTTACTTCAATTTTGGTGCCCCAAAAATTAGGATGAGGCTGTTTGCACATACAGTATGTGTATGTACTTGGCTATTTACACATACCGTATATGCATGCAATTGGCTATTTGGACATACCACTAACCTAACGTACACTAACCTACCCTAACTTAACAACCTAACCTAATTTGGTACATATACAGTATGTGCAAATAGCTAATTGCATGCACATACTGTAAGGGAGCGTTCAAGTAACGCAATTTTTGGTGATTTTTGACCCCCCCCTCCCCCCTGTAACGCACCGTAACGTTTTACAAGACCCCCCTCCCCCCAAATTTGTTACGTAATACTTGAACGCTCCCTAAGTACAAATAGCCACTTTCTAAAAATTATTCTTGTACCCTCTTACAATTTGCGATGGCCTTTTTTTAGTCATGTCACTTTTAAATCCTCAAGTTTTTCTATAACGTTTTGCCATCCGGAATGGACCCCCCCCCCTAGTACGACATATACATATTTTTACTTAACGAAGAAAACATCTTAAACCAGGCCTGTTAATCTATTACGAATATGATTCTAATTAATGCAAATGTATATCTATACCTACATAATTTAGTACTACCTTTATATTGGAAAAGGTTTTTAAATTTAAGAGCAAACGTTTTCAATCGACGGTTTGCATGTTGGTACACATTACAATATTTACGACGATTTTATAATTTCGATCTATGTCACGCGATGTTACAACGTAGATATTTATATTTTATATACCAATAACTTTCGATACCATCTATTACAGTTTGTTTTCAATTGTTTTTCAGAATAAGGACATGCAGATAGGAGTGCTGAAAATGTGGCTGCTCTTGCTATTATTGCCATTGGTTTCATGTAAGTATTGTCATTTTAATTATAATTAACTGTTAGTTCATTTGAGTAAAATTATAAGTTTTATTTATTGCAGTTATAGAGTTTTTATGTAGAAATTTTAAGATTTTCCTTTTGTTGATGTAAGCATCTATTAAGAAGGGATTTTCTGAAATTCAACCCCTAAGGGACGGAAAAGTGTAGAGCACAAAGCCACGGAGAAGCAGCAAGATTATTTATTATACAAATATTACCTTTTACTAGACGATTGCATGCCATTGATCACTATATTATTAAAGTTCCACCAATCAAACGTCTTACATAATTAATTTCAAAAATGAATTTATTTCACTACAAATTTCTGACAACAATTCAAAATTGTTTAACTTCTAGAATAGTTTCTATGGATACCCCAACGGCATAGGTGGGTACAAAAAATTCCGAAAATTTAACGGAAGTTAAAATTAACCGAAAATTTAGCGAAAGTTAAAGTTAATCGTTAAAAGTTAACCATCCAAAATGTTTTAAGACCTTTTTTTTGCTATTTCGATAACTTTCTTATGTACTTGTCATCAAAAAACCAATGTAACAGGCTAAAGTTAACGGAAGTTAACAAAAACGTTAACATTTTTTTGAGTTAACTTAAAAGTTAATCCGTTAAGCATTTTGTTAACTTCGTTAATTAACGATTAACGGATGATTTTCAACAATTTTTATTCTACTGTATCCTTAATTATTAATTATTAATATATATAAAGCTCAACGTCTCTCTGTCTGTCTGTCTGTCTGTCTGTCTGTCCGTTAGTGCGCTTATCACTCGAGAACCACTTATCCGATTTACGTGATTTTTTTTTCATTCATAGGTACATTCTCTGGCCAGGTTATAGGCTATATTTTATTAAGTTAAGTAACATAACAACTAAGCAGTGACGATATTAGTAAATCAAGTCGGAAAAAATTTCACCGACGGCGCGCTGTTTTGAGATACGCTGCCTAAACCGTTGAATATAGAACAAAATAATGTATTAAAGAATTGTGTAGAATCAAAAGTGCTACAATAAAGTCCGCGACACCATATGTCTAACTTTTATATTTAAACCACAATGACTGCTTTTATGTTACAAAGAAAACATAAAATATTTGGGTTCGGTTTACATGGAGTTTTGACCTGCAAAACTTCAATCCTTATTGAAATAAATGATTTCATCGTCATAAGTACTTAATGTAGATATAATTTGCCCTTTACAGCATCCAATTTGGTGGTATAGTTTAGGAAATAACATTAAATAAGTTTTATACGGTAAAATATTATTAATAACGCGCGAACTAAATACGCCGGTATTCGATCTCCCTCGGCTCGGCCGTTGTCATTTGACCGTCAATTTTGTTTCAATAATTAAATTTAAATTTAAGTGTTGTTTTTATTATTACAATAATAACTTAATGCGAGCGAAGCCGCGCGGCTTCGCTCGCATTAAGTACAAATTAAGTACAAACACGATTAGTTATTATTGTAATAATAAAAACAACACTTAAATTTAAATTTAATTATTGAAACAAAACTGACGGTCAAATGACAACGGCCGAGCCGAGGGAGATCGAATACCGGCGTATTTAGTTCGCGCGTTATTAATAATATTATATCGTATAAAACTTATTTAATGATATTTCCTAAACTATACCACCAAATTGGATGCTGTAAAGGGCAAATTATATCTACATTAAGTACTTATGACGATGAAATAATTTATTTCAATAAGGATTAAAGTTTTGCAGGTCATAAGTCCATGTAAACATAACCCAAATATTTTATGTTTTTTTTGTTACATAAAAGCAGTCATTGTGCCTTAAATATAAAAGTTAGACATATGGTGTCGCGGACTTTATTGTAGCACTTTTGATTCTACACAATTCTTTAATAAATTATTTTGTTCTATATTCAACGGTTTAGGCAGCGTATCGCAAAACAGCGTGCCGTCGGTAAATTTTTTTCCGACTTGATTTAGGTACTAATATCGTCACTGCTTAGTTGTTATGTTACCTAACGTAATAAAATATAACCTATAACCTGGCCAGAGAATGTACCTATGAATTAAAAAAAAATCACGTAAATCGGATAAGTGGTTCTCGAGTGATAAGCGCACTAACGGACAGACAGACAGACAGAGAGACGTTGAGCTTTATATATATTAAGGATGGGACTATATAAGACAAGGATTTCCAACGGGGTCCAGGTGGACCCTTTGGGGGTCGATATAAGGGTCTATTTAGTATTAAGTTTTTATGTGCAATTATTAGTATTATGATTATATTGTATGCTCTGTATTATAGAGAAAAATGTAAGGGAGTCGGTGAAGAAAATAATTCTTTTAAAAGGGGTCGATGTGGGAAAAAGATTGGGAACCCCTTATATAAGATATCTATATTGACCTTTTGTTCATAGCTTTAGGACTATCAATTCAGTAGATATAAGCTTTTAAAGTGTGTCATATTTCGTTGCATTTATACCTCCGAGGTTACCCTCTAAAAATTAGTTTTTTTTTATATATGAGAGGTCAAAATAGTCGAGATTGAACTAGTATGACAGCACTGGACCCTTAATTAATTATCAATGTTATCGTTATCTTAAGGTTTGATTTGATAGGATTTTTCCGAATTTTTAGAATCTTTTTCGAAAAGTGTTAAAAACACGACAAATAAAAATGTCTTAAGCAAAAGACAAACAACTAAATTTTCTATCTGTTTTCTTGTTTTTTGGTCAATCATAATTAGTTATTAAATAATGAAAGTTGCAACATACAATTTCGCGTGCTAATTACAGAATCTAAAAAAAATAATTTTTCAATGCTGCATATGCCGAAGCCAATAAGTACTTTTTATGATCTTTTGGATATTATTTGTTTTATAATTGATTAACCGTAACGTTGTTTATTTAGTTAATAAACAATGTCTATTTTGCATTGCGGCTACGTATAATAGGTACATAATTACGGAAGGATTCAAAAAACGTATTTCAACAAATTATTTCATAAAATATTATAATGTGTAGTTAATCTTATAAAAGTTAGATCGAGTTATGAGAATATTAGATGCTGTAAGTTGGAAACATCAAGGATCAATTTTATGGTATTCATTCATCATTGTCAGTTTATCGAATTCAATGTTGGCTTTGAATTTGTCAATCGCGGCAAACTTGATCTTTTATAAATGTTCAATAACCGTAACTCGTGCATTATTGTTTTGTTTTATATAACAATGACGTATATATGCGCGTCACTACATGAACTCATTGTTTATTAACATTTAATTTCCTATTCATTATGTTGTTACTAATTGTTTATATCTTATAGTGCATTTCATTTGTGTAAACAGTAAAATAAAAAATACCGCTTTCTTTCCGCGAAATTGATTCCGGTGCTTTCTATATAAAAAAAGAAAAAAGTACTGTTTTTATTGAACCGGATACTGAACCGGAAAGAAAACCGATTTGCGAACTGGAACTATTAGATATAGCAGATATAGCAGTGGCGGAACTATAAATTAAATCGATTCTTTTTGGTTACCTATAACTCGTGCCTTAAAGAAATAAATCGTCTGTTTACTAACTGTGATTACCCGGAAAATATAAGTTTAAAAAACTATATGCTAAAAAAAATTCAACTAAAAAATTATAAACAAGTTGTATTTAAACAGGAAAAGTTTCACAGAACATACGTATAGACAAGCACGTCACATAAAAGTGCGTACAAGGAACTACGTACGTTCTGTGAAACTTATATACAGGCTGACCTATTTTAAGTGCACACCTCTGATAACTTTTTATGGTAAAATATTATCAAAAAACTTTTCAGATAAAAGTTGCACGGTTTAGAGGGGGACATAGACGTACCTGGATAATTTTTTTTTGTATACATACATAACTATAACTAAACTATAACATACATAAAACCAAAACCCATTTTTGACATCGCATAATCGCGTAAAACAGAGATTATATAATTGCAATATGTTACTACGAAACGTAGTATGTACATTAGGGTGATTCATTTCCGCAAAACATTTTTTTTCAAGGTCCTCAAGCAAAATTTTAATCTACATATAGAAAAAAAATTCTCACCAAGATTGAGCTCTTAATTCCTATTTTAAGTACTTGCAATTTAAATATGAATATTTAAAATGCATGTAAATTTTTTTTTTTTTTTTCAAATTTCTAATGCTTAGACACCTTTTATCATATTGGGAATCGGTTTGATGGACCTTACGGGAAATTTCACGCTCTTTAAAATTGCCTTAGTGTTTTTTTCTGTAACTCACACTGGTTCGCCAGTAGGAGTCATCTAAATACTAACTAATAATGGAGCATTATTAGTTAGTATTTATCAATTTCTTGCGTTTTAAGGCCTAAAAATGGCTGTAAATTCATTAAATATTGGTAAAAAAAATATTTTTTACGAGTCAGCTCTTTTTTTCTCCCTAATTTTTGCGGTTTGCTAAAAAAAATGGAAAACAAAAATTTATTTCAAAAACTGTATTTAGATGACTCCTACTGGCGAACCAGTGTGAGTTACAGAAAAACACACTAAAGCAATTTTAAAGAGCGTGAAATTTCCCGTAAGGTCCATCAAACTGATTCCCAATATGATAAAAGGTGTCTAAGCATTAGAAATTTGAAAAAAAAAACAATTTATTCCAAAAACTGTATTTAGATGACTCCTACTGGCGAACCAGTGTGAGTTACAGAAAAAAACACTAAGGCAATTTTAAAGAGCGTGAAATTTCCCGTAAGGTTCATGCTTGAGGACCTTGAAAAAAAATGTTTTGCGGAAATGAATCACCCTAATGTACATCTAAAAGAAAATATGTGCTTTAGGCCGCTATTATAATGAACGTGATGTACTGGTACTATCAAGAAAATCTCAGTATAGTAAAAAAATTTTTTCAATTTCAGGTAAACCCATAACGATAGAAGTAATAGATCCATTTTATGATCAGTGGGATTACAAGACAAAAATAGAAGATAATATTCCTATTCTTGTCAACTTCACCGGCAATCACGAATTACCGCCAATTAATGAGGTAAGTCAGTTTATTAACAATAACTACTGTTACGTAAACGTGTACCTACCAGCTTTGAGTCGAACATGTATTCTTAAGGATGTATGGTACGTACAGTCTAAGCCAAAAACAATGGAAATCTAGATGAAATGAACGATCAAAATCAAATTATGAATTATTCACTTTAAATGCTTTATAAAAAAGTCAAATTCGTTTATAAACTATATAAAAATTATTAGTATTTATGTTTAAAACCTTATTTCCCATTATTAACTGTTATTTTAGACAAAAAATGAATATTTTTGTTGATAATATAAAAAAATTTTATTCTGAATGTCATTTAACTCATCTGTGAAAAATAAAAAAACCCCAATTATTTTCATATTATAAATGACTTCAGAAATTAAAATAATATTAAATAACACAATTTAGAACATACGAAGAACATATAAATGCTATGTAAATTATTATAATAGTAGTAATATGCTTACATATATGAAAAAATATGTAATAAAACAAATCATTACATTTGACAACACCGCATTCATATTACTAACTTGATTTACATACAACAATCAACAATCATATTTGTGACATTTGTGATCATATTCGTCAACACGTAAATTCTCTAATTCAGTAATTCTCTGTTCAGTACATATACTCAAATATTGTCAATATAGTGTTCAGCAAGTTTGTGAAGAGAAAAGTAAGAAAAATGTTTCGTTGAAACGGAAAAATTGTAAAAGAAACGGTATATAATCATCGACAAGCGATATGACAGTTCTCTTAAAGTTTTAGATAGATAGTTTCATACAAAGGAAGTAAAAAAAAGGTATGTAAAGTATATTTACTAAAGTGTATTTACTAACCTTGCGTAAAAAACGGCAAAAACTAACTTACTGAGAACTGTCATATAAGTTTGATATCTCATTTGAGAGTGCTTGCTACCTAGCAAATTTGCTAGGTCCTTTATAATACCGGACATAAGAATACCAAAAACTCACGAACAAATTTTAATTTAAACATCTAAAAATAAAATACAACTGAATCAATTATAAATATATTTATTAACAATAAAATATTTGGATTTTGAATGTATGTACATAATTGTCATATTTTTATACAGCGCGCCCTGGATGTGCGCTGTTGCCAGGTCAAAATATAATTTTTATAGCGTACGCCATTTTTTATTTTTTTTCTATATTTTTCAGCAATAATTATTTTTTTTCTCGGAATTTAGGTCTGAAAGAGTATGAAATTTTGTATGAAACTTGTTGCTAAATATGTAAGTGACGTGTTGTGAAAATTTCAAATTTTTCTCGGTGCTAGAACCATGTGTTTTATTAAAATTTAACCGTCAATACATCATTCTGCCATAAGAGCCCATGTTAATTTTTACAAAAAATAACTTCCAAACTATGTAGTAGAACCTTCTGAAATTTTGTGAGGGTACTTAAGTTTTATTAAGGAATAACTCCTCCAAATTTAAACTATTTCTCGGTGAAATGAGATACCTGCCATACATCCTTAACTCTCACATAGCTAACGATTTTATTTTATAAATATAATAAATTATAATATTTTATGCAATCATTAAAAACTACTAACTCATGAGGGTTCAAAAACGTAAATTATTGTGAAACGATGCAAATAAGATGTTATGTAATGTGTAAACCACTCGTATATTACTAAATATATTTTTATGTATAGATTTTATCGTTTTATTCTAAATTCTCATAAAAAAAATTTTTTATGGCTTTATCAAATAAAACCGGAAAACTTTCCGGCATGAAAAATCAATTTTAATTTTATAAAAAATTATTTTTTTATAAGTTATATTTCTATATTATTATTTGATTCTTTATTGATAATATTAACGAGAAAAGAAATCTATATTTATTTGTACAGTATACCTAAGCACATCACATGTCAAGTACCCAAAAGAGGGCAAATGTGGTACTTGCTTCTTTCCCATTTATGAGAACGGGTAATTAGATGCAGTTACTGTATCAATGTATGTATATTCTATGTGTAAAAAAAAGTTTAATAATTTAAGTATTTGTCTACAAGCTGTCCCTAGACGCTCCCGCCTATGCGTAAAATGTTTACTTATTATTATTTATTTTAACATATTTATAATTTTACTTATAGTGTTTTGTTTTTCTGATAGCATCTTATCATTTACACGAATAGAAATAATAATTACACTTACTTTTATTAAGTCACTTTTAAATTGATGTTTCCAATTATTCCCATTTAAATTAAATATTAATTATTGTATAAACTTGATGATATTTAATTGCCTAAAATTCCCAAATTGTTATGACGTATTTTACAATAAGCATAATTAATATCAGTTACTTTTTAATTAAAATCTGCTGAACTCTTTAAAAAATTTGATACTTTCGCAGTATGTCTCGAAACAAGAAAGAATTCAAAAATTATTTCAAGTGACGAACTGTGCACATTATATTTAAGATTCAGCCAATTTAAATTGGTTTGGTGTGGGGTCTTTTGTAAAATAAATTGCCATTCTTGATTCGCCACATGAAAAGTCACTAAAATTACTAAAATACAATTTATAAGATAATTTATATAAACTAAAATTGCACCTTAACCACAAAAGTCGACACGTGTTTCGACTTCACAAGAAGTCCTCATCAGGAGCCTAACGATTCCAGCTGGTCGAGTGACATAACTTTTGTGGTTAAGGTGCAATTTTAGTTTAAGTGACTAAGAAACCACAGTTTCTCCGTTTTTCAAGTAAGATAATTTATGTTTTTCTTTCATTATTTGCATACTTGTTTTAAAAGTATTCTATTTTCTTACACTCAAGAACATTCCGTTATCACATATTTGTTTAAATGCCTTTACAAATGCATAGATATTATGTAATGTGTATAGAACATCTTGCCAACTCATTTTATGCAATTAATTACGACATAATGTAGAAGGTCAATAAATAAAAATAATTAAATTCTCGTATGATCATTGATCAAAGTTTTATTATTTAAAATGTTAATTCAGTGGCGTGTTATATAGTGGGCAATTTAGACAACTGTCTTAGCTCTTCAATTTTGGTAAATACCAAATTATACACATCAAAATAGCTAGAAGAGCGAAATAATCTCTAGATATTGTAATTGATTTTTTTTATAAATGGGGCCCCTGAATTTTTTCTGCCTAGAGCCCCCAACTTAACAAATAACGCGTCACTGTGTCAATTATAAGAATATTGATGTTTTTCAACAGTATAAGTGTTATTCAACTTTAACTAAATTGTCTTAAGTAATGTTAATTACTTGTGCAAATTATAACATGTGATTAACAAAGATCGTAGAAAATACTGTAACCGCCGCTTCAGTCTAGACTGATTCCATGAGCGTCTGCAAAGGAGACAAACGGGGTACTCATTCCACTATAATGTATAATCTATGTACATACTTGGGAAAAAAATTAAATAAAAAATGATTGATGTAATTTTATTTGTCTAAAAACTTTGCCATTTCCCTTTGGCAAACATTTTCAACGGATGTCCATGACTGATTTTACATTATAATATTACTATATTATACATCAAAAAAATTTGGAAAAGTTTGGAAGAGGGTGGGGGCAAAATGTTCGAAAAAAGTTTTTAGGTAAAAATAATTACTTTACAAAATAATCTATAAAATTAAATAAAATCTATATATTAATTTATAAAAACTGTCACTCAACATTTATTTGAACTTTGGAATATACCCCTAGGAGCTTTGCGTCCAAGGCTAACAGCAAAGTTCATATACATAAGGTTCCTATGTTTATATTTGTAATGTAATCTATCACATTATATTAAATCAAAAAGCAGCATAACGTGATCAATTTCGATTTTCTTCGTCGTGGTAATACTTACCCACTTTGCTAATAGTCAAAATAAGTAAAACACGGGAAAGAACTGTTCCAAATTAAAGCATCCAAAATGAAAGTGGAGTTCGTGACATTTTGGTTTAGTTTTGACGCACGCTGTATCTAGTAAAGAAGAAAAGAAAGTGAAATTCCGTGTACATATGCAATTATCTTCTAGCGTTATTAACAGAAGCGTATTAAGGCCTTTCTGGACCGTGGGCACAAAATATGTATATATCTATATATTTATTAATTATACAGCCCCACAAAAATTGCCATGTTCTCTTAACCGGACTTTTCTTATGTATACTTTTGGGCTCTGAAAATGAATTTGATAGTAAAAAATGTTAATCTTATTATCTATAACTTATGTGCTATTCATTTTAAACAATTGTTTGATTTCTTACAATTATATTTTTAACAGATAAAATATTGTAGAGACCGTTATTTTTGTTAGAATAATTTATGTTTTATTCATTTTATTCTAAGTTTTATCAATCAACAAAAAAATATTTTTCAGAACTATTTATAATAAATATGCTATTTTGTATAATTATTATGTTCTATACATTTTTTTATGAAAAAAAGTCTTGTGCTTGCCAACACATTTTATTTATATCAAAATCTACATAACGCAATGTTTTTGAAAGAATTTTACAACGTCTTAAACTCCTTAAGACGACCCTGTGTGTTTAATGTAATTATCTTATAATATCTCATTAAAAATACCGTTTGAGGTATTGAAAGAATGCGACAATTCTTGTAAATCTTACAATTCTACTACGTAGTTTTGGTTTATAAATAAAACAATTGTTTATGCACTTTACAGCAATTGTTTCAATTGTTTTTTTTTCTCTACTAGTTAATGACTCTTGTTCCATACACTTGTCCTTCATTGTATTCTTTCTTATGGTCAAAGTACGTATTGAATATAAAAGTGTATCATAACATTTGATTAATCATAGATCAGTAATTTCTTTATCAAAATATATGCATTGTATTTTTAATTAATTGTTATATTTAGATGGAATTTTTATGTTTATAAATTCTTAAGTTTGAGTTTTATATGCACGTTATGATATTCCGGGCTTCGGGCAGAAGACATTTTCGTGGCTTCCATATTTTTATCGAATGTAGAAAAATTCAAAAATCATATAATATCTGAAACATTTTTTTTGCTCTTCAACCAATTGTGCAAGCAAAATAAGGTCTTCAACAAAGTTATTTGAAGAGGAAAACTAGGTCTTATTTTGGGGCCTTAGGAAGTTACCTAAAATACCTATTGTAAAGCTGTATTATCGGGTAAAATTTTGGTTATTCAAGGGGTAAAAAAAATTACTGAATGTAAAATTACGACGCAGGAGATCCAATAAAATTAATCATTATCAGAATATGATACTTATCATTTTAAAAGTAGAAAACCAGCTTGAATACGCTCCTGGTAGTTATACTTTCATAATATGTATTTAAAAAGGCCAAAAATTTAATTTTCAATTAAGTGCAAAAAATTAAATAAAATTTGCAATTCCTTATACCGAGAATTCTCTTCGCAAAATCAGAGTTGGTAGTACTAAATGACATCACCAGAGTTATTTTGTTTATCTGGCCAGATTATAATTATAGCTGTACTTCTTTCCCGTTGGTTTAAATCGGGGGCGGATGGGTGATGACTAAAACTGACCCAGAATAAATAGTTGTACCCATTGGCGGACTAAGAGTGGCGGAGGGAGTCGCTCGGGGTGCCAAAGTACAGGGAGGTGCTAAAATGAGGCAGAGATGCTTGATGAGGTTTGATAAGTGATACAAAAAATAGGACATTACAAGGAGGGCGCAAAAGTAATTTTAGGGGGTACCAAATTTAACGTGTCAGCCAGAAAATGTCATTTTCTATTGAAGAGAGTGCATTACTAACATTCTGCCCCAGGTTTCAACCTTCCTTAGCCCGCCACTGGTTGTACCTGCCGAATTTTTATATTTACCAAACAACTTGCAATTGGCCTACTTACATACATCATAATACATAAATACATATATAAACAACCCACCGGAAACTAGAATGCAAAAATGTGCATCCTGAATACATTTCTAAGAAATAGACTGAAGTCAGAGGCGAAAGCGAGTAACTCCATTTTTTTCGACATTTTTTTACAGGATGAGTCATATCAGGTGGAAAAAACTTGAACAGTGTATTGAGAAAAATATTTTAAGAAAAAAAGTTCATATAAACACGTGTCCGGAAATTCTTCGTAAGGGAGCTACAGATTCCAAAGATTTAGCCTAAAATTAGTTTTTATTTAATATTCTTAAAATTTAAATGATTATTGACCTGAAACAGAAAGATCGAATGAAATTTTAGAAATTGTAGAATTTTTTTCATTTAAAATACGAACACAAAACTTCTCGTATCTTCGGTAATAAAACAACTCATAACAAAGATTTTATTCATTATTGAATAAAAATCACAACTGCCATGGAAAACTAGAACATTCACTCGAGTGCAATATTAAATTCAAGTCAAGTAAGCTTTGGAAAAAAGAATGGTTGATGTTTGAAATTTTTATATTTGTTAAAATTCGTTGCTTATTTTGTTAATGTACCTATAATGTAACATCAATCCATCAATGTTAGTTTTAGGGAGGGAGACTGGGTAACCGCCCGGGGTGCCAGTTCAGAAGGGGCGGCGGGCAGCCCATGTAGAAAAACTTAACATAAATTCTAGTATATTTTTTTTAAAAGACAATCATTATGACAAATTAACGAAGTAAATTTCTATGTATTTTGTGTTATATGACCTTATTATAAAGGTACCAACAGGAAAAATTTAAGAATATTACTAGATAAAAATCAAAGGCTCCACTGGCCCCACACATCCCTGGTGTAAAAAATCATTAGTTGATACTGGAAATTGATAATATGTTTAAATATTAAACTGGATATATTTAATTACTGTTCGTAATGTGATCTCAAAATACATAAAAAACGTATTTTAGACAAAATCTTTGAGAGTCGGTAATTCCCTCACGGAGTTTCCGGATACGTGTTCATAAAAACTTTTTTGCTTGAAATATTTTTCTCAATCAACTGTTCAAGTTTATTCCACCTGATATGACTCAGCCTGTATACCTACTACGAGTATAACAAAAAAACAACTCGAATTCGAAATTTCAATGCGTGGAATTACCTACACGTTTTGAGGTCTCTGAACTGAGTGCGACTGTTAATAACATCTGTGTATATGTCTGTCTTTCTGTTCAAGCAGCAAAAACTGAACCGGAATTGTAATTTTTGTTTTTTATAATTAAATTTGAAATAGTTCATAAGAAAAAAATATTTAGGATAAAAGTTGTAAAGGATATTATTATTTAGGCTGTATCACTTTTTTGGTACAATGAACCGTATTCAATATATTAGGATCAGTGTTAATATCTTAATATTATGAATTATAAAGGATCTGTCCGAAATAATTTCGAAAATTACTGAACCGATTTTGATGTAACATGCATCAATGTGTTTTTTGAAATATCACATATAATTACGCTATTGTTAAAAAGAGTTGAGCAGTGAATAAATTAGCGGTGCAAGTCGATTTATTTTTCGCCGCGTGGTTTTTCAAGTACATGTATAACATATAATACGACAAAAAACCTTTTGTGCGTTTCTAGCCTAAGAGATACATATATCAAAATTATGTGTAGGCGTTTTTTAGAACTCAATTAGTTCTACATAACATTCAGCAAGACTTTATATCTAACTCATGAAGAATAGACAGGAATAAACTCTGAATCTCTGTAATACAATTTTATGTGTCAAAATATGACCCCCAAAGTGGGTGGTCTCTCGTGCTCGGACCTCTGCGCAGTATTTGACTGCGTAACAGTATAGTTATGTGCGTACTGCAATGTACAAATGAACTGAGTGGTGACTGCGCGCAAAGTAAATTTCTTACTTCTGCGCATAGATCTGAAAAATGCGGACCACCCACTTCAGGTTACGTTATATAAAATTCGGGCGACGCCGCATAGACTTGTTATTAATATACACGTATAAAAAGGTTATGTGGTATACATTCATCATTGTCAGTAATATTTGTTTTGGTTTCAGACTGAAAAGCCTAGGTTACTATGGGAAGAAGATAAGACGACGCACCTGCCGCAGTTTTTTAACAAAGCTCTTAAGTTATTAAATCTCAAACAAGTCGCGTTTGAAGTGGAGAATTCATTAATGTCAAAGGTGTCTTGTACTGCTTGCCAAGCAGGTTAGTAGCAAGTGAATACTTATATTACCTTTTTTAACACGCAAATGGTATAATAATCCTGTGAATTTAAGTTTCTATTTCTAGAAGTATCTAATTTTTTTCTAGGTCGAGAAAAACGTTTATTTTGCAATTATTAAAGTATTTCTATATAACAAGGTTCGCTAAATAATATAAAAAGATAAATATTGCGTGATTAATGAAATTTATCGGAAAATTAAGTAAAAAATCAAGAACAAGCCCAAATTTTGTAAATAACTAAAAAATATATAGTATATGGAACTAGAAAATTAGCAAAATTAACCACGATTAGTTAATCAGTTGTTTTCCAAGCCATTATAATTCTAAACTAAATCTCAATTTGTAAATTAACAATTCACTAAATATGATAATTTTTTACCTTATAAAATGTGTCATATTCCTGATTGTTTTTTATAATTGACGTAATAATGCTTTTTAAACAACTGATTAACTAATCGTAATTAATTTTGCTTTGTGCAACCCGAGGTTAAAGTCCTTTAATGATTCACCAACCTCTACAAATGCTTGCAATGCAAAAAATTGATTTTTTTATGGATCGTCCTATTATCTTTGTTTAGTTATTTACAAAATTTGGGCTTATTTTTTTAGAAATTTCAACCTTATTGTTCAACCAGAAATATCATAATCAAAACAGTTCTCTTACAAAAAAAATCTTCTAACTACGCCCATGGTTTCTGGACAACAATCCTGCATGTATCGCCTAAATCCATATGCATTAATACGTTTTTATTTTTTCAAAGGTGCTGGTTTACTTTTGCATTACATAAAGCAAGGAAAATCCGAGAAGGAAATTAAACAAACAGTGTATCAGTTCTGTGTTCAACTTAACATTCAGACGGCGCGTGTCTGCGAAGGAATCACGGAATTGTTCAGCAGTGGAGTAGTCTACGTACTGGGCCACAGTAAACTTGGTAAGTGACACGAAATTCGACACACTTATCTTTCGTTTATTGTAATCGTCACACTAACTTAATTTTAAAATTGTTATCATCGTATCGATTTGCGGATGATAATATTTTTCACAAATTTCGGAGCTATATCACATTTTTATCTCGAGAGAAACGTTCAGACCTGATATTTTCGTCAATTTTTTTTCAATCTGATATCATTATGTCTGATTTAGTTTATATCATGCGGCCTTAGCCTTGTCGTCTGTTTTGATGCATCTACAAGCTTATTGAAAATTAATTTGAGTTCGCTGACCATTTTTTTTTTTTTCATTTTTCGAGAAGAAAACTAGGAACTCTTATAGTTCCGCTCTGTCCGTCCGTCCGTCTGTCTATATAAAATTTGGTATACGGACGTTTGATTATCCAAAAAAAAAAGTGATGAGATTTTTGAAAAAAAAATTTTGGGCCCTCTTCCCATAAGACAGGTCTCCAAAAATGCAACAATGTTTTAGAACCTTTTGATTTTAACTCTTCAGTCACGATATATTTGCGTTCAAAGTAGTTATCAGAACGCCCCTCCTCCCTCTAATTGATAAACTATAAATGTAAAACATCTTAAAAAATCCTGATTGTAACTTTTAATTAGTACTACTTCCAATGAAAATTATAATGAACATTGCAAAATTTTTGGACCCCAATTAACAGAGAATGTTAATTGAAGAGAATGCTAGTGAGAACAGCTACGGAACCCTATTATGTGCGTGTCCAACACGTACTTGGTCGTTTTATTCTCTTGATAGTGATACTGCTAGTGCTAGCTTGCTAAACAATGAACGTTACGAAAAAGGACGGGAGTAAAAAAAATCTCGAGAATATATGGTTCACTAATTTTGTATTTTAAAAAATCCTGATGGTAAATCATCGTGCCACCCCCTCTACCCGAAGTGAAAACGTCCCGCCACCAATATATGTATACTAGAGGTTTTGTTAATTTGTACCAAGAAATAGTTACACTGGTGATAACATTTTATAATTTGTATTAAATCTATTGAAATTTGAAACGATAGTAAGTATAATTCGTTATTTTCAGGTCCAAAAGAAGTTTGCAGTTTCATAATCGGCGACGCCTGTGGAGATGTTTACAACCCATACCATGAATGGGACGTCATGTTCCCCCCAGTTCCAAAGCCTCCACTCAAGGCTATGGACTTACCAAAGGTATTTTTTTAAATAATAATACTCGGCTCTCTACATCCTACTACAATTACGGTTAATAATCTAATTTTAGAAGATACCGTACTTAGATCGGAAACATTCAAATAAAAAAAGAATCGTTCTATTTCTAAACTAATATTTGCCTTTTACTTCAGAGGACAGTCTGAAATTTGCTATCCTTAATTCAAAACAGTTCTTCTGAAGTTAGGTCACGCATCAACGACCTCTGTACTTCGTTTCTAAACTAACGTTTACCTATCTTCAGAAGAAATCCGAAAAATGTTTTCCCTAATTCAGAATATTTAAAACTTCTTCTATATTTAAGCCACGTATCTACCATTCATATACCTCGTTTAGTTTTTAGATAGGTAATTATTTTGATTTGATTTATTAGCCTGGAGGACCAACGTTCAAAGTACTCCACTTATCAGATACTCATTTTGACCCATACTATGCCGAAGGAAGTAACGCTGACTGTAACGAACCACTTTGCTGTCGGCTTACGAACGGACCCGCTAAATCTAAAGAACAAGCTGCGGGAAAGTAAGTTTAAAATATTTTCTAAAACTAATTTTTGTTTCGTCAAAAACTAAAAACATTTTATTCTTCAACAGGTGGGGGGATTACCGAAAATGCGATACTCCGAAAGTAACGATTGACAATATGTTGAAACACATAGCAGAGACACATACGGTAACGCGTGATTTGTCGTTATTTAATTCAACTCTTAAATGTTTAATTGTGGTTTTATTCTAGGATATCGACTACATACTGTGGACGGGAGATTTACCACCGCATGATATTTGGAATCAGACCCGCGAAGAGAACTTAAAAATACTCAAAGAGACCGTTACGCAGATGTCAGACATGTTCCCAGGGATTCCAATCTTTCCAGCTTTAGGGAATCATGAATCTGTTCCTGTTAATAGGTAAGCAAATATTATATGTGATATACTCGCAGAAGACTATACATTTTAGTAAGGAAACAGGGGACTGGGGGATACCATTGGTTAAAGGCTTAAATAAGTATATATTTGTTGTAGTTTCCCGCCACCTTTCTTGGATGGGACAGAAAACAGTATAAGTTGGTTATACGACGTTCTAGAAGAACAATGGCGACACTGGCTACCAGCGTCAGTATCTCACACATTACGTAGAGGTGCATTTTACTCGGTCCTCGTAAGACCTGGCTTCCGGCTTATCAGTCTCAATATGAACTATTGCAATAATAAAAACTGGTAATTTATCTTTTAACATCAAATCAGGGCAAAATTAAATATACATTAATTTTTAGGTGGTTGTTACTAAACAGTACAGATCCTGCTACGGAATTGCAGTGGTTAATCTATGAATTGCAATCGGCGGAATTCAACGGTGAAAAAGTTCATATTATAGGTTGGTACATCTACAAGCTGTCCCAAAAGCTTGGAAATGGTAAAATATCTTAAAGGGTGTTTCAGGTAAAAATGTTTCAAAGAAACTCAGCTCCTTTTAGATAGTTGACCGTTTTCCAGATTTTTTGGTGACACTATGTATAAAATAATATACATCTTCGAACAATAATTTAATATAATTTTTTCTTTAAGGTCACATTCCTCCAGGTCATTCCGATTGCTTGAAAGTTTGGTCTCGTAATTATTACGCGATAATAAATCGATATGAAACTACGATAACAGCGCAGTTTTTCGGTCATACTCATTATGATGAGTTTGAAGTATTTTATGATTCAGAGAATTTGTGTATGTGAAATTAAATTATAAAATAATAAACGGTTAATTAATGTTGATGAATTATTTCAGCACGAGCGACGAATATAGCTTATATTGGTCCATCTGTAACGCCCTATTACGATACCAATCCTGGGTATAGGATTTATTATGTGGATGGCGATCATCAACAAACTACTAGGGTAAGTAATTTAAAATATATATAGGTACTATACATATATAACCTGACTGCCCGCGGTTTCGCTTGCGTGGAATACGGAATTATTGTTTAATTTTTTTTATGGAAAATATAGTTGAAAAAATATAGATCTTTTTATTCTATACAGTTATTTACTTCATTATATTGTTCAATATTTAAAGGTTTAGACAGCGAATTGCAATAAAACGCGCTGACGGTAACTGTTTTTCGACTTGATTTACCTAATGTAACAACATAATGTTTGGATTCACAGAAAGCGGTTAGTTACCGGTTACACTGACCGGCGAGTTTTGATTGGTTGATTTATGGAATTTCTGGTAGAATGTACCAGAAATACGATAAATCAACCAATCAAAACTCGCCGGTCAGTGTAACCGGTAACTAACCGCTTTCTGTGAATCCAAACAATATATAGGTACTTAAACCTGAGCAAAGAACTTATCTATGAATTAAAAAAAACACGTAAATATGTGGTTCTCGAGTGATATAATCGCACTAACGGACAGACAGACAGACAGAAACATTGCGTGTTATAATACATATGTAAAGATGACTTTATTATCAATTATAAACCACGGCGAAAATGATTTTTTAGGGTGTGAGGACTGTGAGATGTATAAAGAATATGAATAACAGGGTTGTTATTAGAGGCTCGGGGGGGGGGGACTAAATGACCGAGGGGCAGTGGCGTAGATATAGGAGGGGATTCAGGGGATCAATCTCCCCCATGAGTCCAATTTTTATACTTTTCACTTGTTTTTTCGATATTATTTTGGAAAAAGGTACTAAGGAAGTATCTATTATATTACATACGCACAATTTACAATATATTTTAAAATTTAGTCAAATACCCTATTGATGACTTTTCTTTTCGTTACTACCTCAGTCATTTTGCATGTTATAAATTTTATTTACCTTTTTTTTTGTTCCTCATTCTTTCCGACCCCAATTTTTGCGCTGCTGCGGAGGCCACAGGGCACTACCCCGCCTACCCCAGTAAAAATTGCGGCCCTGATGAATACATATGATTTATTGGTCCTTAGTGTATAAAAAAATTAATGTTGCGCTGAAAAATAATACCTCACGGTTTGCATGTTATCTTCTTTAATTTTTGATGGATCAGAAAAATTCAAGAAGCACGTAAAATAATGTTGTTATTACAGTCTGTCAAGCTATTTTTTTAGTTACATGAGAATAACCCATTTATGATATTTTAAAGTATAAAAGTAATGTAATAAAGTATGTACATATTTGGTTATTCAATAAATGAAGAAAGGATAGTATATGTAAATTATAAATATTTAATTAAGTGAAATAAGTCAGTGTTTTCACAATAATCCTAATTAAAAATTGTCATTTTTAACCTGTTTGTCTCGTACTTTCAAACGCGTCTGTATGACGTCACAATACTAACATTAAGGCAGTACGCAAACCCTTATATGTATAATTTTGGTTTTCCATTTCAGTCAGTCGTAGAACACGAATCCTGGACTATGAATTTACGCGAGGCTAATCTCTACGGTTATCCGCTGTGGTATAAACTCTACAGTGTACGTAACGCATACCAAATGCAAGGTTTGCGACCACAAGATTGGGATGAATTAGTGCAAAGATTAACTGACGAACCAGCCGTTTTTGATTTATATTATAAGTAAGTAAATTATGTTGTATTTTTACTGTTAATTTTGAATACCGTATATCCGTAGATCCAAATGTTATACAGTTTTTAGAAATTTAACGACAAAATTACTATTGACTTATTTCTAGGAAATTTGAAATTATTGCTTGAACTTAGTTTCCTTTTTTGGTTTTATCTCGCATCGCACTTCATATTTCGACATCAACATCTCGTGACATTCTTCAGAAGTGAAGTGTCAAGTCCAGTTTTTAATATTATTATGTACTAGCTGTTAACTGCAGCTTCGCTCGCGTGGATTTCGAATCCCCCACCCCCGTAGTATTTATCCCACCAGATCGAATGAAACAGGGGTGAAATATTAAATTAAATACAAAATCGTAAATATCTTGGCTCCTATGCGAGATGGCAGGTTGTGTCTCCAGCCCCCAAAACCCCTACCACCGTGGTATGTTTCTGCCGGAACAAATGGAACTAATTATAACTCTTAATATGTGACAGCGCACATCATTTCCAATGAAATTACAAAAAATATTTACCTCTTTGTGATATCATTCAGCTATCTACTACACATCTAAAAAAACTTCTTTATGGTATCATTAAGTTTTCTTTTTTTGGCACATCTAAAAAATACCTCTTTATGCTTTATGGTATTGTTAAGTTATCTATTAGTTGACATATCTAAAAAAATATCTTTATATCATTAAATTATCTTTTTGTTGACACATCTTATAAAAAAATACCTCTTTATGATGTCATGAAGTTCTACTTTTTTGACACACCTATATAATAATATCCTCTTTATGATATCAGGTTTTTCTGTTTGGGTCGTTAACATAGGTGGGCATTAACTCGTTAATCCGTTAATCGTTAATCAACGAAGTTAACAAAATGGTTAACGGATTAACTTTTAAGTTAACTCAAAAAAAAATGTTAACGCTTTTGTTAACTTCCGTTAAATTCAACTTGCGTTAACTTTAGTCCGTTACATTGGTTGTTTGATGAAAAGTACCTACATAACAAAGTTGTCGAAATAGCTAAAAAAAAGGTCTACAAACATTTTGGATGGTTAACTTTTTAACGGATAAACTTTAACTTCCGTTACATTTTCGGAATTTTAACGCTTTAACGGTTAACGAAGTTAACTTTTTTTATTAACGGATTAACGATTAATGAAGTTAACTTTTCGATTAACTGTACCCATCTCCCCAATCCCGTCAATATGGCCACCCAGTGCGTTTTATCCTGCGATGATCGGCCCATCAGCAACATCCTAAATCCATCTTGTGTCCCCGTTAACCCCCCCCCCCCCAAATATATATACACACACACACACACACACATATCACACAAAACAATACACGAAGAGCTGTCGGAAGAGGAAAAGACCCAGCCGACATAGATATCAAATAATAAAAAAAAAAAACTGTACCCACCTATGGTCGTTAACATAGGTGGGCATTAACTCGTTAATCCGTTAATCGTTAATTAACGAAGTTAACAAAATGGTTAACGGATTAACTTTTAAGTTAACTCAAAAAAGTGTTAACGCTTTTGTTAACTTCCGTTAAATTCAACTTCCGTTAACTTTAGTCCGTTACATTGGTTGTTTGATGAAAAGTACATAACAAAGTTGTCGAAATAGCTAAAAAAAGGTCAACAAACATTTTGAATGGTTAACTTTTTAACGGATTAACTTTAACTTTCGTTAAATTTTCGAATTTTCGGTTAACTGTAACTTCCGTTACATTTTCGGAATTTTAACGCTTTAACGGTTAACGAAGTTAACTTTTTTATTAACGGATTAACGGTTAACGAAGTTAACTTTTCGATTAACTGTACCCACCTATGGTCGTTAACATATGTGGGCATTAACTCGTTAATCCGTTAATCGTTAATTAACGAAGTTAACAAAATAGTTAACGGATTAACTTTTAAGTTAACTCAAAAAAATGTTAACGCTTTTGTTAACTTCCGTTAAATTCAACTTGCGGTAACTTTAGTCCGTTACATTGGTTGTTTGATGAAAAGTACATAACAAAGTTGTCGAAATAGCTAAAAAAAGGTCAACAAACATTTTGAATGGTTAACTTTTTAACGGATTAACTTTAACTTTCGTTAAATTTTCGAATTTTCGGTTAACTGTAACTTCCGTTACATTTTCGGAATTTTAACGCTTTAACGGTTAACGAAGTTAACTTTTTTATTAACGGATTAACGGTTAACGAAGTTAACTTTTCGATTAACTGTGCCCACCTATGGTCGTTAATACATTATTTTTGTCAGGCATTACTACAAAGCGAGTCCTGTACGACCGATATGTGATACCGAATGTAAGAAACGTATGGTCTGTGATGTGCGTTCTGGACGTTCCCATGACAGACGCATGCTTTGTCAACAGTTAGAATCTCGTATCGAACAAACCAGCCGCAGCTCATGGCGGCAGTGGTTTTACAACACACTCTCGGTGTCGTAAGTATTCACTCAGTCTTGTTTATTTTTGTAAATATAATAATTCATTCATTAATTAGTTGTTCAATAAATATTAACATCGTTAAGCCGCTAAATTAATTTCATACTTTAATTATTTTAGATCTCTATAAACTACGTCAATTTTGTGAACTCCCTTACTTTATATAATGTCACAATATCATCCATTCTCACTCCCATCTAATTAATTATTTTATTTTTAGTGAAATATTATGTGACATTTAGGTACATATCATTTGACCCTCTCCCATACTCTTATTACATTTTAACACGCTAAATAAAGAGTCTTTTATTATTATTTGTTTGAAACTAAAATATTTATTGAACATTATAAACTGGTGATTGGTTAATAATAAAAATAACTTATAAATTTAGAAGTCTGGCGTCAAATTGCTAAAATTTACAAAATTCAGAAATAATTCTGAAAAAAAAATTTTAGTGTAACTAAATAATTCTCCAACGAGGTTGGCGTCGGGAAGGGACATAAATTAGTTTTTGCTGATTTCTCGGCATTTTTTCAACATTACGCCAAAAATGGTTATAGGTACATCGTGCATATACAGTCGAAACCGATTATAACGAAATCGGTTAATACAACATATAGGTTTTAACGACTCAAATTAAAAGTCCGACTGAAATTTATTAAAATTCAAAATTAAGACAATAAAAAAATTAATTAACTTGTGACCTTTATTTTAGTAATTAGCTTTCATTTTGTACTTGACTATTTTTATCGTAAAGTTGAAAGAAAGCGTAAAATCGGTAAAAACTTATTTTTGTTCTTTCTCTCATCCTGATTTCTTATTGTTGTAATTCTAACAAAAAAATCAGTCTGAATTCTGAATATCTTCCAATATACTTGACGCCTGGCCATTTATGTTAACGATAAATAAATTCAATTTTTTAGAAAAACAAAGTCGAAAAAGAATAAAAAAAGAAAGGCATCGAAAAAAATTAAATCATAAATTACATATTTATGTAGATATATAGTTATTGGTTATAAAAATACTTTTATTACATTAATAGGACTGATGAAAACGGAGTTTCATATTCAACAACGCCTATGGCCGAAGAATAAAATATACGTGTATATAATAACAAAATAATTTTAATATAATACTTTAGAAATATGTATCATAGAATAACTATATGTTTTGTAAGTAATATTTACAAATAATTTAATCTGATTTTTTTATAATAAATACATATATTTATGCTTTATAACCATACTTACTAATAAACCAAATATTCATACTATATTAAATGTACATATCAGTCGCATATCGGTGGTTAGCTGAAATGGTGGATGGTATTACCTAATGCTTTTAAGATGGTGAGTTGTTTTTTTATCTTAGTATTTATTTTATGTGTCGCATTTTATATAATACATCGGTGATCCATTTTAATCGCCCCAGACTAATATTTCAAAAACAAGGCAAGATAGAAAAAAAAATTCGAACAAAAGTTAAAGAACTCTTTAACTTTTGTTGGGGGTATTAAATGGCACCGTCAGTATTATTGGTGGAGGTCATATTGTTTTCTTTTTTTTAATGGGAACCCCTTTTTTAACTCAGAATCGTGTTCTCCATGAAAAAATAAATAACTTGAAAAAAAGTTTATGAATTTACTCGAAACCAACAACTTTAGAGAAAAAAACCTTTTTGTAATGAAAAAATAACCGATTTAAAAAAACCCTAAAAACACTGAAAAATAAATTATAGTTAAATTTAGCTTTTCAAGTCGGTTTTATTTTGTTCTTAAAATGTTTATTATTTTTCCCTTTTGAGTGACATATTTGAAGTCCGAGTTATGCCCGAACATACATAAAAAATATGTACATTGTTGAATTGAGAACTTCCTCCTTTTTCGAAGTAGTTAAAAAGTATTTAAAAATTTATTTTTTTGGTATAAACTATATAATTATAACTTTTAAAACATTGCAATTATATTGTAAGTGAAATATACGATTTTTTATAATATAATTCCCTATTTTATTTAAAATCATTGATACAAAATTTAAATGAGTTTTTTAAATCTGAACTGAATTTGATGTCTATAGTTTATACTTATATGAGTTAGACACCATTGCTTTACATCCTCCGAAAAACAAAATAACAAATTAATTTTACATGTTAAAAAACTTTGTAAAAAAAAGTATAATATAATTGTTAAGCTTTGAATATTTCCATTTTTCTATGAATATTTTGGTCCCTTAATATTTTCATTGGGTTTCAAGACAAAATTCAAAATTTTGATATTTGAACTGTTTTAGCTTTGAATCTAAAGAAATTTTTCACAATATTATAGACCTGTAGATCAAACCTGTGAACAGCGTAAACATTCTTTTTAATTAACGAACATATCTTTAAAAATACTGGATCTTTGAATTTAGCACTCCGGGTCTTTTTTGTAGGAAATTTAATTCTCTACAAAATATTGCTGTGAGAAACTAAAAAAAAATTTGCAACAAGCTTTTCACGCGTACGTAAAAAAAGTCATTTTAATGAAATTAAATTTTAATGAAATGGAAAAAAACTGTTTGCGCCGTTTACATGCTTGATCTACAAATCTGATATTTTGAGAGGATTTTCTTAAAGATCCAAAGCTAATACAAAGGGTAATATAGGACCGAGAGAAAAACACCCTAAGAAATATACAGTAGAAACCGGTTATAACGACGGTTAATACGACGTATTGGTTTTAACGACTCAAAATAAAAGTTCAACTGAATCCTATACAGGGTGTCCCATTTTAATCTATCACCCCCCTAATTTTTTTTATCTATCAATTAAATCAAAAAATGCTTCAAATAAAAGTTGTTTGGTTTTGAGGGGGACCCAAAATGGCGTTATTAATTTTTTTTATTTTTTGGACGTCTTCATGGTTAAATAGGCCCAACTTTTTTTTTCAAATGGAAACCTATATTTTTTATTACAATATCTTATTGTTTGGAAAAAAACAAGTAGCTTTTGTTTTAAAAATTTTTTTGTATGACTTCATTTTTTTTTTAATATTCAACAAAATAATTTTAATTTTAGAATTTTACTAATTTTTTACTCGAAACCCATTAACTTTAGAGGAAAAGTGTAAAAAACAAAAAATATTTATTTTAATATGATATAACTAGGAAAATTATTTCAGATTTTTTATTTTATTTTTTATTTACTTTATTATTTTGAAGAGCAAAAGTTAACAAAAAATCCTGATATAATTTTCCTAGTTATATCAGATGAAAATAAACAATTTTTGTTTTTTACATTTTTCCTCTAAAGTTAATGGGCTTCGAGTAAAAAATTGGTAAAAATCAAAAATCTAAAAATTATTTTGTTTAATATTAAAAAAAATTAAGTCATACAGAAATTTTTTTGAAACAAAAGCTACTCGTTTTTTTCCAAACAATAAGATACCGTAATAAAAAATATAGGTTTCCATTTGAAAAAAAAAGTTGGGCCTATTTAACCATGAAGACGTCCAAAAAATAAAAAATTAATAACGCCATTTTGGGTCCCCCTCAAAACCAAACAACTTTTATTTGAAGCATTTTTTGATTTAATTGATAGATGAAAAAATAGGGGGGGTGATAGATTAAAATGGGACACCCTATATAATTGCATTTTTACCAGTTATTACGACTGTTCGCTTTTTACGACCAATATGACCGGTCCCTTCGATGTCGTTTTAACCGGTTTCTACTGTATTTTTGATATTTAATTGTATAATAAAAAATATTTTAAATTAATCTCTTTTTTACTTTTTTATGTGTATATTAATTCATAAAAATAATAAATTTATATTTTTTTCAGAATGTCGATGTTATGGTCGATTCCAAAATATACAATACAATTACCAAAGTATGTGCTAGGACTTGGCTGATTTGTTATTTATTTGATAAACACTGCTTTTATTTTACCATTTTGTAAATTATTTTTGTTACTGATTAAAGTATTTTTATTATATCTTGTTGTTTTATTGTGTGTACATATTTTTTCAAAAACTTTTCAGAGAGCAAGATTTTTAGAAAAATATCATACATATATAATATATATGTATGATATTTTTCTAAAAATCTTGCTCTCTGATTATATATATAGATATATTTTTAGTGTTTTGAATCGAAATTGTGCTATGTCTGTCCGTCTATCTGTTACAGCATTTTGGTTGACCTAGAAAGCTAAGATATAGCATTATTTTAGTAGACCAGTAATAGTTCTGAGTTATGGATTTATTTTTTTACGTTTTTTGAGGGAAACAAATGGGTTACGACAAAATATATTTTATACATTCCCGGCGAGTGGGGTATCAAGTGAGAGCCAACAATTCAAGGAATTTAAGTATGCAAACGTATTATTATTATTATTCAAATCTTCTTTTCACAAATTTTCAAAAAAAAAAAAAAAATATTTTTATATACATACATATTTACACAATTTTGTGTGGCTGCTATTTTTTTACTGTATAATCATTTCGTGTGTAGCGATTTTATTTTTTTTGAAGTTCAACTCCAATTATGTTAAAAAATTATGAGCGATTACATTCCAGCAATTTTTTTATTATCAGGCAATAAAATTGCTTCGCCTTGTATCAATATTTCCAGCAATTCGAAAAATTGGTAATATTATTGATCGTCTAACTGTACCTTTACGTGTTTTTTTTCGCGCCTTTATAATTATTATCAGAGTGTGATTTACATCTACGAAAGTAAAAATGAGAAAATCTGATTGGGGCTATTACTTATTAGCACTCGCAAAACTTACATATTTCCAGACTGGGCCTAGTAGGCTCCTGATGAGGTCTTCATGTTAAGTCGAAACACGTGTTAAGTGTTTATTGTAGTTAATGTGTATTATAAGAAAGTAATAAGGAAATTAGTTTTTGACTTTGATAAAGGTTTTAATTTACGGAACAGAACACTATACACTTATGTCCGGTATCATAAAGAGGCCATAGGCGCCGACTTTTCATTTAACCTGTGGGGGCGAGATTTTCATAATTTGGGGGGGGGAGGGGTGCAAAAAATTTCCTTAAAAAATATGCAATATCCAACTTTTGTAATAACGACAAAAATTTCAGAAACGTAACTAATAATGTGAAAAAAAAAATTTTTTCATCAATTTATTGTACTTTCGATAAAAATCGATCAAACTTTAATTATTTGAACTATTTGAAAAGTGGACATTTATATTTAATTTACAGAGGCTCATGAAACGTAAACGACGATTTTAGCTGAAAATATAGTAAAGTGTAAAAAAGTCGTAGAATTTTTTTTAAAGTTGTTGATCTAACTAAGCTTTGTAAAGGAAATAAAAGATGTTTTAGCATTAATTTCCTTTTTTAAGAAATTTTTAGTGATCATTTTTACTCAAGTGACAAGTATTTGAATATTTACACCTTTTTTTAAAGTAAAAATCTTATTGACAAAAGTATCTTTAATTTAAAAGAAACTAGAGTTCAGCTGCAGGGGGTATAATATCTGGGGGGGGGCGATCGCCCCCCTCGCCCCTCCCCCCATAGTCGGCGCCGGTGAAAGAGGCTAGCAAAATTTGTTAGCTAGCAAGTACTCTCAAATGAGGTATCAATTTTGTAATAGTATCTATGGATTTGCTATGGAATTTAGAGCAGCGATACTTCAACGTTTTCTAACAAACTTGACAACTCTGACGGGAGAGTTGTCATATAAGTTTGATACTTCATTTGAGAGTGCTTGCAAGCTACACGGAGAAAATGAAACACCAATGGGTACTGTTTCGAAACATTAATCTAGCCAATGTAGTGTTGTTTATCGTAAAACACCAAGCATTACTGTTGTGACCAGGGGCGTATACAGCTCAACTTCTCGGGGGAGGTCAAACAGATTTTTTTTCAACACACACACACACGTACATACATACACATATATACATATATATGTATAATTGTATACATATGTATGTGTGTGTGTTGAAAAAAAAACCGTATTTTTTCAAGCTCTAATCGTAACCCAGGAAAAAGCGATCAGATCTAATTGGATCAGATTAGATCTGAAATTTGATCCAATTAGATCTGATCAGATCTGAATGGGCCAAATTACGGATCTGATCAGATCTGATTGGATCAAATTTCAGATCTGCTCTGATCCAATTGCATCAGATCTGATCAGATCCAATCAGATCTGATCAGATCCGTAATTTGACCCATTCAGATCCAATTAGATCTGATCAGATCTAATTAAATCAAATTTCAGATCTGCTCTGATGCAATTAGATCTGATTTTTCCTGGGTAAGTACAGTTTAAAATCTAGTTTAACTAATACCAAAATATGTAAAAATTGAAAAAATCAGTGACAATCCAAAAATATTGAATGACCGATATACATATGCATATGATATCATTCTGAAAATAATCATGTGGGTTTATTTATATAATTAAGAAGGTAAGTACAGGTACCTATAATTAAATAATAATTAAATGAATACATAATTTATACATTTTTTTATTTTAATAATTTTAACTTAAAATACATAGAAGTATATAAAACGTACGCTAGGAACTTATATATTGGAATTAAAAAAAATATAATAAATAAAAAGCATCGATTTAAAATAACTGTTTTGACATTGTCCATTAATAAATTAATATACAATGATTTATAAAAGTCACTTACGAAGAGTAAATTAAAGTGATCACATATCTTACAACTAGATGTATTTTTTACATTAACATGCTCAACAATATTAACAAAATTCCAACCATTATAACATCTTAGCATCCACAATCACAACTGAAATAATTAAAAAATATTGAAAGCCCTATTAGATTTAAAGAATACACAATGGTCATTATTTTTCGTTGGGAATAAATTTTCATGTTCGTAGGTAAATTCATCAAATACATTTTTTCACATTCGTATCTGCAAAAATTAATAAATAAATTATAACCTACATATATCCTATAAATACAGTAGTTTTTTATTAATATCTAACAACATACTATTTATAAGTTTCTAAAGCTCTTCGAAATACGTTATATGTTATATCAACAGTATACAATACTTCAATATCATCGCATTCGAAACTGAAGTACATAATTGTTTACAAATTATTTTTAAAAATATCGTGAGTATTGTTACAAAATAAAAAATGTTTAATGTAATTTACCTTATTCGTATCAAATATGTACATAGGATCCTAACTTTTTAAAAGGGTATCGATAAATAAATTCTAAATTTTGTAAAAAGTATAGTATATGTTGCAAAAATATACAATCAATTTTTTTTACGTGCATTTAAAAAAACTAGTTAAAAATGTGATTACAGTGGTGTGACGTCACAATACTATCAACAGCGCAATTCGTATAGAAAAATAATATTTTTAGTATATTTTCGGCATTATTTTGGAAAAAAAAACAAGTATCTATTATTATTATTATTATTTACAATATGCAATTGAACCTCGTTAATAGTATGGGAATGTGGAGAGAACACGTATACTAACGAAATATTTTAAAATGGGGTCTTGAATACCGGGACCTAAAAATAAAAACTTATTATGGTGAAAAACGTACTAAAGAGGTTCCACTGTATTTTAAATTTTAGTCAAATACCATAACGTAATAAAAAATATTATATTTCACTGATTGAAAATATAAACAAATCTCTGTTTAAAATATTTTTAAAAATCACTGCATAAAAATATCAAGCTTGAAATTATAATATATTCCTATAATCTGTTTATCACATAATATACTATACCTACAAACTCAAATATATATATTTTTCTCAGAATGATATCTTGAAGAGATTTACTCTGAGAATTTTTCTGTCTGGGAAACAAGACCTCAATTAATTTAATTTTAACTCATTCCGTTTTTTCTAATGTCGTAAAAACAAACACACAAAGTTTTAATAACTTATATGGAGGATGGGGGAACCTCTGTTTTAATAACTGAGGATAACCCCCGCCCTCAGTTATTAAAACTGAGGTACCCCCCTATATATGTCAAATAATTTTGTGAAGAATAATCAAATTGGGGAAGAGAAGTTTTAGATGTATATACAGAGTTGAAATATTTTAATTAGTTATAAATAAATACATAACAGAAATTTGAATGTTGTATTTATAATTTTGATAGCAACTCTTATCGCAAAACCCTTTAGATCAGTTTATAATTGCACAAAAATTAAATTGTGTTAATTGTTTTCATATCGGCTAGCAGATTCTCTCTCCTTTAAAATTGCTTAAATAAACTACCAGACAAGAAAACATGCCGTGTTTACACCGAAGAAACAAAACAGCAACATCGTGTCTTTTTACAAAAGTGCAATAAATCCCATACATTTTTAAATACGAAGTGTTTTAAAACACCGTGTTGCTGTTTTGTCTTTATCGGTGTAAACACCGCATTAGAGGTTTTTTTTAAAATATGTAAAAAAATATAACTTAATGATATCAAGACGTTTTTTTAAGAACTGTCAACAAAAAGAGAACTTAGAGATATCATAAAGAGATTTTTTTTTAATATGCCCAAAAGAAAAGATATCTTAATGATATTTTTACTGGTTGGGTAGTTTTATAATTCACTAAAATATATTTAATATGAGAAAATATAGAAAAATATATTATTTATTATAAAAAGTATAAGAAGTCCATAATGTATCTATTTCAGCCTGTAAAAAAACCAATATATGATTGATTGTGCTGAAAAAGAATTTAATAAATAACAGGCATTTAGATGCATCACAGCTCTACTACTTTATTATGTACAGTGGCGCTTCCAGAGGGGAGTTAAAAGGTTCAAAACTCCTATTACATTAACATTAATAAAATTTACACGGGATATTTTTAATACCCCCTTTCCCCCTTATTAATTCTGGACATGCCATCCTTGTTTAACCCATTTTACATTGCATGGTTGCATGAATACAATATTAAAATTGATTATTGTTTTTTTGTACATACATCAGTAAAATTTAATATACATTTTTTTAATGATTAAATGTGTAGAATGCACCATTTAAAAAAAATATTTGTAAATAAATATATTTGGGTTATAAATAATTAAATTAATATATTAAGGACCGGCAAAAAATGGGTTAAAAGGTGAATTAATGATATAATACTAATTAGAATCATAATTCACATTTATTTAAATTATTTAAAAAATATAGTATGTATAAAAAAAAGTATGTACATTTTTTTTAAATAAATAAACCGTTCGCAAAAAAGAACAGATTTATTATGGGTATAAATATTATAATATTTACATAATTTAAAAAGTGTATTGTTTCAATAAATTTTCATTGCCTATATATGTTATATAATAAATACAATTTAATTAATTTAAATCAGTTCAGTTTAATGACTTCATTTTTGTTTAATATAACAATTAATTTACACTCATATTTTTCAGTCCATCAAGTCAAAACAAATAAACAATAATAAGTGAATAATTAAAAATGCATCTAATGAAATTGTATATAATGAAGTTGAAAGCACATCAAGTCTCAAATTTTCAAATAACTGGTTTCATGAACATCATCACGATAAATACAAATGTAAAAAAGAAGTGTGTTTTCTATTAGTCACCATCTTTGCGAAAACTAAAAACATAAATATCTCTCTAACTGTTGATGCCTCGATAAAAACATCTGGATCTTTTTTGTTCAGCACTTAATTCTCTACAGTCTTTCACAAGTTTTCAAAAAGTCGTGCTGTAATCCAATAACGGCTAATTCTACGAGAATGAGCCTGTAAATGGATTTATAGGGAATTTAATTTTCTACAAGATTGCCGTTTAATATTTTAATGTATCAATATTTTAATTTAAAATATAACTTGCAAAAACTAGTTTTTGCAAACTTTGTCATGCTCTAACTCGATAACTGTTAATTCTATAAAAATGAACCCATGAATGAATTTATAGAGTTTAGTGCTGAACAAAAAAATATCCTTACCATTTCTATCGTAGCATCAATGATTCGTAAGATTCATATTTTAAATTTTTGCAAAGTTAAAAACAATTTAACTGATTGTGAGTCTATTTTTGCATTATGAAAGTACCTATCGTTCGAACTATAAAGAAATAATTTGAAACTTGACATATAGATTCATGATACTTGACGTGCACTAACCCTAAATAACAATAAAACAATCAATCTGATCATTATCACATCTTAAAAATATGCCAATATTTTCTAGATATTGTACCTAAAATAATATATTTCGTACATAATGAAGTGAACTCTTTTAAATATATATATATATATATGCACTATTCATTTTTTACATAAATTATAAATACATAAAACTTGGTTTAAAATAAAGTATAAATTAAATTAAAATACATACATTCATAATTATCATAACATATTTCCTAAAACTGAAAAAGTTTAATCATTTTTACATGTCTCTATATAAAATTAAAAAAAAAAAAACATTGATGGGCGAGGCGCTTAGTATTTTGCATAATATGTAAGAAAGGGTATAGCCGGATAAGCATGTAAAAACTGCCCCCAGCAATTTTTGAAAATCTATATGGCTGATCGATTTCTAGTTAAAAAAGAAAATTTTCCTGAAAATTAGAGCTTGCCAACCTAAAGATTTAGGGTATAATATGGAAAAACGTGTTTTTCGGTTTTTATTTTATTGTGACCGTTACACTTAATATTTTTTTATGAAATTTTTTTTGAGAAGACTTATCGATAGAACGCATGAAAAAAATTTTTTTCAGAGATTTTCTACCAACTGTTTTTTTACAAAAATATTTAATATTTTTTGGCGCCATATTTAAATATGTTCCCTTCGAGTGTCAATCACTAAATTTTTTAAAAATACTTCTTATTTGTACCTATGTATGTGGTAAAATTTTCAATTTGATCTAGTTGGTGCAACATAGTAAAAAAAAAAAGTTATTTTTTTAATATATCATATAAGTGCTTTGACCGTACAGATCACGACTCGTGCCGTCAAATCACCAGGCAACCACTGCAAACTTAAATGAAATAGAGTATACATGTATTGATATGTATGGAACACTATTGTTTTTTTACCTAAAATTATTTTTTATCTTCTTTTTAAACAAATTGAATAATGTAAAAAAAATATTAATTTATTTGTTCAAGTTATATAATTATGATTTTTATTTTCAAACTGCAGGTATCTAACATTTTTTAAAATCTTTGATATACATATGTACATACGTATAAACAAACTGTAGCAGGGGTTATTTTAGTGTATGTTTGTAGCTTGTTTCTGCAGTTCTAAAAGTCAATAGTTGAAAAATATAAAGTATATTTTATTTATATTTTATAATAAATATATAATGTGCAGTATAAAAAATATACTACGTGAAAGGTGCATCCAGTTGAAATATTACAAGTTTTCTTTTTGCTTTGTACTTGTGATTTTTCAACTGGATTTCATGTAGTAGGTATATTTTTTATACTACACATTATATATTTATTATAATATAAATATAAAATACTTTATATTTTTCAACTATTGACTTTTAGAACTGCAGAAACAAGATACAAACATACACTAAAATAACCCCTGCTACAGTTTGTTTATACGTATGTATGTATAACAAAGATTTTAAAAAATGTTAGATACCTGCAGTTTGAAAATAAAAATCATAATTATATAATTTGAACAAATAAATTAATATTTTTTTACATTATTCAGTTTGTTTAAAAAGAAGATAAAAAATAATTTTAGGTAAAAAACAGTAGTGTTCCATACATATCAATATATGTATACTCTATTTCATTTAAGTTTGCAGTGGTTGCCTGGTGATTTGACGGCACGAGTCGTGATCTGTACGGTCAAAGCACTTATATGATATATTAAAAAAATAACTTTTTTTTTTTTTACTATGTTGCACCAATTAGATCAAATTGAAAATTTTACCACATACATAGGTACAAATAAGAAGTATTTTAAAAAAATTTAGTGATTGACACTCGAAGGGAACATATTTAAATATGGCGCCAAAAAATATTAATTTTTTTTGTAAAAAAACAGTTCGTAGAAAATCTCTGAAAAAAATTTTTTTTCGTGTGTTCTATCGATAAGTCTTCTCAAAAAAAATTTCATAAAAAAATATTAAGTGTAACGGTCACAATAAAATAAAAACCGAAAAACACTTTTTTCCATATTATACCCTAAATCTTTAGGTTGGCAAACTCTAATTTTCAGGAAAATTTTCTTTTTTAACTAGAAATCGATCAGCCATATAGATTTTCAAAAATCGCTGGGGGCAGTTTTTACATGCTTATCCGGCTATACCCTTTATACTGGATATGATCAAAATCAGTTTTGTTAATTTCTCAGCTTTCTTTCAACTTTATGGCAAAAATAGTCACATGTAAAATAAAAGCTAAATAAATTCTCTAAAAAAGTTCGTATATATTTTTGGTCAAATTTTTACATCATAGAATAACGATCATCTGAATTTTGTCTTTCCACTGAAATACTTTCAATTTTAATAAATTCAGATGGGTATTTTTCAGTGAAGTTTGACCGAAAACAGGTATATAATTATTTTTATAAAGAATTTAATTAGCTTTCATTTTGTATACAAACTATTTTTGTTTTAATTTCTGTCTTAATTATTTAAAATTTGAATGGCTTATTTTAAGGTATTATAATTAATATATTATCACAAAATATATATATTAGTATAATTTGATATACAGAATGATTGGACACTATCATGCCAAACTTGTACAGTACAGTAATTTTATTAATATTTTAAGCAATAAACTTTATATGAACACGTGCCCGGAAATTTTTCGCAAGGCAGCTACAGCCTCTACAAAAATTTTACCTCAAATTAGTTTTTATTTAATATCCTGAGGATTTAGTATTAATAATTGTTGTCGATTTCTAGTATTAACCAATTATTATTTAGACTAGAGCTGTATGAAGCCTAGCGGGCACATTGATTTTTTTTAGTATTCTTTTGTTCTTTAATTTTTTACTGAGTTGAGTACATAATTACCATTTACGATAAATATCAATGCAAAAGTATGCAGAATTTTTTAGATGCTTCAAATTATATAAAAAAAGGATTATCCTATTCTATGATTAAAAGTCAGAAAAAATATATAAATATCCTAATATGTGTCCTCTTAGACCTTATAGCTAATTCTATTACTGTTAAACGTACATTACTAACTTAACTAAAAAGCGATACTTAAAATAGCTATTTGTAGATAAGGATGAATTTTTGGGAGGTATATTTATAATAACTTTTATCTTAAAATATTTTTTTCAATTTACTCTTCAAGTTTGGTACGACAGATCACCCCTTTTCTTTTTTTTCTATCAATTAAATCAAAACATGTTTCAAATAAAAGCTGTTTGGTTTTGAGGGGGAACCAAAATGGCATCATTAATTTTTGATTTGATGGATGTCTTCAAAGTCAAATAAAGTCGACATTTTTTTTTTTTGTAAATAGAAACTAATGTTTTTATATTATTTATAATTTTTTGTATAATTTAATTTTTCTTTGGCATTTAACAAAATAATTAGAGATATTAGATTTTCATGGATTTATTACTACCGGCAACTTTAGAGGAAAAGTTCAAAAAAGAAAAAAACGTTTTTTTTGACCTGATTGAGCTAGAAAAATTATTTCAGTATTTTATTATCTTTCGTTAATTTTTTTTGCTTTAATATTTTGAACAGCAAAGTTAAAAAAAATCCTGGAATCATTTTTTCAAATATATCAGATTAAAATAAACATTTTTTGTTTCTTTGCACTTTCCTCTGATGGCAGTTTTCAAGTAAAAAAATTATGGAAATCTCAAATTATTTTGTTAAATGTCAAAGAAAATGAAATACTAAAAATTATTTAAGACAAAAGCTGCGTCTTTTTCCATAAAATAAAATACCCGTAATAAAAAATATAGGTTTCCGTTTGAAAAAAAAAGTGTTGACCTTAGTAGAAAAAGGAAATATATATTAATAATATATATGTATATATATATAAAGAAAACATAGTAACCTATACTATTTCTTCATTAATTCAACAAGATCATACTTTAGTAAATATATTGAAAAGTGCATTTAAAAATACAGTAGAACCTCTCTAACTTAAAAGAATATTTTCCCATCGATCCCAATATTTTTTGAGTGGCAGTTAAACATAATCTCAAACTAGCATCTAGTGACGGCGGGAAAGTATACTTTAAGAGGTTGTAGTATACTGTAAAAATATTGAAAAATTGATAAATGTGCCATCTTTATTAAATGTATATCTAGAATATAATTTCCACTTCATTTAAAAATACAGAATAAACACTGCATCGATAAAAAATCAATTAATTCACAAATTTACATAATTATATACATATTTATACATATCGTTCTTATTAATTTTCATGATTTTACCTAAAACAAACCCAAATAACCGAATGTGAAAAATGTACAATTACCCAATTGGTCTATTAAGATTTGACATTGAGCGTACAAAACAGTGTCTGTTGGCACATAAGATAAACCTTTGACAATCAGTCAGTGCTACTGGACGGTACAATATCTATTGTGTGCGTTTCGTTTCCAAGCTTCAGTCTGAGCCGCTTCATTGCAGGTCGCGGCATCATTTGGTCCAGAATGGAGCCGCGCTTCCGATGATGCCTGTCTTTTGATTTGTGTCGCTTCTTGCGTGCAGATCTGATCTTCTCTTCCTCGACTCCTTCGACTCTCAGCACTTCATACTCTGGCTCAAAACTGTCTTCGCTCAGACTGTTACCGGATTCTATCACTTCATCTAATACAGGACTGCGCTTCATTCTCAAAGTTAACTTTAACCGACCGCTACCCACGCTGCGCTCACTGCCGCTATTTAAGTTACGCTCACCGCTATCTACACTGTTTGCCGTAGGCCCTGACTGAGAATCTAATAGTTTATGATTAATTGCATTTTTTAATTTACATTTAATTGTTGCACTCGCCGGCTGAGTCAGCTGTATTTTATCTTCCCACGTGATTACCGGCTTGTCTGATGTAACGATATCTGTTTGCGGGAATTCAATTTTACTAACGGCTTTGGTTTCTTCGATTTTAGGCTCGAGTAAATGTATTTCTCTGGTATTATCACAAATTAAACTTTCGGTTTTATTTATCACACTGTTGTGTTTTGTTTTATTACAGACATCATCATCATCATTCATCTCGTAGGATTCGCAGCCTTTTGCCTCGTCCGTACCCAATTCGGAAACGTCGCTGTTTCTGCGGGTTTCGGAACGTGTCACAACTGACACGAGAGAACGGTTTTGAGTTTTATTCACTAACGTCCGTCTGTTATTTAATTTATCGGAAGCATTTAATTTATCTAGTTTCTGACGCATCCTGGAGCTGAGCGCAGGATCGACACAGTCGGGCTTGGCCAGTGCATCCGTATCAGAGCACAGGTCGGTCCGATCTGCTGGATCACGCTCCGGCACCGAGTCCGCTAGACATTTGTGATTACGTAGCTTGATGCCGTCAGATACGTGTGGCAGTGTTGAAGTTATTCGCCCACTCTCGTGGGTTCCGTTGAACGTAGCCGTTTTCGAAGTTGCGTCACACACCGAGTCGTGTTCGCTGACACTGCTCGAACTGCTTTGGCAATCGTCGAGCATGTTTGACCGAGACAGTCTCGTTGCAAGTAACTCTTGTCTCGCGTTTCGGCGTTGCAATCGCGATGCACGCGAGCTCACAGACCGTGAGTCTTCACTCCAAGATCTTCTTTGAGAATCCTTCATCTCTTCAATGTCCGAGAACTTGCAGCCTTGTTCTATCAACAATTCGGCGTCATACTTCGTCAGACCTTTTTGTCGTAACTCCTTCATGCTAAGTGGTGTCACTATTTTATTTGCTACATCCGTTGGACTATTATTATTTTCTAAACTAATTTTATCTAATAATTGTGATTTCTGTGCATCTTGTCTGTTCTTCGTACGGTTTAATCTGTTTTCCGTTTCTCTCAGACGATATCCTTTACTGTTTTCTTCGTTTTCAGTTTTCTGTTTCGCAAACGCCCCCGTCCCTCGTCTTTCACATGTTTCGCATTCACAATAGCAGTTGTTATCTCCGAAAAAATCTTCTCCGTAAAAGCAAGTGATCTCTTCTCCGGCCTCGATATCTCTGAGAACTTTGACGCAGGCCGTGTCTCTGCCGGTAGCTACAAACTTGCAGCTGGCACGGCAGTCGTGATTAATGTAAGCCGCTGGACCTAACCACAACTGAGCACAGTTTTTACGACAGCTGTACATCACGGAGAAATCATTTTTTCCGGGCTGCAACAATTGGGCTTCTTCTTCTTCCGTTAGTTCCGCTATACATCCAACCAAACATTCTATTTTATCATTCTTATACCATTTCTTTGTTGCCGATATTTTTGCACCTTTCTGACCTTCTAGTGAATATCTATAACACGGTTCTATAACAAAACCAGAGTCTCTGTCGAACACACGTAGATACCTATAAAGCTGGAAGTTTAAATAATAGAAATAATTTTACTTCGATTAACATTTAAATATTCCAGAGATATAACACATTACAGGCCAAAAATAATTTAGTAAAAAATTGTAGTCATATGGTCCGAAACAATAATAAATAAATTGTATTATACGTATAAACTACTTTTTAGGGTTCCGTAGAAAACTAGGAACCCTTATAGTTTCTCCATGTCCGTCTGTCCGTCTTCAAAAATTTTGAGATAATAAGATGAAATTTAGTATACAGTCGTAGATTAATGACCCAAAAACAGAAATGGTAAGATTTTTGTAAAAAAAATTTTTTTAGGCCCCCTTTCCATAAAACTATAAACTTATAAAAGTATTTTTATATGTAAATAAATAAAACGGGCAAGTGCTTGTTGGGCACGCACATGATAGGGTTCCGTAGTCATTCTCACTACGATTTATAAAAAAAGAGTTTTTTCAAAATTTTCGTGACCGAAGGGTTAAAATCAAAAAGTCATTTGGCTTTTATTATTGCATTTTAAGAGACCTATCAAATGACACCCCACTCAATGGGGTAAATGAAAAAAATGTGACTTCACTTTTCAATCTATGATAGGGGGGTCCAAAATATTTTTGACAATGTTCGTTATAATTTTCAGTGAAAGTACTAATTAAAAGCTGCATTCTGAATTTTTTTCAGATTTTTTTAACCGATAGTTTAGAAAATAGAGGGGGGGGGGGACGCTCTGACAGCGACATTAAAAAGCAAATATTTCGTGACTGAAGGGTTGAAATCAAAAAGTTATCTGACATTTTTTATTGCATTTTAGGAGACCTATTAAATGACACCCCACTCAATGGGGTAAGTGGGGAAAAAAATGAGAGTTCACTTTTCAGTCTATAGAAGGGGGGTCCAAAATATTTTTGACAATGTTCGTTATAATTTTCAGTGAAAGTACTAATTAAAAGCTACATTCTGGAATTTTTTCAGATTTTTTAAATTGATAGTTTAGAAAATAGAGGGTGGGGACGCTTTTTTAACGACTTTGGAGAGCAAATACATCGTGATTAAAGGGTTAAAATCAAAAAGTTCTGATACACTTTTTGTTGCATTTTAGGAGACCTTTCTAATGATACCCCACTCATTGGGGTAGGTGAAATTTTTTTAGGCCCCCTTTCCATAAAATGAAGTGTTTAAAAAAAAAATTTCACCTACCGCAATGAGTGGGGTGTCATTAGAAAGGTCTCCTAAAATGCAACAAAAAGTGTATCAGAACTTTTTGATTTTAACCCTTTAATCACGATGTATTTGCTCTCCAAAGTCGTTAAAAAAGCGTCCCCACCCTCTATTTTCTAAACTATCAATTTAAAAAATCTGAAAAAATTCCAGAATGTAGCTTTTAATTAGTACTTTCACTGAAAATTATAACGAACATTGTCAAAAATATTTTGGACCCCCCTTCTATAGACTGAAAAGTGAACTCTCATTTTTTTCCCCACTTACCCCATTGAGTGGGGTGTCATTTAATAGGTCTCCTAAAATGCAATAAAAAATGTCAGATAACTTTTTGATTTCAACCCTTCAGTCACGAAATATTTGCTTTTTAATGTCGCTGTCAGAGCGTCCCCCCCCCTCTATTTTCTAAACTATCGGTTAAAAAAATCTGAAAAAAATTCAGAATGTAGCTTTTAATTAGTACTTTCACTGAAAATTATAACGAACATTGTCAAAAATATTTTGGACCCCCCTATCATAGATTGAAAAGTGAAGTCACATTTTTTTCATTTACCCCATTGAGTGGGGTGTCATTTGATAGGTCTCTTAAAATGCAATAATAAAAGCCAAATGACTTTTTGATTTTAACCCTTCGGTCACGAAAATTTTGAAAAAACTCTTTTTTTATAAATCGTAGTGAGAATGACTACGGAACCCTATCATGTGCGTGCCCAACAAGCACTTGCCCGTTTTATTTATTTACATATAAAAATACTTTTATAAGTTTATAGTTTTATACATAAAATTTTTATTAAAAAAATAAAATAAAATATACTTTTAAGTTATTTTTTTATTTTTTGACCTGCAGTGCATTTATACTAATAGCATAATTACTAATTGTATCATGGTATCATGACATATTATGTATACATAATACATATGTATCTCTGACTGCAGAAAGTTACTTAGATTTTGCCAAAATTGATATTGTATTATTTATTTATACTAAATTATTTATAATTAAATGCAGAAATAGTATAAATAAAAAATATTTCAATTGCCCCTCTGTTGGTTAAATAAATAATACCAGTGGTTGAAATAAATACAGTAACTGGTCAATGTTCATATAAAATATAACTCGAATATTAATCGTAAGCAGAATTCGACATTTTTACAAGAATAATTTTTTATAGAAAATTTAATTTCCCATCAAAATAGATGATTAAAAAAAATTGTAAAATAAAATTTATGCAAAAAATATTTCAAAAACAAATCGAAATAATATAAAAAAATCACAAATTTTTACTAAATTGCTCATAACTTTTTTCTGAGTAAAGATAGGTATAGAACATTATTTGGAGGAAGAAAAATAAAGGTGACGTCCGTCAAATGACGAGTCGAAAAAGTTTTTTTCGATGAAAATTGGCTGAAATATAGCCATTCAAGTTTTTACCGCTTTTGCTCTCATATGTCATAGGGGTTGATTTTTGAAAAATGTTTAAATACATGTTTCATTATTTATATTATAGAGTATCTATGTTAAGTTTCAAATAAATCCGACCAAAAAAATATTTTTCTTATACAAACTTTTACACCTCTTTTTACCTCCGTAAGGGTTGCATTTCGAAAAATCCTTTATTAATGGGTGCTTCCGCTATAAAAGGAAACCACCCCTGAAATTTCAAGTTTTAAGGCCCAAAGAAAATATTTTTTTCGGACATTTCGACATATGAGAGCAAAAGCGGTAAAAATGCATCGTAAACTTTGAATGACAATATTTCAGTCAATTTTCATCGAAAAAACTTTTTCTACTCGCCATTTTGAACTATGCGTTACGTAACAGTTTTTAGGTAAAAACTAGGGGGAGGGGGGTACAGAAAAACGTTACGGCGCGTTACATGGGGGGGAGGGGGGTTCAAAAATCTCCAAAAATTGCGTTACGTAATACTTCAAGGTAAATTCGGACAAAATAATCTATATCTATAAAAGAGTTTGTCCTTAACCACTCACTCACTCACTCACTCATATATCAACGTACAGCCCAAACCCCTGGATCTAGAAACGTGAAATTTCGTAGGTGCCTTCCTTTTATGATGTAAGCACCCACTAAGAAAGGGTTTTTCGAAATTCAACCCCTACGGGGTTAAAACGGGATGTCAAAGTTTGTATAAAAAAATATTTTTTTTGTTTGTATTTAATTGAAACTTATCATAAATACTCTACAATATGAATTATGAAACAGTTATTTCAGCACTTCCAAAAATTTAACCCCTAAGATGTTAGGGGGGTGGAAAAAGATGTAAGATATTTTTTTTTGTATTCACCGAATAAAACACGGCATAAGTATGTAGGTACTCTACAAGACAGATAGCATTTACGAAAATTCAACCCCTATGGGAATGGGGGGGGGGGGTAAATTTTGGTATATTTATATATTCATAACTGTTTATGATTTTAAGGTAAATTCGGACAAATTAATGTTCAATTAAAAACGAAAGCTCGACATTCAACCCCTAATAGCATTGGATGGGGGCGGGGATGGTTTTAGATATGTTTATATGTATACCTGCTTAAGTTATAAAGGTAAATTCGGGCAAAATAGTCATATAATAAAATAAAAATTTCGACATTCCACTCATAATGGCTGGGGTAGACAGGGTGTGTGTTTTTGATATGTTTATATGCATAGCTGCTTAAGTTATCATGGTGGAGTCAGGAAAAATAATTTGCAATAAAACAAATTCGATATTCAACCTCTAATGGTCGGGAGTAGACAGGGGTTGGGTTTTTGCTAATTTTAACTAAGATCCGAGATGTTTATGATTTTTTATAGGTAATGAATAAAAAACAATATAAAAAATTTAATGTCATCCCCTCGAAATTTACGCGAGCGAAGCCGCGGGATGCCGCTAGTATTCAATAAAACTAAAAATTTCGACATTAAACCCCTAATGACAGGGGTAGACAAGGGATGGTTTTATTTACGATTTTGTATAATAATAGTTCACTCTTGTTTCATATTAAGGGTTATAATCAGGGCTGTGGAGTCAGAGTCGGAGTAGAAAAGTCAGAGTCAGAGTTTTAGTAATTTTGGGTGGAGTCGGAGTTGGAGTCGGTAAAAAGGTACCAACTCCGACTCCTTTAATTAAATAATGGTTTTTACTTCTTTACACACTTTATATTTTTTATTCGTTTTGAATTTTGAAGTATAATGATTTGAAATTTTCAATTCTGACCGGACCCAGAATCACCGGAATTCACTCAAAAAAATTTTGCCCGAAAACGGAATTTAAAAAAAAAATTTGTACAGTTAAGAGTCAGAGTCGGAGTCGAACGTTAGAAAAATAAAGAAGTCGGACTTGGAGTCGGAGTCTTAGGTTTTTGTACCGACTCCACAGCCCTGGTTATAATTAGTTTCATTCGATTAGGTGGGAAAAATACCACAGGAGTGGGGGTTTTAGGTAAAAAAAAACCTCTATCTCGCATAGGAGCCTAGATATTTACAATTTTGCACAACGAATTAAAAGAAAAAATTCTCACCCTGTCATGTATGAAGGGTTGTAAATAATTTCATTCGATCCGGCGGGAGAAATACCACGGTAGTGGTGGTGGGGATTTTGAAATTCACGTATGCGAAGCGGCGGGTTACAGCTAGTTTTTTATGTACAGGTGATCAACATTTTTTTGAAAAGTTTTTTTGTTTTTTTAAACAACTTCGAAACTACACGAAAATCATGAGATATTTTTGTAAAGCTTGGTGGATGTAAACAAGGTATAGAGACATATTTATTGTGAAAAAACAAATTTTCAATTTCAATCAGTGGCGGCCCAATTAATGTCACCTTGATTATTTTGAATAAAAGGATTATACATGTACATCACTGGTTTTTTCAAAAACACAAATATTTTATTAATGGTGCTTTATTTTGTGATAAAAAATATATTTTCACAGTTTTTGTATCTTGAACTAATTTCCAGTAAATAAAGTACCCTGGTCAATAAAGACTTTTTTTATTCATCATACAGAAAAAATTATTCAAGTTAACTCTTTATGGTAAGAGATTATATATAAACTGTATTTTATTAATTGTTGTTTTCCTTTTGTTAATTAATTTGATAATTTAAATATCTGTAGTGTTATTTTAAAAAAAAAAACTTGATCTATTTACATATAAATAATAACATGTCCTGACTGACTGATAGAAAGGTGAAATTTCATGGGTGTTTTCTTTTTATGATGTTAACATCCACTAAGAAAGGATTTTTCGAAATTCAACCCCTACAGGGGTAAAAAGAGGTGTAAATATTTGTATGGCTGGATTTACTTGAAACTTAGCATCAGTAATCTACCATACAAATAATTATTAACATCTATTTCAGCAAGGGGTTACAAGAAAATTTTATATGGGAAAAATATTTTTGTTTGTTTTCACTCGAATATTATAGGCACAAATACTCTGCAATTTCTACAAGACAAATTGCATTTTCGAAAAATAACTAAAATAAAAATTTCAACAGTCAACCCCTATTAGCGTGGTATGGATAGAGGGTAGTTACTCTGCAATGCTGTTTAAGTTATAAGGGTAAATTCAGGCAAATAGTCTTCAATAAAAATAAAAACTTCGACATTCAACCTCTAAAGGTAGTGGTAGATAGGGGGATGTTTTTTTACAATTTTTAACTAAGTAAGAGTCAAAATATTTACGATTTTGTACAATGAATAATTTTTTTTTTAAATATTGCACCACTTATCACATATGAAGGGTTGTAATTTGTTTCATCAGACTCGGCAGGATACAGGAGTTGGGGTTTTAGGAGAAATATATCGAATAGGAGCTGATATATTTAGATACAATTTTGTACAATGAATAACAAGCAAAACCAAAGAAAAATTTTATATTTCTCCACCTGTCACATATGGAGGGTTGTACTTAATTTCGTTCGATCAGGTGGAATAAATACCACGGTGGTGGGGGTATCGAAATCTACGCAAGCGAAGCTGCGGGCAACAGCTAGTTTATTATGTTTATATGAACTTTTTGTCTTAAAATCATGCACAGATTAGCCTTCTTTAATTATGAAACATCCTGTATAATCTTCTGATTCATACAAAAAGAGACATTTCCCTTTGTTATTAAATTCAAACATTTAAGTAAGTCACTCACAACAAGTGACATTTCTATATATTGATTTTGCAGGTTATAATAGCTGTTAAATTCATCACTTTTGTTTACAATGCAAGAGAATAATAGTATTATATTGTTAAATAGTAGAATCAGGAAGATTGTCAAGATGTACTGACAAAAAGTGACATTTCCAAATTTTTATCTAAAAATAATTTTATTATTATAAAGCATTTTAAATGGGCATGATACCATATTTTAGAACCTCTTTCAACTTGCTTTTAAAAAAATACTGATGAAAATGTCACTTTTTGTTTGGCTACTCCTCCTCGACTATACATTTTCTTTCATATTTTTCTCAGCAGAAAGCTGAAATCTCCATCAAAAATAACTAAATTACTATTGAATTATTATTGAATATTTAAATCACTGATGAATTAAGTTCGAAATTATAATATTCTAAATGAAATATGACATTAAATAAACATTTTTTTTATTTCCTGAAAATTTTGATAACTTCCTGCAGCCAGAAATTCACATAAAATGATACCTATATATGCAAACATATATATATGTGTAGTATACAATAAGAAGATAGTAACAAAAAACTGCTGAGAATTCAGTAAGTGAATAGCAAACAATAAAATAAGCTGATATTTTTCATAATAAACCATTGTGTTGTTATTATTATCAGCTTTTATATTAAAATATTTCATTTTAAATAGGACAGTTTTCAAAACATTGATCTTTTTCAAAATAACAACACAAACAATATTTTAAAATGTGGTTTCATTAATATCTATTATTATAAGAACAAATGCAAAAGATTAAAGTAATTAAACATGGTTTAAAAGCCCCATATTTACTGTTAAAATATAAAATCAATAAATAAAAAAAATGAATACATACATGTTCTTCCAATCTTTTCTGTTGAAGTTTTGATCGCGTGTGTGTACTGCCTCGTAACATCCATTCACCCTTAGATATACGACTGTAAGCTCTGTCATAATCTTGTGTTTTTATAAATTCAGCAATGATACTACGTAACTCAGCGATATTGGCTTTTAACGGTCTGTAACGCAAATTCATTTTGTGTGTTGTGAAGCCTAAATGAGGATCCAGTACAATGGATGTGGCTAAGTCATCGTTTTCTGACAGTTCTCGAGGAGACATTCCCGTAGACTGCATCTTGTTTGGAGCAGTACGAGACACCACATCAACCACCATTCTGTTTTACTGTAAAGTAAAATAAATACATGTTTACATGCTGACATATTATTACATCAAAATCATTTTTTATTTTAATAAATTACTCATGAAACTATCAACCAAAATGTTCATATTTTATATTAATGTTCTAATTGAAGGTCAATGGCATTTAGAATTATTTACGTACAGATTTTGTTCTTACATTTCGGATTAGAAAATACTGCCTAATTTAAATGTATTGACAGCTACACAGGCAAAATTAAATTTTCATATTCAATAAAATTCACATGTCAGACGTAAAACATACAATCTGATATATTGAAAATATTTACAGATAAAATATACAAATATCGAAATATTAATATTCACCAATAAAACAGTAAAATAAAAGTAATTGCACATAATATAAAATGATATGGTTTAGCAATCACAAACAAGCTTTGAAACTGTCATGGCAGATTCTTACACAAAAACTTAATATAATGATGTACTTTTTGTCATTATTTAGTAGCGATTATTAATAATATTTTAATAATTTATTTGTTATTAATTAACTATGATATTGTATTCTCTAGAAACAACACCGAATATAAAATAATTAATGTTTAGCATAGATTCGAACTATACGCAATATACTTTGTAATACAAATTGATGTATTTTATATAATATAGATAATTAAACTACTAACAATATAGTTATAATTAAATCAGTAGTTGATAATTTAAAGACTTCATTCAGAAATCAACCATAAAATACAGTAATTATGTGGTATTCATTAATTTATTATCCTGTCTATATATTCAGCAACAATTCTACTTCGGGAAGCCATTTAATTTAATTGAATGTAGAGTTGCCAACCTTTAGTAGTTAGTCGTAGTTGCTCCAATTGTTGCATGCGTGAAGTCAACTAAATTTGATTTGTGGTTCTTCATCTATGCATACAAAAATTTCGTCAGTGGACTGTGTGAATTTCTTTTTTTACGCTACGATTCATTTTGTTGGTGCTTGCCGATACAAAATTTATTTTTAAACCTAGCTGTTTTCAAGTTTTAAAGAAGATTAACAAGGTAATACGGTTAATATTTCTAATAGGTTTAATAAAAATTTCTCTAGTTACATATCGGTCGATTTTGACAGATGACCTTAGAACAAAAAGTGAGGCGTCGTTGAACTATAAAATATTTTGATTGTATTGTTTGTTCTATTTCTAATAGTTCTTAACGATTACACGCTATTAATTATCATTTAATTATTTAATTAGATGTCGATGATAAAACTACAATCGTCTGATGGAGAAACATTCGAAGTAGAAAAAGAAGTAGCGAAATGTTCTATTACTATCAAAACCATGCTTGAAGACCTTGGTATGGATGAAGATGACGATGAAGTTGTCCCATTACCGAATGTAAACTCCGCTATCTTAAAGAAAGTAATTCATTGGGCATCGTATCACAAGAATGACCCACCACCACCGGAAGATGATGAAAACAAAGAAAAACGTACTGACGACATTTCCTCTTGGGATGCAGATTTTTTGAAAGTTGATCAAGGAACTTTATTCGAATTGATCTTGGCAGCCAACTATCTCGATATTAAAGGCTTGCTGGACGTCACATGTAAAACCGTAGCAAACATGATCAAAGGGAAGACACCCGAAGAAATTCGTAAGACTTTTAATATTAAAAATGATTTCACCGCGTCAGAAGAAGAGCAAGTACGAAAAGAGAACGAATGGTGTGAAGAGAAGTAATTTTTCTCACATTCAAACATCGGTTAACAATTTTTCGAATTTTCATAATTATTTAACATTTACTTCAATTTTCATATATATATATTTATAAATAAATATTCACAATAACTTGCTACTGGATTAATTAAAATGTTATAAAATGATTCGTGCTTTTTTTATTTATTATAAGATTTTCTTAACTGTTATTTGAAAAAATTGATATGTAATTATAATTTAGAAATAGGTAATATCTAAACGTTCGTGTATTTAAAATAAAAATGTAAGAATAAAAAATACATTAATTAATTATTGTTTAATCTATAAACCCAGACCATACTAATAATACCAGTAGAACTTGTATAAATCAAAGAAAACATCTGTTTTCTTCCCTCCAGACCCCATAACATCTTGAAGTATGAACCTTCTATAATATGTTTTCCATAGAAGCAGGGCTACATTAAGGTACCGAAAGGCCACTAGGTTAAACTTAGTGGTGTCCTATTTAATTTTAACCGCCGATATGTGAAACATTACCAACACCGGTATTCCCCTTACTAACTGGTATTTCATTTAAACAGTGGGGCGGAGGGGGATCGATGGGTGTATCAATAATTGTGAAGTAGTAAATATGGATGTACTTTTATAATAAATCCTTTGTTTTGGAACAATAGGTACAGTTTAATACAAACAAAAAATAATTAAAAATCGTGTATATATTTATTTAAAAATAAAATAAGTATAAAAAAATATACAACATACATTCAAATTATTATATTCTTAAAAAATAATCGAAAATACAGTTAGTCTTCAAATTGTGATTTAAAAATTTAATAGATTCGAGGGGATTCGAGGTACGAAATTTATACTAAATATGTAAAAATATAGGTTAGTGTTTTAAGAACCAAATCAAAGAATAACTGTAATAATATTTTATTAAAATAAATATTAAAGAGGTAGTTTTGAAAACCACTCTTTACTTGGTGTACAGTTAACGTTAGCGCAATGGGGACATCTGGTCAGGAATTTAGGATTTATTTTACCATGGTTTATATGTTTTAAAACCAAATCGGATAAAGCTTCAATAAATATCGGATGGTCGTTAGGTGCTGCAGCTCTTCTTATTTGTTTCACTCCGACCTAAAAAATGAGTTCAATATTATCAGATCCACTAGATCTGCTTGAATCTGATATAATTTATTATCTGATTAGATCAGTTCAATCAGATTTGTTAGAATTTAATCAATAATCTATTTGTATCTCTCCGATCTGATTTGATCTGATTGGCGCTGATCTAATTCGATCAGGCAATTTTCGGGATCTAAACAGATTTTTATTCAGTTGGATCTGATTATTTTTACCCAGATAGTAATTTTTTAACCTATAAATTTGAAAAAAAAATAACTTCTTCAAAAATTAACTTCAAGGGTACTAAGAGATTATAATCTAACTGATTATGACACTGAAATCCCATCACATTTTATCATTAAAAAGCTGTATTTTAATAATATAAAAGTAATGAAACCGTGAATTAACGCAATCATATATGTAAGTAGATATTAGTTTTTGTAAATCCTGAGATGAAAATGAAGACTTTTTTTTATTTTTGTTGACACGAAACCTGGAGCCCAGAGAAACAGTATACAAATCCTGAGACCTGGTCACCCTATACGTCTTCAAGTGCAAATTTTAAGGTTATGTTAAATATTTGTGTACTATTATTTTTATATTTATTTTATAATTATATGGGTATTAAATCGTCAGTCAAATTTTCGATTCTCAATAGAATATGCATCTTAAAAATTTTTGCTAAAATTAAAAACACAATATCACAAAACTAAATAATAAATATTAATCACCAACCTCTTTAGCTACATCTTGGCAATATTCAATATCCATTTCATGTAGCGTTTCGATATGCTCATTAACAAAAGCGATCGGAACGAGAATAAAATTCTTTTTTCCTTGTTGTACGTAGCCTTTTAAAGCTTCGTCGGTAAATGGACCTAACCAAGGGAGAGGGCCGACCTTTGATTGCCATACTAGACAATATGGATTACTCCAATTTAATTCGTTCATGACCATTTGGACGGTTGCTCCAACTTCGGATGGATATGCATCGCCTCGATTTACGGCCTGTATATAATTGTATTCACTTTTTATAAAATTTTATAAGGTTTTTGTTTACATATAAAAAATAATTATAGTTAAAAATAAAAGTGTGAAAGTCTTACAAGCAAAAACATTTAACTCTCGTCAGAAAATTTTAATATGCACAAAGAAATTTTTATTTTATTTTCCTCAAAAAATTTCTAATATTTAAATAGCTGTAACTTTCGTAAAAATTATCGCAATGAAATTTTAAAAATGGAAAAACAAAACTAAAAATCTGTTTGATAAGGAAGCATTTTTGGAGGTATACGTGAATATTTTTTTGATTTGTAAACGCAGAACAAGAATATAAAATTATTTCTTGTAATTTGAAGAATCTGTATTAAGTAAAACTCTGCAGTATCTTTACAATCGTATTTCTCATAAACTGTTAATCCTATGACAAATCGTCATACTATATTTTTATGGATTTTTTGTCATATTATCTTACAAAAGATTAAAAAAGAAAAAATACTAGATAAAATCAAAGGGCCCGCTGGCTCAATAGACCCCTAGTCTAAATAATCATTGGTTGATACTGGAAATCAATAACACGTATTAATACTAAACAGATTATAAAATTTCATAACTATCCACAATGGGTTTTCAAGATATTAAATAAAAACTAATTTTATGCAAAATCTTTGAGAGTCTGCAGCTCCCCAATGGAGAATTTCCGAACACGTTCACATAAAGTTTTTTTGATTAACTGTTCAAGTTTGTTCCACCTGACATTTTTAAGAATATTAAAGTAAAGATTTCAAGTTTTAATTTTCTTTTTGAAAAGTTTAATTGCGATTATTTTTACCAAAGTTACAGCTATTTGAATTTTGCATAATATTTTTGATGTGTGTTTAAAAAATATTTGTAGACCTACCGAACGACCGACTGACCAACTTAAACAAACTCGAGGTAAAAAAATTGCAGTAATTATACAATGGAGCATATTAAAGCCCGATAATCATATAGGTGCACAATAGAGCTACCGTAAAGTAGTGGTTTCCAAAATGTGCGCCGCAGCACCCTGGGGAACCACAGTATTTTTACAGAGGCATCACAGATCTGTAGGCTCATCCATCTCTTTTATTTAATGTTAATGAATAAATAATAAATAAATGAATTTTATTGTTAATGCAGTTGTTTGACTTGTTCATTACAAGTTAGTCATGCTTTGAATTAGGGAAGAGGGCCATGAGAAAAGGTTCAAAAAGGCAGCCATAAGTTGAAAAAGTTTGGGAACTGCTACCGTAAAATAAGGTTTTACAAGTTGCTTTAAGTAATTAAAATAAATACCTAATGAAAAACAATAAATAAATAAAACTTACTCACCTTTAACGGTAACGAATGAGCAGAGAACATCAACATCACATGATCCCGTATATTTTCTGGAAAATGTGTCAATTCTTCTTTGATACGTTCAGCAAACGTTTTGGCTAAAAGAGGGTGCATTGCCCACCGATCGATTATTGTATATTTTACGCCACTCGGTAAATTTCTACAAAAATTTTAACATTTAATAAATAAACGTGGGTCGCAAAATTAAAACTTTACCTTTCTTTATAATATTTATAAATTTCATTGAAACTCGAACCCGATGTTGCGCAACTGAACTGTGGGTATTGAGAAAATAGAACAATACGTTTCACACCGTCCCTAAAAATTATACACGTTTTACATTACCCTGCTCAAAGTGTTAAATAGTTTATATTACTTTTCAACTTGATCCAATGCTTCTTCGGTGTTTGGGGTGACATAACGAAATGCAGGATAATATTTATGCGGCCCTGTCTCAGGTGATATTTGATCAAGACGCTTGCAAAGTAATTCTCCTTGCTTTTTAGTCCATTTTAAAATCGGTGAACCACCACCGATTTCATTATATTTCTTTTGCACTTCAGGCGTTCTCCGTTGCGCTATCCACGGTCCTAATTGGCTGTGTCATTAAATATTATGAATGAGACATTTATTATCAAATGTTTTTACAGCTTAAATTTGCATATTTTTTTGACATGTTGAAAAAATTACCTTTGCATTGGTAGTTGAATCATATCCTTGTCAGTCATAATTTTATGTAGATAATCACATACACCATCTGCAGTTTCGGGACCCCCCATATTTAACATTACAATGCCCGTCTGTGGTTTTGTTGTACTTGTAGACATACATCTTGAAAGTATCTTTCGCCACATATTTCCTGAAGAATTGAACAATTATATGAGTGTTAATTTGTGATTTACAAAATAGTGTAGAGAAAATATATAGGTATGTAACTGCAAAATATTTTCAGTACATACTATTTTTAATATAAACTTTATTTGTTAGATTTTACAAATTACATAACTTTTTGTAACTTATAATATACAATTTTAATTGAAAATTAATATGCTTAGAAATTATTATTCACATAGTATAAGTAATTAAACATGATGATTATATTAATTATTACTGACTGCACTAAACATAAATAAACTATTAAAATATTTATAAACCGGTACATACATGTATAAGGAAAATTTACATTGATATAAATAAATGTATGTAAATAGAAAATAATTTGACCTGTTAGAAAATATTATGTTGATTGGTTTTTAAAAAAAATTATTTACCTTAATATTTTAACAAAAAATATGTAAACAAAGTAATTAATAAAATGCTCGTCACTGTCTACAATAATCTTATAAAATACATACATATGTATGTAAAAGTATGTACATATATGTACATATGAGTACATATGTATTAGGTTATTAGGTTTGTTTCACACCGTAAAATATTTTTAACCCACAAAATATAAAATTCGATGATCAAAAACGCAAGTTACACGAAAAAAATGATTTACTTTGGAATTAGAATTCCTTTATAATCTGCAAAAATCTTCGTCAACGAAAGTATTGGTTTATTTAAAATTAGTTAAAATAGCACAGCTATAAAAATACATACCGTGTGGTACAATCCATATACCTAAACGTCAACAATTTACTTTTTTGACGTATGTATGTGCAGTACCTATACGTGCAATGTAAAATTTATATATAGTACATAATTATCATAATCACAGAACAACAAATATAATCATAAATACATGCATAAAAAAAAACATAATCTCAAATTGATATTGTAATAACATAAGACAACATTTTTAATCAAACTACATAGGTAGTCACTTGAACTTTACGCTGCGTTCTAACAAAATAGATCATCTAATTTTATACCTTATGATTTTTTTATATTATAAAAGATGGAAACTTTAATAAAATTAAATGAGAAAACTGTTGGGAGAGATAAACTAGCGAGGTATGTTAATTTCAAAGTATAGGTATAATCTTCAAACTTTATTGCCATAGTTCAAAGTTCATTTTATGCATTTATATTTACATAATAATTGTACTTCTCTTATTTATCATGATACACTTAAATACAGTTAATCCACCTTGAATAATGTTTTATTTCACTTATGTTAATACTATTTAATACAGGTTGTTACAATATGGAACGCGGATCTGTTGGTCTAATCTTCAACCGAATAGGTCTCAAGATATCGACTATCTTAAAGATTTGGAATACACATTAAGCTCATTTCGGAAATGTAAGCAAAAAGAGTGAAACGCATGGGGATTTCTTAATCTCAATAAAGAAATAAATTATTTGTAAAATATGACAAGTGACATATCGTTGTAGAGTAAAAAATATGTTCAAATATGCTATAGCCAAACTAAAAATAGGGCTTGTAACTCAGAAACAAAAAGCAAAACTGCAAACAAAAAGTATATATCTACTTTAACAAAAATGTTATAGCCATTTAAAGAAATTCGGAATTTTCAGTTTTTTGGGTATACCGTCTAAACCACATAGAATTATCAATATTTTTGATGTAGTAATACACTCCCCTTCCTTACAAATAATTCATCTCATTTAACCAAATCTCTATCTCTTACCATTTAGAAAATCCCCATATATTTCACGCTTACCTTGGACGGTTGGTTATATAGTGTAATAATTTGGAAATTATTAATAATTACAGGTTAATTAATACAAATTAACAAACAAATAAGGTTGTAGTGATAAATTTATCACATTGACTGGTTTTTATTAATAATTCCCTCATGCCCATGGTAAATGTAATAAATTTAATAATATTTTCTATTAGGTCATTAAGTATGAAATTATTAAAAAAAAAAACAAAGTTTGTTAATGCTTTATAAATACAAGGAATAGTTTTATTGATCAAATATGGTCAATACACTTTTGCCATTTCAGCGGTAGCTTGTTCAGTCTAAAGCTGGTAATCGTCAATTAAATCTTGGAAGGCCTGTTTTACAGTATTGTTGGAATTAATTTTTTTCTTATTAAAAGGTTATCCTAATTCTGAAAGAAGTGGTAGTCAAGGGGGGCAAGATAGGGCTAATAGGCATATTGCTTTTGTGCGGGATATATCCTTTCTTTTGCTCTATTGCTAAAATAACTCGTTTGCAGATATGGATTTATTAACAAAAAGTTATTGTTTTAATGTCCTTGATGTTGTTTTAATGTCCTTTACGGGACATGCTGCATATACAGTGCCTTCCAAAATAAATAACTGGAATGGTTTCAAACTTTGAAATATAGGATTGAAATTTATAGAGATACAATGGGATCATCAAGTCTATTATTTAACCACAAAAACAATCACTTGCATATCCCAATGAGGCGGGAGGAGGGGGAACAAAGAAATCTTAAATAGCACATCAGTTTTTCAACTGGATCTGTTTTTTTTTTCACTTTATAACATTTTTGAAAATGCATTTAACCTAATCTCAATAGAAATATTCAAATGCTCATAACTCTTTGAAAAAAAAATTGGTGATCCCGTGTTGTTTTCGTCTTGGTAAACCCTTTCGAATGAATCCCTACTCAATCTCATGTGTGTAGATAAATAAATACTATAAATATGCTTATGTGCCATTTAAGATTTCTTTGCTCCCCCTTCTCCACACCTCCAGGGCATAAGCATAAGGTTGGTGTTTTTGTGGTTATATAATAGACTTGCTGATCCCATTGTATCTCTATAAATTTCAATCCTATATTTCAAACCATTCAAAAGTTATTTAGGTAGCCCTGAACTTTTAGAGGGCACTGTATAGTTGATAGTTAATATTATATAATTGTATCTTTCAGTACTTCGATTTGGAAGATGTTTCGATACATTTTATTCAACATTTTCTGTCATTCATCATCCTGATCTCGTACTAAGAGTAACGGTATCGATGAGTAAAATATGTAGTGCATTATTCTTACTAGCCGATCATATGGTATGGCTCAGCAGAGTTGGATTAAGGAAAGTCGACTCTCAAAAATGGAATCGAATTTCTAACAGATATTGGTTGTATTCTATCATAATGAGTTTAATACGAGATATGTATGAGATAATTAGGATATTAAATAACAATAAAAATTGCATAATAACATCAGGCGTAGAAAAATCATGTAATATTCTTCCGATAACATATCAAGCATTTAAAGTAATCAGTTTACATAAACAAGTTTGTGTTGATATTATTAAGAACGCGTGTGATTTTTGGATACCGTTGAATGCGATTGGATTGGTTAAGCTGTCTCCACGGACTATCGGGGTGTTAGGAGTGGTTAGTTCAGTAGCAGGATTAATTACTATAATTGATCCGTTTACAAAATTAACGCCAAATTAGTTTTATGTATATTATTATGTGAATTAATGTTTCAAAGGTGCTTTTTATTCATTGAAACATAATTTGGATCACAATTGGTAAAAATAATATTACAGTCATTTTTGGGGAATTCTGGTCAACTTTAAAAAAAAATAAAAAAAAACAGAAAATTTTGAAAAATGAATTCAAAATTAATCTTTTTATTAAGGACTTTTTTTCTGTCATATAACACAGAAAAAACTTACAATATTTCTGAAATGTTTTTTTTTTTACCTTATAACAGGGCCATAATTTTTGGAGTTGCCTTGAATATTGATATTAATAAAATTGGTGAACGTTTTTGAAATTTTTGTAAATATATTGGCCACATCAATCATTTTTCAAAATTTTATATTACGTGTAGGTATATCGAGTTTGGTTTTCAAAAACGATTAAACTAACTAAATTAAGAAGGTACAAAACACTGAAAATTTGCTTTACTTATTTATGCTACTGTTTTACGGGTTAGGGTTAGGGGATGGAGGGTTAAAGCTTGTTTTTCTATAAATTGGAATATATGTACAAGTTATTTATTGTTTTTTTATTTATTTTTTTGATAATTACTAGTTCCGGAGATATAAGCTTTCATTCGTTTATTGGACCCATACCCATATATATATAAAATATGTATGTATATGAAATGTATACATATGCTACTAAAAACAAAAGGGTTAAATAACTGCCAGTTTAATGAAATCTCAGACATATTTCACTTCTCAAAAGTTGAATGGAACCCCCTAAAACTGACTAATGATATTTTGGAAATATTTTTAATTAGATGGTTTAAGGAATGGGATATGTAAAATAAAAAAAGACAGAATTAGAATAGTATTGTTTTATTTTTTATCATTTCATTTTAATAATTTTCCGATGAATTATCTTTTTCTATACAAAACATTATAGAGAATCTTCTATTTGACAAATTGAAAATATTTATTAAGATCATAGATTAAATAGTAAACATATACGTCGAAGAGTTTTACAACTGTCAAATTCTAGATAGTTTTAATTTAATTGATTTAAAAATCCTTCCATGACTTCCATGAATATGTTTAAGATTTAATGTACATTAAGATGTATTATATATATTATATATGTATAAATATGTAAGCACACATTATTATGTATATCAGACAATATTTTATATATTTATAACATGAAAGAAATTTAATAAAATTGTTATTAGGTAATGGTTATAGCCAATTATTATTTTTTTAATTGTATCCTTTCTCAAAATAAACTGCTAGGGATCAGTAAATATTTTTGAGCTTTGCACGGAATTGTAAAAAAGTAATAAGTACCGATATTGGGTAATTACTGTTGTTTAACGAGAACTACTTTTTTAGAATGAGCATAAGAAATAAGTAGGTATTTCATTAATATTATCATTTTTTTGTAATTAGATTACATATTCTTCCAAACAACAAAAATCTCAGAATATCATTATCTTTATGTTAGTTAATATATGTATTTAAAAAATACCTCTTTTTTATATCATTATGTTATCTTTTTGTTTACTTATTTAAAAGAGACCTTTTTATAATATCATTAAGTTACAACAAAAACGGAGAAACTAGTCACTTAAACTAAAAATGTACTGTGACCACAATAAAACAATGTCACTCGACATGTGTTTTATTGTGGTTAGGTGTATATTTTTAGTTTAAGTGATATCATTAAGTTATCTTTTTGTTTACATATTTAAATATTCTGATAAGTTTTGTTGACTCTCAACTTCCCAATAACTGAGACAAGAATCAAATGGATTGAAATACCATCCTATTTTATTCCGGAATCTGAACGTAAAAGACATAGCAAATTTTCAATTTGAATGACGTTTACCAAATTCAGACAGAATCAATAATGAAAAATGACAACGAAAAAATAGGTTGACAATGTGGATTAGCAGCACTGCAAACTTCTCCAGACTGCTTGAACGTAATAAATAATTGAATGTAATGAAATTATTGATAGTGAATATGGAAATTTACAGAAATAGGAATGAAACGACAAAATTTGATTTCTTTTGATTACTTTTTCAATTACTGGGTTATTAATCTCCATGTGACATCATGTCAGTTTTAAATATTTTTGGCTTGACATTTGCTAATTCTTAAACAATAATTGAATGTTATTTAAGGTATTTCTCAAAGAACAATAAAGTCCGCTATGTGTTAAAAAAAAAAACGAAAAAAGTATTACAAAGCCACGGTCACATCAGGCTGGTTTACCAATCGCTGCTTGCTGTTACCAGCAACAGTAACCAGAGGCCGATATGGGTTCACAGTTCACAACAAGATTATTAAACTACTCATTGGGTTTCTTTTCTTGATTTTCCTTTGATAAAATTATTTACTTTTTCATTGAAAATTGCATTGATTTTTTTCGACAATATCTTTGCTCACAGAAGACGAATTATTTAAAGATTTTGAATAGAGATTTTTATAATTTTTTTTAGTTATTTTACAAAAGAGCTTACTCATGAATTTTTGTATTTTTTTTGAGAAATATCTTAAATCAAATATCAAAAATATTTATACTTGATATTAAAACTAGCAATTTCAAACCAAACATTTCAATTTATTATTGTACACGTTTATTTTATTATACATCAAAGCAACATTTAAGAAGCATATTTCATATAATCAGTTTCTATTTACAGTATAAATGAAATATAACACGTTGTAGAGTGTAAGGTATGTAAGTATATATAGGATCATTTCATTTAAACATTAAGTAGTAACCCTTGAACACTTCACGTAGGTTAGCGGTATTTTAAAAGAAACGAGTCTTTACTCACTGGCCTCTGATTTAAAAACTATAGTTCACTCACTTCTACATAAACCTGTAATTTGGAATATATACAGGGTACTCTGTAAACATACTGACAAACTTTCAAGAAGCCTGCACAAAACAATGGGCCTATTGGTTGAAATTTTTGTAATGGGAATGATAGTTCAAAGTGTGCTGATCAAAAATTCTAATGGATACAACCTACGAAAATCTATAACTACTACTCCAGGGGGCAACCAAACATTCTATGTTTATGTTTATCTCCTAAAAAGGATTAATTTTTAGAAATTTTTGCACGGGATAAAAAGTTTTTAGAACTAGCCAGACAATATAAAAAATAAAATTTATAAAATTTATTAATTTTATAAAAATGTCCAACCAAAAAACGTCACCAAATATTTAAAAAAAATTCTATGTATTCATTGACAAATTCGAAGCACATTTTATTTTTAGCAAATTTTTCTAAAAGTTTACTCTTAAGGAGATAAAAATAAATATAAACATAAAATCATGTATTAAACATAAAATGTTATGAGCAGAAATAATGTATTTTTGTGGGTTGTGCCCTGCACAACTTTTAATTAGCATACTTTGAACTATCATTTCTGCAAAAAATTTAAACCAAAGACAAATTTCATTTCATTATTTCTTTTTTTCTTTTCTTTTACTCTACTGCTAAAACGACCCGTTTGCGGACATGTGTTTATTAACAAAAAGTGATTGTTTTAATGTCCTTGACAACTCTTTAATGTTTGTCGGTATGTTGACGGGAATAAAAGTCTGGAATCGTTAGGCTCCTGATGAGGACTCCTTGTGAAGTTGAAACAGGTGTCGAGTGACATAGTATATTTGTGGTAAAGGTGCAATTTTAGTTTAAGTGACTAAAAAACCAGTTTTTCCGTTTTTCAAGTAATAAAAGTTATGTCAATAACCAACAGATAAGACAATTAATTAATAAATAATTGTTGTTACTTGACTTGACCGTGTTCTTACTCAGCTGTTTCATGCTCAATAAAGTAAGGATTTGGAGTATGAACACATAACTCTTTTCCTCCACAATCCAGACCCTCCAATCTGGATTATTCAGGGATGACACATGTTCTCTTAACGGACTGTGTCATGTTCAAGGGTTAATATTACATGTAAAAATAATAATAATGATTATAATAATAAATTATATTGAAAGACAAGGGAAAACTGTTTTAAATAAATGAAAAACAATAGCACATTGTTGACTGACTATCTACGTTACACTCAAAAAGTGTGGTTAAATTTACCAACATAAATAATTAACAAAACAATAAATTAACATTTTTACAAATATCTCTACAACATTCTAATAATTTTTACACAGTAATTACATATTATAATGAAAAAATACATATTTATATATCACGAAAGTAATCATACGATAAATCCAAAGAGATCTCTCACAAACACACCGCTGATCTTAACGTACATGACTCGACGTGGACCCAGCACTACCCGTACTGCTTAAAACCGTTTTAAAGTGACGGCCAACACACGACAGTACGTTTAACGTCGACGCACGTGAAAATCAGCATTTCATACAATTTGTAGCACAAAATCTTCTATCCGATGTTTGAATATATTCATATAATTTGTTATCTTAAGTAACGACTCTTTTATCAATGTTTTTATTATCTAAACAATAACTTCTTACAACACAAACTGTATTTTGTTAAAACTACAAGCGAGAATTTGCAACGCTAGTTAACAGACAAGCTGCGCGTCTTATTTCGATTTGTTTGGTTATCGTTACAAATATTTCTCTCATCCTTAAAAAAATTGGCACTGCAAAAAAATTCATAGCTTCCAATCATTAAGCATAAATAAAAAACAGAAGATAGTACGTTGCGTCATTCAACAACTTAAAACCATTGGTTATATTTGAAAAACTCGTCGCGAGAACACCTCGCAGTGAACTCGGGACAGTTTAACTTTGTCTGACGGCAGCCGCTTCTTTGCTAGTACGTTCTAGGTATCGTTTGCGCGCAGCAATCACCATGTGTTCCTTGCGCCGATGCAGGATCCTCTCTCTTTCCATTGGGGACTTAGAAAAACGTCCACCCAAGCTACTTGGCTCCTCACCGCTACAAAACAAACATTGCAATTTAACGTACAGTCTGTATCAAAAGTAATGTAAATTTAGATACAATGAGTGATCAAAATCAATGTATGGAGTACAGTAGGGTCTCTTATTACACGGTTTTAAGTTACAAGGTACGATTTTCATACAAATTCAAATTTCCACATTAAGGCAAGTGGGATATCTAATAAAGCTGACAATTTAAATATGTAATTTAAATATTTAAACATTTTGTTATTATTAAAATCTTCATTTAACAAGATTTCGCACTGGTTCACAAACGGTGTGAAGTTATATTTTTAGATAGTGACACTGACAATATAATTCTTATGAAAAAATATCTCAATAATTTTAAATAAATAAAATTGAACAATAAACTTATTTTATGTTAAGTTTTACATCAATTTCTTACTTTGCAGATCCATGTTTACCAAGACTTTTTTGTTTATTTTGGTTCCTACTACCTCTTTAAATATTTTACACTCTTTTTTTAGATGGCTATTTATGACTATAGTGTGGTTAATCATGTTGACCTTTCTATTTTCAGTTAAAAATGAGCCTGTTGAAATAACAGTTAGCCCGTCAAAAGTTCCTTTTTGGCCACATTGTGTGCTGCAATTGATTTCTTTTCTCCCACCCCCTACATCGTACCCAGTGAATACTGAAAAACTCAAACAAGTTACAATAAAAAATCAAGTTACCTGTCAGCTGAAATCAACAGGTCCTCCCACTGTTCTGTGTCCGATGAGACTGTCAGTGGCTTGAAGTTCAATTGCGACGGTTGCTGCGTTGTCAGCCGCTCCTGCTCCCGGAACAGCACCGGAGACGAGACCAGCCGTCCATCCAGTACGTTCTCAATGGTCAGCTCGACGGATCGGGTGATGCGCAAGTCTTCCACGATTACCGACAGCGGTAAATGCGCAAACAATTGCTGTACCTGTTCAATAATAAGATATTAAATAATTAAATTAACTATTAATTGTTTTTGCACTTTACCTGCCGAGCCATTGCATCTAGCTGTGATGTGGTAGTAGCTTGCTGCTGATCAGACCTCAAGAGTTGAGTGTGAGTCACTTCTACTGAGAAGCTCGGTAACCATGATACATAACGAGAACCTACAAATAAAATAAAAAATAAACTCAGTTGAACTTGTTCAATTTTGTTTAGTTTTCTTGTATTTTCAAATTTAAATGGCAACTGACATCATTAATTAAAATAATAAATATCTGCCATGGGAGCCACGGGACTTTCTTAAACATAATACTGACAGTGAACAGTGTACGTGATTCTTATTGTATTAAAACATATTTCTGACAAACGGTGCGAAAATACCATTATATATAATTTATGTTCTGTTAATTTTTTTACACTAGTTGTAAATCACTCTGTATATATAATGATGAATAAAAAAGTCTTGTGCTGGTCAAAGAAGTTTATTTACTCTGTTAAAGGCCCTTTTAAATATCCGGCCTATCATTTTTACATATATCGACCAAAGAATATATATTCTAGATTTCAAGTTTCCAGCTTGTGTGTAAGTGGGAGAGTCAGGGCTTGTCTTTTTTATAGATTTAATAATCAAAAAATTCACTAACCATCAAAATGAAAGAAGTGGTTCGGAGGTCGCCTGATCGGTTGTTGAGCATCATTGATAATATCACCGTCGAGTCTTGTAGAGTTCATTCCGGGAGTCCCGATGCTCAAAGCCATGCGGCAAGTTGGGCATGAAGTGTCCTGTTCAAGCCATGATTGGAGACACGAGCTGGAAATAACAAACAAACAAATAAGGTTTTGATTTAACACAGTATAAAATATATACTTACTTGTGGAACAAATGTGTGCACGGTAGTTTACGTGCAGACTCCATTTTCTCCCAGCAAATGGCACAGTTGTCTGAATTTTCAGCTAGTTCTTCTGCTGAAGCCATCGGATAACTGTAAAAATACAAAATAAATAAGTTGCCTCCAATAAAAATGCTTCTAATATAGTATTACTTCTGTTGCATGTGATTCAGCACCCACAGGTAATTGCGGTGCTTCTTGACACGTCTCTGTATCTCGTGGAACAGATACCGCAGCTGCATGCAGATGACGAGTGACGCCATCGACAGAAATATGTTGCTCCAGACGAGCATGTGCAGGTGGTGCAGCAGGTCGACCAGCAGTCCGGCCAGTTCAGACACGAGCTCGACGTAGTACGCGGCCGCACCACGTCTCTCCCACACGTGACCACCGGTCGTGTCGGCGACGCCACCGCCCGTCCCCCCGGTCTGGCGCACATCGTACAAGTGCAACACGTATCGCAGTATCACGTGCAGCGTGCGGATCATCAACAGAATACACTGCAAAGAATATCATATTAAAATAAATACTAAGAATATTGTTTTTTTTTTTTTTGTGGATTTAAAGCTGCAGTCACACTAGGCTTCTTTACCAACCGCAGCAGCTGAAATGGGTTCACACCATGATCCAATAATACAAAGTCTGTATTAAGGAAGATTAAAATCCTTCAAAGTGATTAGAGTTTATTTTATTTCTGTGTATTTCGTATTTATTACCTTTGCGCTGATTATTGATTAATTGATATTACTAAATACATAAAAAATAAAATGTGCTATATACATTTTTGTCAGATTTGTACTTCATCGAGCAATGAATAAATGTTTGAATTTATTAAAATTATTGTATTGTCATTCAATTTTAATAAATTTCGACAGTCATTACTCGATAAAGTATGAATTTGACAAAAAAGAAAGTTGAGAAGTTAACAAAAATTGTTTTTTTTCCCTATATTTTTTCCAAAATGCTTGGTGCCTACCCTATTAAACGTTTTTGTAATATTGCACATAAATCAATGACCCACCTGTTTCCGCATTAATATATCAACAATGGATGAACATGATATAATAAAATAATAAACAAAATTTACTATATAGATATACAATGAACTCTATCATAAACTAGCTGTCGGATCCAATTTTACCCGGGGATATAAAATTAAACTATATAACGTATAATACTGTGGGGTGCGATCCTTTAGGTCCACACAATCAACTTCCCAACATGGTATGACTAACAATACTTGAATACTGATTACTTATTGTTTCCATAATTAATATTACTATGTTATAGTTTGTAAATATTTTTTTTAATATGTATATGAAAAATTTTAATGGAATTTATCAGAAATAAAACTCACCCTTTGTATTATGAATATTAGTTTTCTAATATCCTAAAAATGTCAATAATATAATGCACATTTTTAGAAAAACTAATCTGACAGTTTGAATTTTGAATTGTGTTGTTTCCAAGGCAACATGAATTATTAGATGTATTTATTAGTATGAAATTCAAATTTTGATGGTGGTTTTCATCCCTTTAATGGCTGTTTGGACCCATATAAAAAATAAATACTGAAATACACGTTTCATTATTTGTATTGTATAGTATTTATTCTAAGTTCCGACTAAATTCGACCAAGAAAAAAAATAAAAATGAAAAAAACACCCTTTTTACCCTCGTAGGGGTTGAATTTTGAAAAATCCTTTCTTTCAGATCATATTCACGTCAAGACGCTTCGATTAGCACCCCAACGAAGTCAATAGCATTTTTTGTTCGCGAGATTTCGTCCCGGAAAAAAATGACACGTACGTACGTACATACACACACACACACAGACATTTTTCTAAAAATAGTGTCAATATACTCTAATGCCCTTGAAACATGAAAATATGTTAAAATTTTTGATTTCGATTTTCGGACCAATTACAATAACTCCCTATTGGGAAGTTAATAAATTAACTAAATTGAGAACGTTTATTTAAGATAGAAATTCTTAACAAGGTCGTAAGAAAATAATAATATTTACAATTGATATTGATAATGTGCATAAATTATTGTAATATTTCATTTAGTAAAAACACTGTGGTTCCAAAACAGTTTTAATATTTCATAATAATAACAATTTATAAAAACTTGTTATCCTTACCTCCGCTACCATGAATGCAAACGTGTTCAGACCACCAAAGAACCCTACAGCAACACAGACAAGGAACATGAAACCCGACAACAACAGGATAACAACTAGTAGTCCCAGGAGTCGAACATGGTGCCAGCCCGATGTCGTCGGCGAAAACGACAACTAAAATAGAAAGTACAAATTAAACTGTGTCAAAATTAAATAACAAGGAATACCTACATATTCAAATCGATCCTTACACAGCTGGGCAAGAAGGTGCAAGAAACCAAGCAAAGAAAACCATGAACACCAGAGCACAACTTCGTCCATGTACTGGACGTTGATGACGCCAAACACGAAGATGAATTTGTAGAATACAAAATTCCAGAACTTATCTTTGACATGCTGGCGCTCCATAACCCGTAGCTCACCGAAGACTAAACGCTGGATGCATCGGCCCGCCAGTATCAGCCAGCAGTAAGCCATATTGATCAGTGTCTGCAAATAAATACATCGATCATGAGAATTGCGTTATCTTTGACTCATGTTATTAAACTATACTGGTTGTCTCATAACTAAGCATATGGGTGAGGGGACTACTAATTATGCATGGATACTATTAATTATTAATTAAATGAATCCTCTTCGTAGATAATTTTACCTAAAATAAACAAAGAATGTGTGTATCATTTTACATTGAGTTACATATCGTCGTTGTCATTTTAATATCTCCTATGTGACAATATTTTCAAAAATGATATTTTTTAATATTACGGTTGGTCTTTTTTTTCTCTATCTGTTCAATAATATATCAATAGTATAACAATCTCCGTTTCTTTCTAATAAGTAAATTTAATTTATCCTATGTGATATGCTCGTATAGCTGATCCTTAATTTCTCCTATGTGTTATCTACAGCACATAGGAGAAATTAAAAAAGTCAACTTCACATTCAATTTATTCACATAAGGGGGTTGTTTTCTAGATAATTTACATCGTTTGCATATAACTGTGGCAATTAATTAATTAATAAAAACTAGTTTTGCTATCTAACTATATCTATTATGTGAAAACAATTAACTTTTAATACCTCCTATGTACAGTTGAAAATACAAAAAAAAATTTTGTTTTTCAATTACGAAATAAAAGGTGAGCCATATTAAATAACAAAAATAGATTAATAGAATATTTATGCTATGATAAAAGAATATTATAACGGATAAAATTGGTAAAAAATTTTTAAATAGTTTTTGTTAGTTTATTCAAAACTTTGTAATTTGCACATAGGAGATATTAAAATGACAACGACGATATATTTTATTTCGGTTTTATAATAATATAAATGTTGATAACTCAAAATATTAAAAATCAAATCATGTTTAATTATTAACCCTCTAGTGCCCAACGAATGTCCGTACTACATCAACAATAACACTCAATTGACTGTTTTTAGCAAAAAAAATGTTATTTCACTCAACCGATGTTTGAAATTCATAGTTGTACAATAGCCTGTAGGCGGTTATAGAATTTAATAAAACTGATTACATCTAAAACAGTTTTTTTATCATCATACCCACTTAAACATTATTTATTATCGCTTATTGAGTTTATAAATTTATTTGTTTATACTTTAATTTCGATCTATACATCACAGGATTAGATTTGCTAATCAGTTATTTAATAATTATATTCTCTTTTCGATATTTTATCTAGTATTTTGAAATAAGAAAATGATAAAATAATACCATACATTATATCAGTGTTTCCCAACGTGGGGTCCACGCCCCACAGGGGGGCAATTCAATTGTTAAGGGGACAATTAGAAAATTTACTTACTGTGTATGCTCAATAATTTCCTAGTGATTTCTTCTTAAAACCTATAATTCATGTTTCTTTAGTGAACATTTAAATTTTTGAATATTAAAATTTATGTATATGTGGGGCGGGTGGGGGGGGGTAATATAAGAATTTTAGAAAGGCTTTGGTGGGACATAGCACAAAAAAGGTTGGGAAACACTGCATTATATACTATACAGATATTTTTCAAAACATGTTTTTTTTTAATTTGTATAAATTGTATAAATTCAGTTATCTTTAACTTATGATTTAATTAATTATTTTATCATTTTTCTGAGTAATATATTTACATTTATATAGTTTAAAATAATGACTTAATGTATTACTCAATATTCTAAAAAATCATGCATAAACATACGAGTTTTTTAAGATGTTTTACAACTAAAAAAAATAATATTATACAGGTTCATGAAAATATACATTTAATTATTAATTCAATGAAAAACTAGTTACTTTTAAAAATGTTTTTATATTAGGAATACAATATTAGTCAGTCTTAATCACAATTATGATTTCTTAAAAATAGTTTAAAGGAAAAAAATGTGTTTGTAACAAATAAAACAGCATTGACATTTTATTTGAAGAATAAAGGATATTAACAAAATGTTATAATAATTGTCAATGCCATAACCATAATGAGAATGTTTTAACATGGTTTTAACAACAATGTAAAAATTGGCAATATTACAATGCTATTTTGAATCATTAGTTGAAATACTTGTTTCGTTTTTTTCCTTGAATCACAGAAAAATTATATTAATAAACTGTTTCTCACAAATTATGACCTTGAACTTAATTTTCAGTGTCAAAATAACAATTTTAATTATGTTTTGATATCTATTTTCATTCTCAATAATTTGTATGTATTTCAAATTCTATTTTGAACTATGACATACTTATAAAAGTATATTGCTTAACATGATAGAATTTAATTTGCTATACCTACATAGTAACAATAATAATTACTTCAATATTTGTATTATTTATTTTATGTCATTTTGAAGCGGTATAGTTTATATGTTAGTACAGTATCCGAATCTAACAATACAATAATGACAATAATGAAATTCAATAATGAAAGTGTCAATTTAATTTGGTTATCGTTAGGCTAATAAACAAAAAGTAACATTTACCCAAATACATAGCGGTTCTTGAATCATGAAGGTGAATATTTCTTTAAGTTGTCCAGCCAAACTTTGCGTACTTCTCTGGTGGGCATTATTGGATTTAGTCGTATTCGATTCTTCAGTGCCCGGATAAGCATTGACCAAGGCATAGCCGGACTCACTTCCAACATTTGATCCTTCCGCTGTGTTTGTTGAGTTTGCTTTCCAATTAGGATCACTGGTAAATATTACAGCATAGTACACAGAAGCAGTTAATAGAAGAACGCTAATAATAGTATATACCCGAAGGCTGGGTAACGGTATTTTATCTAATAATATCACAGGCATGGTTAATATTTAAAATGTCGTATAAATAAAATGTAACACGTTGAATATACCGCAATAATGTTATAGTTTACATGTTGTAATAATTCGTCTCCATCCAGTTGTCAAGTTAGACATCACTTTACACACATCACTAACATATCACCGTCGTAATCTTATTATGTGTATAAAATACACTAAAATCGTTTACTGTACGAAAATTGTCCTCACATATTACAGATTTTCGACTGACGCACGGGGACCAAACAATTTCCATCACCCACTGCGCAAAATTACGTGTAAAACCAGTGTTGCCAAATATATTTCGAGTTGAGCTGTGTTCAAAACAATCGTGCTTGTCATTGATTTATCCAATATCAAGGTAGCTTTTCAATTTACGTGGTGTTATTGAACAGAGTATCAGATTATAGTAAATAACCTATTGTACAATAACGCCGGGCACACACTGCTCGTTATTATTTATATCTACACGATTGCATTACATTTTTTAAATAATCTTATTTAAACAGCTGACTGTATACGTGTGTTTACCGCATGATGTGGATGCGTTTGAATGGATGGAGATGTGATTAACTATATTTATAAATACATATCCTTATCTAATAATACTTTAATTCTTCAAAACACACCATCCGTGTACCATCAGCCCCACAATTGGTCTGCCATACGAAAGGTCAAATTCGCTTACAGCAAATTTAACTATTAAAACAAGCATCATCGGTTATCTTTTTCTAGGGCGGAGCTTATGTAGTTACATGATTTTGAATAAAAATACACATTACAAAATTTTATATCAAGTTAAACATATTTAACCCTTTCGTTGCTCGCAAACCGTATATACTCGTATAATTAAAATGTGTCCCAAACGCTCAACATGACTATTTGGGCTGTGTTTACGTACAAGTCAAGTACCTCAAGTACTTTCGAGTCACGTTGTCACACGTTACATTAGTATACGATATCTACTTATTTATGTTGATTGCGTATAAATATGGTAACAAAAGCAGTCTTTTAATGTATAGGTTATATAATTTTTTAATATAAAATAAACTAAATATACACGTGACCGAAAATCATTAACCGCTCTTCACGAATAAACTTGCAATCATCGAAATACGTACACACAGCGATAACGAAATCTCAAAGGGTATTGCGCAGTGAAAGGGTTAAATACTAATATTCGAAATATCCAATATTTAAATTGTTATACAATTTTTAATAGATTACATGATAATTTAAAAGCACAAATATATATGAGTACTATAAACAAAGAGTACTTCTTTATCTAGCAAATGAGTTTCAAATTATCTATCTTTGTTTGGTACATGGAGAAATGATTTAAATATTATTAAAATCAAATGGGCGTGGCTACTCAGTTACTGCTTTGCGAATTTGAATTGAAACTGATTGAGGACATATGGCGTTGACTGTACATGTGGTATAAATTTAACACATATTTTTATTGTTATAGGTTTATATGAATTATGAATTAAATTAATGTGTATGTAACTATCAATTATAGGAGCTGAAGGTCGTCTCATTAATAAATGTTATCATTTTACAGAGATGCGCTAGTGAATTGTACAGGGACGCATATAAAATTTAAAATGTTATGCCATTTGATCTATTATAGTACATATTATTATGTACATACTGCCTTCTCTATTAATGGCGCGTGCCGCGTAATACAGTAAGAAAATTAAGCAATTGCCTAGAAGGGGGGGGGGGGATATGTGGTGGGTTAAAATATTGACCATTCAGGGCCGTAACTATCATCGAGGCAGTGCCCCGTGGTCCCCGAACATATAGGGGGACCTCGCAGCAACCTGGAATAATTATAGACAGGTAGCAACGAAAAAAAGGTTTTCAATTTATATTTTACTTATAGTGAAGGCTTCTCGGTAATTTGCAGCCCCTTGGCCCCTGAACCTCTAGTTACGGCCCTGTGACCATTTTAAATTTTATAGTTTCGCACTTTATTCGACTATCTATGTATCTGTCAATATAAATTATGTAGGTACATATTAAGATGAAATTTTGTATACGGACGTGGACTCAGTGGAGTAATGGCCTAAATACAGAAATTCCCATATAATAAATTACAAATTACTGAACCAAAGTGAAATCACGCCGTTAGCGAGAGTTAAGTTGCGTATGAACATTGAACCAGCATTGGCATAAGAAAGTTAGCCCAATATTGAGTAATAATAGATAACCGAAGCTCGGTATTTGGAAGTTGACCCAACCTTGGGTAAACAAAAGATGACCGAAGCTCGACATCTGAAAGTTGGCCTAGACTGGGACCAATATCGAAAAAAAGGACTTTGTAGAGCAATAAATAAAATCTGTTTGACAAAAGCGTAAACATCAGTTAATGTATTTTTTCCTGGAAACCATTGGAGGGTAGATTCGAACGCGAGCAGGAAGTGGGACCCTTCCCGTAAGATGGTTTGTATAGAAAACATCAATTGTGGTCACTGACGAACGTACCGTTTCCGACCAAAAAAATATTTTTCCCATACAAACTTTTACACCCCCTTTTACTCTCTAGGGGTTTTTCGAAAAATTATTTTTTAGTGGGTGCATACGTTATAAAAGGAAGACCTCCCTGAAAGTTTACGTTTCTATATACAGGAAGTCCAAGATGAGCGTGAAATGCATGGGGATATCCTAAACGTTAAGAGATACAGATGTGGTTAAATGAGATGAATTATTTGTGAGAAAGGGGTGAATATTACTACATCAATTTTTTTTTTATAATTCTATGTGGTTTAGGCGGAATACCCAAAAAACTAAAAATTCGAAATTTCTTTAAATGGCTATAACTTTTTCGTCAAACTAGATAGGTACTTTTTGTTTACGGTTTATTAAGGCACTTTTTGTGTAGAATTGATTGGTGTATTTAAAAATTTTATATCACTTTTAGTTTCCGAGTTACAAGCCCTAATATTAGTTTTTCTTATAGGCCGCTAAATTGACTATAGCATATTTTAACGTGTTTTTTTACTCTACTTTACAACGATATGTCACATTTATTATCAAAAAAAAAGAATATTTTTGTTTATAATAGTTTGTTTACAAATATTCATTTGTTATTTTGATTGTTGTTATAGTGATTTTTGTTTAACAGTTTTTGTTTTTTATGGCTCACTTAAATGTTTGCAATAAAATACTTAATAAATATCACTGGAATCACTGCCATTTAGTACATCGACTTATTTTCGAAAATAAATATGACAAGTGACATACTTATCATTGTAAAGTACCTAGAGTAAAAAACACGTTCAAATATGCTATAGCCAACTTAGCGGCCCATAAGAAAAACAAAAAGTGCCTTAATAAACCGTAAACAAAAAGTACCTATCTAGTTTAACAAAAAAGTTATAGCCATTTAAAAAAAAATCGAATTTTCAGTTTTTTGGGTATACCGCCTAAACCACATAAAATTATTAATATTTTTTGATGTAGTAATAGTCATCCCTTTCCTACAAATAATTCATCTCATTTAACCACATCTGTATCTCTTACCGTTTAGGATATCCCCATGCATTTCACGCTTATCTTGGACACTTATCTACAGTAGCTGAGTAGCTTAAAAAAAGTTTAGGTACCTATGTAATATTCATAATTTTAGCGAATTTTTCGAAGAAAAATATAGCTATTGCTATCACCATCATGACGCAACTTCGGAAAAAAAACTATATATCTTAATCAAACTTGATCTCGAGATCACGAAAATGAGGTCCGTTCAAAACCGTATGTATATATATATATATATATATATATATATATATATATATATATATATATATATATATATATATATATATATATATATATATATATATATATATATATATATATGTATATCTGCCGTTTCGAGTGGACTCTCTAGCCTTCCAGGATTACTTCCGATCTTTTTGAAACTTGGTTGAAAAATCGATCTCACGAATACCTCGGTTAAGTTCGTTAGTCAGCGAAATTCCTTTATTGATTTCAAAATGGCGGCCGTTCAAAACCGAAAAAAAATCATATCTCGGGTATTAAATATCGGATTGATAATATCAAATATGTTTTGGAATCCTCTCAATAAAACAAAATTATTGTGTCTCTTGTGATTTTTCGATATAAAGTACCGTTTGGTTGATATTTTAAAAACAAAAAAATATTGTAGAGATTGTAAACTAAGAATCTCGAGTTCGAGTCCCGATGTGGAAATTTTTTTTTACAAGCTTTTTATTTTATTTTTTGGTTTATTATGTAGAGTAAAAAGTTAATAATCAATAAAAAATTTAAAAAATTTCAGAGCCAACTTATTTTTACACATTTAATTATTTTTTTATTTTTTTTTTATCAAATAAAATTCGCTTACCGCGGTGGTTGCGCGGACAGAATATTTTGTACTGGGTATAGCCAATCTTCAATATTTCACCCTCTGTTGCGCATATGAAGGATTGTAATTGATCTTATTTGATTTATGCGGAGGTGTAGAGTTTCTACGGGAAAAATCTACTTAAAGATAAATTGTGGCACAGATGTTACTGTGAAAATTTAGAACAAAATTACATTTAAAAAATAAAGTCCAACATTATTTTTTGCACCAAACCTCTAAAGATCATAAATAGCACAGCACTGTTTTCCCTTTTATTTAAAATATAAATACTTCTTGCCCTTGATCACCCTTGTTCCCTTGTATACAAAATACAAACGTGTTTATTATTTAAAGATCATATCTAACCGGGGGCGTCATTTCTTCTCCCCCTCCTCAGTCATTTATATAGCTGGTACAGATATGTAACATAGTAACATATCTCTACCTATATAAATATAAGTACCATGTTTTGGTCCACCCACGCCGTCCATTAGATACGCCACTGATTTTAAACAATACAAATTCAATTCGTATTTATTATAAATTGCCACAGTAGATATACCTATAGTCTATAGTATCAATACAATAACTGATATATCGATGAAAACCAGCTAAAAGATAAAAAAATATCACGTTATAAGATAGACTGACAGACCATTCTCCATAAATATTATTGCACCTTCTAGATTGAAGGTCGACATGTAGTTGTGTATACTGTATATGCACATATAAAGGTACAATGACCACCGTTTCGCAATCTTTCACAGCATTGAGAACTGTTAACGGCGTTGATTTTTATAAGTATTCTAGAAGTAAGTACCTAATATACTATAGTGTTTTAATAGTGTAACTTCCATTGACCTTTTTTGATTGCAGTTTTTTAGTTGAGTTCACTTTCATGTGCAACAAGCTGAACGGTAAAAGGTTGACACATCTATTAGGTGCTAGCAAGGACAAAAATAGATGCACATGTACATATTTGAACCTGCTATAAAATATTGTAACTTGTAATTTATATTAAACAAAATAACATTTTATTAAAAATGTATTTTGTAAATAAAATGCATCATATTAGATACTTTGGCCATCAGGCGGTCGCGTGGCCCCTACATTATATCACGGGTCCCTAGATCAGATGCCTCGGCGGGCCCACGTCTCTTCCCTATTTTTAATATGAAAATTATAAAAAATGTTTGTAACTCAAAATATATCTTTTTATTTCTTAAAATAAGTGAAGATCTTTTTCTTCATTCTTTTTTGTTTGGTACCGCATATAAAAGCTTCAAAATTATATTTAAATTTAAAGTGAAATATTTGCTAAAAAATTGTTTTATTTGATCCTCCAGTTAAAAAGGTTGTCCATCTCTGGTTTAAAACATAAATAAAATTCATTATCAACTTTATTGAAAAACCAATCTTTCACGTAATATAATGCTTTCCAAATGAAAATAGTGGACTCATTGACTCACAAGAGTTATAGTTGTACATCTATTAATGGAGGGCCGTAATTCATTGAGTTAAAGATACTATAGGAATCCGAATTAACATTAATATACTATAGTATAATGTTAGGAAAGGAAATTTGCCCCCCTCCCTTAAAAAATATCTGGTTAAGCCACTGCTCGTCTCGTCCGAATTTAAGCCAGTCTCGTTTCAACATCCAGTTTATAAGCCAATAACGACTTCAGAAAATAAACATACAAGTTTTTTTTTCTTTAAAACTTTAAACCATTATTATAACTTATAGAAAGTTTAATGGGAAATGCAAAAATGGTGCATGCAAATAAATAAAATACGGAGCGATTTTTTTGTAGTCAATAAAAATATTGCTCTCACTGCTACTTTCACTGATAGTACAAAAAGTCAGTTTCAATTGGAAATATTTATTTTAAAAATATAAATTTGAGCTGTCTCGAATTCATCCTTAAACCATTGGTGTCTGCAGAAAAATTCCTAGGGGAGGGCAGAGCTTGGAACAAATAATTACATCAATACAATTTTATATTAATATACAGGGTGTCCCAGGACTGTGTCAAAGCTCAATATTTCATTTATCATAAGAATTGGGAGAAATCTTTAAATGCAAAAGTTGTCAGGCTAGAGGAGCGGCATAATTTAAAAATAGTTACATTTATACAGAGTGTCCCATAACTGCGTTACAAACCAAAGTTATGTTTTTTTAAATACAAACTATATATTTTTATTAGATAATCTAAAAGCATTCATTTTTCTGAGTATTTTGATGTATCAAGTATGGGAGTATACAGAGGGGTTTAGAAATAATGACCAATTTTGTAAGAAAATAGGAACATTTTCAACACCTTGTAATATTCTAATTACAACAAAAAAAATTTGTTTTCTGTTTGAAGTAGTTTTGGCATATTCTCTATTATTGCGATATTATGTCAAACATTTAAAAATTTTTATTATTTGTACAGACTGTATCAAAACACTGAACTTAGTTTTTTCCAAAATTTTCAAATGGAACACCCTATATATTTTTACATTTTCGAATTGCCTGTTCAATTCTCAACACATTTTACAAACCATGTTCTATACCTAAATCCAGCCGTTAATAAGGTATTAATTTTATATTAAAATCTTAAGATTTTTTTAAAAACAATACAACTTTATTATATTCCATAAAATAATTAAATTTTTATGTTGTTAAAGTTTGTAAGTTCTATTAGTTTGTTAAATTATTTTTAAGCGAACTGTTTTATTGCAATTATAATAAAGTTGTATTGTTTTTATAAAACATCTTAAGATTTTAAAATAAAATTAATAACTTATTAACGGCTGGATTTAGGTATAGAACATGGTTTGTAAAATGTGTTGAGAATTGAACAGGCAATTCGAAAATGTAAAAATATATAGGGTGTTCCATTTGAAAATTTTGAAAAAAACCAAGTTCAGTGTTTTGATACAGCCTGTACAAATAATACATTTTTTTAATGTTTGACATAATATCGCAATATTAGAGAATATACCAAAAATACTTTCAGCACAGAACAAATTTTTTTTATTGTAATTAGAAAATTACAAGGTGTTGAAAATGTTCCTATTTTCTTACAAAATTGGTCATTATTTCTAAACCCCTCTGTATACTCCCATACTTGATACATCAAAATACTCAGAAAAATGAATGCTTTTAGATTATTAAATAAAAATATATAGTTTGTATTTAAAAAAAACATAACTTTGGTTTGTAACGCAGTTATGGGACACTCTGTATAAATATAACTATTTTTAAATTATGCCGCTCCTCTAGCCTGACAACTTTTGCATTTAAAGTTTTCTCCCAATTCTTATGATAAATGAAATATTGAGCTTTGACACAGTCCTGGGACACCCGTATAGGATGATTCAGCACTGTCGTGCCACTCGTGCCAAACTTGATCAGTAAATTGAAAAAAATATTATACAATATGTGATCTCGTATACTCCAGACAGAGACACACCTTGTCTTCCACTCTATGCTCATCCACAGGTGCTTTCCCCGCAACTTGCCCCGCATCTCTAACCCCGCACCCTACAATGTCAACCTTCTTAAGAATTCATTGTGATATGATAATGAAATTTGATAACTGGTTAAGTATAAAATTAATAAGTGTTATCGATTTTTAGTATTAAATAATGATAATTCAGACCAGGGCTGCATGAGGCCAATGGGCTCATCGATTTTTATCTAGTTAGGGTTCCGTAGAAAACTAGGAACCCTTATAGTTTCTCCATGTCCGTCCGTCCGTCTTCAAAAATTTTGAGATAATAAGATGAAATTTGGTATACGGCCGTAGATTGATGACCCAAAAACAGAAATGATAAGATTTTTGAAAATAAAAATTTTTTAGACCCCCCTTTCATAAAATGAAAAGTGTTTAAAAAAAAAAAATTCACCTACACCATTGAGTGGGGTGTCGTTAGAAAGGTCTCCTAAAATGCAACAAAAAATGTAATAGAAATTTTTAATTTTTATTTTCTCTCCAAAGTCATTAAAAAAGCGCCCCCCCCCCCTTCTATTTTCTAAACTATCAATTTAAAAAATCTGAAAAAATTCCAGAACGTAGATTTTAATTAGTACTTTCACTGAAAATTATAACGAACATTGTCAAAAATATTTTGGACACCCCTTTCATAGACTGAAAATTGAACTTTCATTTTTTTCGCCACTTACCCTATTGAGTGGGGTGTCATTTAATAGGTCTCGTAAAATGCAATAAGAAACGTCAAATAACTTTTTGATTTTATCCCTTCAGTCGCGATATATTTGCTTTTTATTGTCGCTGTCAGAGCGTCCCCCCCCTCTATTTTCTAAACCATTGATTCAAAAAATCTGAAAAAAATTCAGAATGTAGCTTTTAATTAGTACTTTCATTGAAAATTATAACGAATATTGTCAAAAATATTTTGGACCCCATTTTCATAGATTGAAAAGTGAACTCACATTTTTTTCATTTACCCCATTGAGTGGGGTGTCATTTGATAGGTCTCCTAAAATGCAATAATAAAAGTCAAATGACTTCTTGATTTTAACCCTTCAGTCACGAAAATTTTGAAAAATACTTTTTATAAATCGTAGTGAGAATGACTACGGAACCCTATCATGTGCGTGCCCAACACGCACTTGCCCGTTTTTTTTCTTTTTTTTTCTTCTTTCATTTTTTCTTGATTTAGGCACTTGTATATGGTTACATGACAAACACACAAAAAATTATACTTTGCTCATTTATCATAGGATAATGTTTATTGCTCAAATATTTTTCTCAATTTACTGTTCAAGTTTGACACAATAGTGTTGAATCATACTGTATATGTTTTTCTCATGTACCTATGTATGTATAACATATATTATAGAATAGAGTGCTGTATCTATTTACTTCATGAATGAATGAATTCCTCCTACCCTCCTCTCCAAGGATGCAATGCAGAATGCAGTAATACATATACATGATTAGTGCAAATATAGGAGGTACATTCGAAAATATTTATAATATTCTTAATTATATAATTGTATGCTAAATATCGAAAATTCGCAATATATTAAGTATCCGTTTCCGGTAATGTGGTGTTCTTCAAAAATAGAAGGTTTTCATTAGAGGCCCATACAGTTTCTAAATATAAAATTTCACCTATTTTTAATATTTTCGAGAGTCATATTAATTATAAATTAATTCATATTTCCATTAAAATATGGATTTATAAATCTAGTGTAGGCGAGACTTAATTCGTCTCGTCTCGTGTGCAGCAGTGGAGCATATTATTAAGATCAAGAACTTAAATGGTATGAGTCCAGTGGTGCAACCAGGATTTTCTTTGAAGAGAGAGGTTTTCTCCTTATATTATTTTTTTAATGTTTTCAAATGACCTTCTTTCAATTTTTACAAAACGACTGGGGAGGAGGGAGCATTTACATACAAAAGTGTTTCTTCCTATTTATTTAAAATCACTGTTATACTACTCATCTCCTGGTTACACCATTGTTTGAGTCATGTATTTAAAAGTATATTGAATAATAGAATAATTAAATATAGTATTAATTACATCAGGTAAGTATTAAAAAATGATTCTTTCTAATGCCATATATAGGGTGAGTCATATCAACTTGAACAGTGTATTGAGAAAAATATTTTAAGAAAAGAAGTTCATATAAACATGTGTCCGGAAGTTCTTCGTAAGGGAGCTAAAGATCTCCAAAGATTTAGCCTAAAATTAGTTTTTTTTTAATATTCTTAAAATTTAAAAGATTATTGACCTGAAACAGAAAGATCGAGTGAAATTTTAGAAATTGGAGATTTTTTTTTTAATTTAAAATACGAACGCAAAACTTCTCGTATCTTCGATAATTAAAACGATTCGTAAGAAAGACACAACGCATTTTATTCATTATTGAAAAAAAATCACAATTGCCATGGAAAATTAAAATATGTTTAGTCGAGACTCGAGACGTCATGGTCAGCCAAAACATATTATGGCCAAATTCACTCGAGTGCAATATTAAATTCAAGTCAAGTAAGCTTTGGAAAAAAGAATGGTTGATGTTTGAAATTTTTATATTTGTTAAAATTCGTTGTTTATTTTGTTAAGCAATGCTGGTTTTATGGAGGGAGACTGGGCGACCACCTGGGGTTCCAGTTCAGAAGGGGCGGCGGACGGTCACATGGAGATAAACTTAATAGTATTTTTTTTTCTCTTTAAAAAACGGTCATAATTAATAGTCCAGTAAAGGAAGCATTTTGACACAAAATTTAGGGGGCAAGCAATATTATGGTTGATTCTTATAGATTTTGAACTGGAGAATTCGAAAAAAATAACCCGGACTGGCGAAAAGTGGTGCAACATCCTTAAAAATGGGGTTAACAGGTGAAAACCCCATTTCCAACCGTTTTTTTAATTTAACACAAAATCTAAAGCAACGATGGAGTATTTTTATGGTTGGTATTTGTTGGGGGCACTGAGATGAATCGATTGGAACCACAAATAATGTATTTGACCAAAAATTACCTTTTCTAGAGAGCTTAAAACACGTAACATTGCTTCTTTTCGGGGAAAATAGTTTAAAAATTAATAACTTTGGGTAAAATTATCCATTAGACTTGTAATTGGTCTCAAATTGTTCCTAAAGTTCCAAAGAATAATAATGAACCATAATTAAAAAATATATTTATAGTTTAACCAATGAAAATTGCTAATTTTTAAGGGTAAGCGTCATAAATTTTTGGAAAACTGCCTTTTTACTAAATTTTCAATAAAAACATAAGGGTTCAATATTATTTAGTAAAACAAACGGGGATATCTTCGATTTGTACAAATAAAAAAAATGAGCCCCTCCCAAAAAATATTCAGTCACTAGAACGGATGCAATAGCACATTAAAATGCACCGAATTTTTGTTGCATACAATTTTTAAAAAATGACATTTTTTCAAATAAAATTGTAAATTATGATTTAAACAAACTTATATCCATTCCTAACGTATATTATATGTTTACGAATCAATATAGGCTCATATAAGTGCATAATCATGCATGAGAAAGTGCATTAAAATGTACGATTTTAATTAAACTCAATTCAATGTTTTTAATTGTTTTATTGCAATAAAAATGCATTTAAATAATTATTTTAAAAAAATGTATGCGTTTTAAGGGTATTTTTATTTAAAAAAAAAAAACTAACAGAGAAATTATATAAAATTTTATATTCATTATTATTTATATTTATATTATAAAAATGAATACGTATTATTAAAATAATGCATTTTAATGCATGCATTATTATACACTCATATGAGCCTATATTGATTCATAAACTTAAAATATACGTTAAAAATGCATATAAGTATGTTAAAATCATAATTTACAATTTTATTTGAAAAAATGTAATTTTTTAAAAAATGTAGGTATGCAACAAAAATTCGGTGCATTTTAATGTGCTATTGCATCCGTTCTAGTGACTGAATATTTTTTGGGAGGGGCTCATTTTGTTTATGTGCACATATCAAAGATATCCCCGTTGGTTTTACTTAAAAATATTCAACCCTTATGTTTTTATTGAAAATTTAGTAAAATGGCAGTTTTCCAAAAATTTACGTCACTTACCCTTAAAAATGAACAATTTTCGTTGGTTAAACAAATAATATTTTTTTAAATTATAGTTGATCATTATTCTTTGGAATTTCAGGAACAATTTGAGACCAATTGCAAGTCATTTGAATGATTATAACCAAAGTTGTTAATTTTTAAACTATTTTCATCAAAACGAAGCATTTTTACCTATATTAAACCTTTTAGAAGGAGTATTTTTTAATCAAATTCAGTACGTGTGGTCTCAATCGATTCGTCTCAGTTTCCTCAACAAATATCAACCATAAAAATTCACCATTGTCGCTTTAGATTTTGAGATAAATTGAAAATACACTTGGAAACGGGGGTTTTACACTTCAACCCCATTTTTAAAGGTGTTGCACCACTTTTCGCCAGTCCGGGTTATTTTTTTCGAATTCTCCGCACCTAAATCTATAATAATCAACCAAAATATTGCTTGCCCCTAAAAGATCGGATTTTGGCATATTTTACTGCTTCGTTTACTGAACTATAAGTCAAATTCTTGAATATCTTTTCTATCATATTTTTCGTAAACGGTTGAGAACCCACTGATCCCACACATCCATTATCTAAAAAATCATTAATTGATACTGGAAATTGATAACAAATGTTAATACTAAACTGATAAAATTTAATTACTGTATCCTGTATCGCAATGGGTTCTCAAAATATTAAAAAAAATAATAATTTTAGACAAAATCTTTGAGACTGTAGTTCCATCACGAAGAGTTATCTGACACATGTTTATAACCTGATATGACTCATTCTGTATATCAATAAAAATGAAATAAACGCGGACGAAACCGCGGGGAATTCATAGTAATTTATATAAAATACAAGAAAATAACTAACCTCACAAAACTATATAGGTATACTTAAATGCATTTTAATTGATCAGAAAAAAATTGATTTTAATTTTAATTAAACATTATTTAAAGTTAATATATGTATATGTTACACTTATTTATGTAAGTATGCTATAAATACTCTGATTCATGAACAATTTAATTGTATGCAAGATTAACTCATATCCTGAAAAGTCGAAAGATCTGGTGTTTTTTTTTGATAATTTTTTTTATCTATAATCCATTTTTTTCAGGATATAAAGTAGTCAATTATGTCCTTCCTCGATATATACGCTATCTTCTTGCCAAATTTCACCAAGATCGGTTCAACGGTTTAGCCGTGTAAAAAAGTAGGTAACAAACAGAGTTATTTTTATAATTATAATAAGACAAGTATAAGTATGAATAACACTAATTCGATGTTTTCAATATAAAAATAATCTGCGTTTCAAAAAAACATTACGAACTTTTGACCTAATAATTTTGGTCAAATTTCAACTGAATTCCGATAACTGGAAATCTGTCTGAATAGTAATATCACGCCATATCGATGACCCCTAGTGCCCTACAACCATGAGCAAGATTCGATGCATACATAAATATTTGTTCTAATTGTTGCGAAACTGAAACATGTTTTTTGATAAACAGACAAAAATAATATTGACTTTTGTACCTACCTATAGTTTTTTTATTAAAACGAAGTAAGTTATTTTCGGCGCATTCGAAAAAATATATTTCTTATTAAATAAGTCATGAAGAAAACATTTATAATTTATTGACACTTATCGCAATTATTCTTACGTAAGTTCATTACTTTTGAGAAAAATTTAAATATGTGTAATTTTGTAACCCTGAAATTTACCGTTAAAAAGTTGAAAGAAAGTTCATTTTTTTCGTATTTTCTTTTCCACAACATTGATGTTGGTATGCTTGTTTCTTGTTAATAGTTTAAATTTTTAAATACTTATTGTTGACAACATCAAGCAGGTAGGTATTTCTATTGTAATAGCTGAAAATTACCTTTTTTCTTCAGTAAAATTACTGAAAGTACATATTTCACAAATAATATTTTGTCTTTTACTAACTAGGACTGTATACGAGACGAGTCAAAAAGGAAGCATTGTCTGGTTTAATAACTACCTACAGGCTATCCCATATGTTGGTACCCATAAAAGAATGTAGTCCAAAAATCTTTTATAAAAAATTAAAATGGAATTTTGCGCTTTGATTTTTAAACAATCAAAACTAATCTTTATTCTAAATTAATCTTAAACACATTCATGTAGGCACGAGTGAATTATTATAAAAATAAAAACCCTGACATTTAATTTTTTCAGACAACTAAAAAATATTTCAAATCTGATAAATTTTTGGGTGGGCCTCTTAATTGCTTATAATTGATATTTAAAGGTCTTTATTCTACCGGAACCCAATATCCCTACCCCTGTTCTTAAATGATGTGTTATTAATCAACAATGAATATTTTTATCTCAAAACTAAAAATATTATTTAAATAATTGTAATTACGTAATTTAGGTAGTAGTCATTATCTATAATTATGTCATATCTCCTATAGCCATTTACCTTCGCATTGTTCTAGTAATACTTGCTGATTATTGACCTTAATCAAGTTTAATTGTAATTGTAACTGTATAATTAGATATCACACTATCTTATTTGTGACCATGAAATCCAGTAAGATGAATCTTATATCTAGAAGTTCAAATATATGGATCACGGCAGAAATTTCAAGTTTAAATAATTTTAGGGTTCCGAAGAAACCCTATTAATCTTACTTTGTCGTTCGTCTATCCGTCCTTTTCAGTAAAAACACAAAACGATATGGAACTAAAGCTAGACAAAAAAAATATTTTTTACATCAAGGCATGTGTTTTTTATTATTATTTTAACTAAAAAATGGCGCAAGCAAGGGGCTCCAAGCAATAATTTATCTCCCCCCACCCATCTAATTGTTCAAAAAATCTGAAAAAATTAGATAATGAGGCTTTGGTGAGACTATACCAACGATAAATACAAAAGTCACTAATATAATTTCAAATTTTGGAGAAATAACTAGGGGTGTCATAAAAAATATATTTTTATTTTTTTATTTAAGCATGTGGGGTGTCAAAATGTAGATCTCAATTAGTAGAATATGATTCTAGTTTTATACATCTGTAAGTGGCTCCAAAACTTCAAATAGTCCATGTAGAACGTACTTCGGAACCCTTATGGCTTACACCCGTGTATGTCTTGATAAATTTTTTTAGTAGAAAATACTTATGAAGTATTATAAAGAATTTTCTCTCGAGCAAAAGGTATCTACGAGGTGTCAAATTGTTATGAATTTTATCGGCATTTGATTCATAATAATGTATAAATGCTATGCATTTTATGATGTAGGTACACTTGATACCACTGCTTTGATCGTTTATTTCCATTTAAAGAACATGCGTCCAGATCTTTCGTATAAAACATACCATTGACTAAAACTATTAGTATGGGTTGTTATTTATATTTAAGGGGTTAGGTGTACTCAGAATTTTCAAGAAATCGATTTTTGTTTATTGCATTTTTGGAAGCTGCTACAACGGCTGAAGAACTATTTTATGGCCCAGGAATAGTTGACTCGGTGTAAGTAATTAAATAATACGTATATTACTTTACGTAAATTGAGTGTAAAACTTTAAATGCGTTTTTCTCAAAATTATGTTTTTTGAACTGGTGACCACTGTAGCTCGAAAACCGCTCAGTAGATTTTAATGAAATTTATACAGTTTTTTGAAAACATGAAAAACTAGTGCCTGATCGAAGGATTTTTTTTTTTAATTTCGATTTGTTATAAACAATTAACTGTTGGTTTTTTTCCCGAAAATCTTGAAAAAATTTTCCTGAGGCTGCCATTTTGTTAATTTAAGAAAGAAAAAAAAAGCTTCGATCAGGCACTAGATTATCTATTAATAAAACTATATTTTTTTGTCCGATTGAATTTGGATGAATCTCCAAGGATAAGTGATGGTCACCGCAAGGAGCTTCGGTTGGAACTGGATCAACATAAACAGCCATTACTTTTAAAATTATTAATTTTTTTTTCTAAAATTTCTGTCAAGTCAAGTCGAAACCTTATTTAATGATGCTATGTTTTTACTTTTATAAAATAAAATAATTTACTGGCAAAAAAAATTATTTAAAATTATCATTTTTTCATGTCTCTGACTACACCTAACCCCTTAATACGTACCCCGGAAATAGCGTTAGCTTAGGTTATGCTCTCGAGCAATTTTTTTATAATACCGGACATAAATAATATAATACCTATTAAAACAGTCAAAAATTTACATGCGTCATTCATTTACAAAAGAAATATAATGTTCAAAGTGCAGTTATATGTATTAGTTTCAATATGCTTAATGCTGATTAATATATTTTTTACGCATTATCAAAAGTTTCCAAGATATTATATTCTATAATATTGATAAAATTATTAGTCATAAACTTGTATACACATTATTTATGTATGAGTTCGTAAGAATTAAGTACCCCCCCCCCCCCCCCCCCCGCTGTCTCCTATTTTTTAAATAAAAGTTATTTTAACTGTATATTATACGTAATTTTAATAGAAAGAAAATTGCAACATCCGGGGCAAAATCCTCATCCATATGTAAACCATGGGGGAGGGGTGCTGTCAATTTAACTGGCTGAATTTTTTAATAAGGCAAAAAAAATATTACAACAAAATGTCCGGCATTACAGCCAAGCTAACAAATATTTGCAAGCTTGCAAACACTCTGAAATGAGTTTTTAATTTTGTGTGGTACTTTAATTTACGACAATTATTCTATTTTTATTATTTATAAAGGTCTGTGAATTTTTAATTATGCTCTTTAAAGTATCAAATTTTTCATGTTTATAATATTTTTCATTATGGTGTTATGTGCTAACTAATGAAATTTTAAACGTTATAAACTGACATGTCGAAATAATATAACCTAGATATTATCATCATAAAATCATAAAACCCCTTTGAGAGTTTTTGCAAGCTAGCAAATTTTATTTGCTAGGCTGTTATACCCAACACGAGACATATTCTTTTTTATAAGGAAAACCCAAACACTTATGCTAGTAGAAAAATCAGAATTCCTGAGTCATATAAATAAAAAAGATCATTTCGACATTTTCAACAGTCGAACTGGTTTTAATTAACGTATTAATGAAATATATAATAGTTAGTTAGAAATAGGAAACTTATGCAAGAAACGTTTTGAACTTCTCCCACAAGACTTTGTAAGATTTAATGATTCCTCCTCCCCTCCAAAAACTTTACGTAGCTAAATAGATTAAAAATAAAAATGTAGGTAAATGATAAGAAATTCAATTGTCCTTTACATATTATTATATTATCAACTGTATTTTATGTAATAATTTTTGTATGTTATTAAAAATAAAACTAAACATAGAATGATACATTATATTTTTTTGATAATGATTAATGATATATTAACAAAAATATCCTGTTGAAACCGCAGTAATCAGTAATATTGTTTTGGTTAGTTTTCATAATAGATTTTATGAAATCTATTAATTTTTGAATGTTAAAAAAATAAAATTATACGTATACATATATAAATTGATACGATACAATATATTTGATTTAATAGAAATATTTTATATTTTTTATGTAGATAAATAAAAAACATAAATATTCTGTAATATTGTTTTGTTTAATTTGGATTAAATAATGTTCTATAAACTATACGCAATAGCGGATAGGAGGGGTCATGTGCGGCATATAAAAAATTGGTACAATAAAAAAATATAAATTTATCTAAGAAGTTTAAATTTATCTAAAGTTGGTTGAAGAGAAAAAATAAGTAAAATAAGCAAAAAATACCACTTGCATTGGGTCTTAAAAAATCTACCAATAAAGTGCGGCTACGGCTAAATCGATCAAATTTCAAAATTTTCAATACAAACGATATCTTTAAAATGATTGGTTACGCTACTGGATCAGTTTCTATTGAATAGTAAAAGAGATAGTGAAATTTACAACTATTGAGTGATAATGCAAGTATTTATCAAGGCCGACCAACCTCGATCGTCTTGTCTTTTATAGACAATTAAATAAAACACTGAACAAAACGAACGCACAGTGGTACCAAATTTAATTTCTGACTGAACAAAAGTATTTAAATGAATAAATGGTCTCAGTTAGCACGCAATAGTTAATTAACATTTTTTTTGTATAAAAATGATTGTTATAATTATACAAGTTTGATCTGCGTGCAAAAGTCTTTGGACAGTCATTTTTTGCGTATTGTACCTAAATATAAAACTACAAAAATGGTTGATAAAAAATCCTTAATGTTGATAAGAGTAGGTACTTACAACTTTTGTAATAATCCTAATATATCTAAAATACAGCATTAACAATTTTATATGTTAATGAAAATTTTTGAATTATATGCCTGAAAGGTCAAGTTTACTCAAGTTGAAAGTATTGACGTACAGTGTCTTTCAAGCTAACGAGAAATTGTTTTCTTACTATTTTGACTGTGAGTAAACATCTTCTTTTCGCTATTTTGGGGATTTTTATTGACTGGCATCTGTATATTTACATTCAAAAGCACAGGTGTCCAGAGACTTTTACACGGCAGTATATGTATATCGGTAGAAACATCTTAAATAAACAGAATTAATGATATATTTGTGGAGAGACATGACTAAATGATATTATCATAAGTATTAATAGTTCATTTATCAATACACACCAATGAAACTATGTATATTCAAATTAATGCCTAAAAACCCAGTACATTAATGAAAATATGAAATGTATTTTTAGCGCAACCCACGAATGTGTCCGTCCGTCCGTCTGTCTTCGACAGCGAGATCTCGGCCTCCTGACCACCTAGAGACCTCGGGTTTTCGCTAAATGGTAGATCTGTGGTTCTAGTTTAGCTCATTTTATGAATTTTTCCGGCCATGACCCTCTATCCGGCCACGGACCGGCATAATGTCCATTTTTCATACAAAAATTTTCATATATGGCTTCATGTATCTCGTTGGACTCGAGATTGATTCACGAATCGATTGGCAAGAGTATTTTTTGAGTTGTGTCCATCAAGTAGGTTGCGCGGCAATACCCACATGTGGGTTTTGATAAATTTTTAATAAATAGTGTAACAATTAACCACAACCTCTTGAACCCTACATGCTCGTAGCTACTATTTGCACAGCAATGTCTTCCGACCGACCGGACCTATAGAAAATCATCACTCGCGTTTCTGTTTACTTGCACCGTTTTTCGAAATAGTCTATTACTAAAATACAAACAGTTTATATCCGATATTCATGGTGTTGAATAGATTAATTTTTATAGCCAATTTAATTTATGAAATTATGACCTTTTGTCTAACTAGCTACATAATTAAACGAGACCACTGTGGAGCGTATACGTATAGTTAATATGGATGTGGAATGTGAATATGATGTTAATGCATTGTTTTAATTATTTTAATGAATGTATGCATCATTACTATGTAACATATACACAGCAAAATATGTATACTATACGATTCAAGGGTATATAGATAATCTAAAAAAATCTATAATATAAATCTTTCAGAAGCCAAAATAATTAACTCCACCAGTATCAAGGGAAGGCAACACAATTGTTTATAAGATGAGGGGGAGGGGTATAAATTAAATTATACCATGAATTATACATAGTTACTATATAAAGCAATAATATGTAAAACGTTTGAATTCTTATAGTAGTTTGTAAGGGGAATTTATTTTTGTTGAAATAGAAAATTCTGTGAAATATAATTCTTGTTTAATATTCTAAGTAAAGAAACTTACGTATTTACATATGTACTTAATTTTAAAATAAAATAAAAACGAGTTATCCACCTCACATACACGAGGCAGAATATTACTACGTAAACCAGTGGCGCACCCAAATAGTTTTTAATTATTTTTTATAATTATATATAGTTTTTGTCTTTACCAATCTTTATAGTTGAGTTAAATTTAATGTATATTGGTAAATTTGGAGGGGGGAGGGGTCTGATATCTAAAATTCAAATAACTATATGACTGCATGTTGATGCGAGACTTTAATTACAAAAAGTAACATATTGGAGTAATTTATTTCTATAAATTTTATCCCCCCCCCCCTCTTAGAAATTTTTCTGTGGACGTCGGTGCTTACATACAAATTACTGCTTTTTATAAAAAAACTTTACTGGCATTCATCCCGATGTTTAAAAATAATAATTTATACTCTTTTTTTCATTCACCTTTTTTTAAATATTGTAATTCATGATTTGTAAGTATTATAACTACAAACTTAAAATATTCTCAGTGGCTCAGTATATAACAGTCAGAGGTAGTACGCAAAAAATAATCATTGAAAAAATGTCATTATTCAACTATTTTAAATACCCTCCCCCACTACCTGTATAGATCGGTGCCTTAAATGCAGTTGCCTATTTTGCCTGTATATTGTATAACGTGCCACTGAAAATTCTTTCATTTTCATTACAAACATATTTTTCATTATTATATACACAGTTAGTTACATTTTTTAATCTAATACGATCGGCATTGACACAAACTTAAATAAATTCCTTAGATATTGAATCATATTTAAAAAATTAAATAATTAAATGGTATAAAATCGATAAAAAACTTTTGTATACATATATCATATACATACATATGTATGTATAGGAATGACATAATTAGATGTATTTGTGTTCAATGTTCACTTCCTATAATATGTATTGGAATTTTATATATTTATTTACTATTATATTTTATTTTTGTTTCATTCGATACGTTTAATTTATTTACCCCCTCCCCCAAATAAATGAAAATAAACCAACGTTAAGTATATTACTGTTTAATGCCCGGTAAGAAATTGAATGAAATTTTCTAGCTGTTACAAATCAAAAATACTATAGTACCTACAACAGAGAATTAATACCGCATTCAAAGTGCTTGAAAGTTAAAAAAATGTTCAAACTTTATAAAATATCAGTAATAGATAATTTAATCGTGAGTTTTTTATAGAATAAAATTAAATATTAACTTTTAATAATTTACGTCGTTTATAAAATATACAAAATCAAAAAAACAATCTACGGATTTAAAACTTATAATAGCTCTATCATATGAATAAACATATATTTTATAGTTTTGTAAAAACTGAGACAATAAAAAAATTCATTTGGAATCCGCTACTACGATTGCTATTCAGTTTTTTCTGCGCACATTTGACCTTCGTCGCGTCGGTTTAATCTACATTCTAAAAATAAATAATTTTTACATGTTCTATAATTAGCAAACATAAATATGATAAAAACCAACATTCAAATAATGAAATAAGTAATTCTGTGTCATAATTTGAACGAATTATTTTATATATTATTGATTATTTGCTTATTATATGCTAAATTCATCAAATATAGTTAATTATCATACAATTTTAATATACATTAAAAAAGCAATTTTATTTTAAAAATATTAATTCGAATTTTTTTAGTGATCGCAAAAAAATACGGAACCCTAAAAAAAAACAATTTTTAAGCAATTGGGGATACATTTTTGTAAGGGAATATTTTTATACAGAAGTTGTGGTTACCTTTTTTATAGAAAATTAAATTCTTTACAAAAAATATCTCATAACATTTTCTCGTAACATTTGTCGTTCTTTGATGAAATACCTATTTTGGTGCGATAAAAATTCAGGTCCCTTGGTCGCACTGTATATTTGTTTGTGTCTGTATGAGACTGTATGTGTGTGTCTGTCCCAGACACACACATTTTTAACTATATTACAATCTTTACTATATTATTATTTTTTTAGGTTGGTACACCAATTTCACAGGATGTATGACATACACACCTTAACCATTGAGCTGATAAGGATTTACCACGTAATATTAGTTTGAGACATTTTTTATATTAGCGGTACCTAAATATTATTTAATGAAAACATATTTTTTTAATTGAATTAAATAAAATATATTATTTATTTCACATTTATATCCTACTATCCTTGATTCAGACCCGGTTTAAAAATAAAAATAATCAAAATACACTATACGGATCTCGCAGCTTCATACATATATATTCGCCTGTTCATAAGTACGGTTCTGGATTGAACATACATATTATGTAATACATACCTATACTTCAGAATAATCTATATTGTCTCAATTGCTTGTCTGAAATTTAGATTTAATCGAAAACAAAACAAAAGTCTAAAGATAATACAAAAAAGTCAATATTACTTTATTTAATATGTATAAAAGTATGTTTAATATTCGAACGTCCGACTTTCTCCCTTTTCTAATTATACACAGTCCAACTTCATATATTGATGTTTAAGTGATATTTAATTATTACTCATAAGAAGATTTTTTACATATATAAATGTCTCAAGGTAACACATTTATTACTAAAAATAGTTAATCTATAGTTTAACGCGTATAATAACATATCCTGACTGACTGATTCATTATCGCCGAATCAAAATCACTGGACCGAGAAACGTGAAATTTCAGGGGTGTCTTCCTTTTATGATGTTAGCACCCAATAAGAAAGGATTTTTCGAAATACAGCCCCTAAGAGGGTAAAAGAGAGTGTAAATTTTGTATGGGAAATTAATAAATACTCTATAATACAAATAATGAAACACGTATTTCAGTATTTCCCAATATTCAACCTATAATATATTTATCTACATAACTGTTTATGATATCATATATTCAACCCCAAATAGCGTAAGAGGAGGATAAGGGTGGGTTTCCATATGTTTATTTACATAACTGATTTAGTTATAAAGATAAATTCGGGAAAAAAATTTGATAACTGCGCGGATAGACAGGGGGTGGGTTTTTTTTGCAAATATTTAGATTTTTACGATTTTTTATGGGTAGGTACTGAATGAAAGTAAAAACAAAATATTTCATCCCTTGATACGTATAGAGGGTTGTAGTTAAATTCATTCGATCTGGCAAAAAAAATACTTCGGGGAAGGGGGTTTTGGGGGAAAAACAACTCCCAATCTCGCATATAGGAGCCGAGATATTTACGATGTTGAATAATAAATAAAAACAAACAAATAATAATTTATGACTCAGGGTCAAAAAAAAACTTAAATCCGGCACTGGTAAAGGTCAATTAATTAATATCTATAACTTAATAGAATTTATCATAACATGAGTTTTTTGGATTGCCAGTTTTTTCATTAAATTTTAAAATGTTACAAAAAATTCTAAAAATTATTTTAATGATTCTTCAGCAAGGTCTAAACACTTTTTACTTTTTGCAAATTTTGTTTCTAACCAACCAAGGAATATGAATATGAAACAAAAAAAATTGCATTATTTTGTAAGTTTTTTGATTTTTTGAAACTATATTACACAAAATTTTAAATATTCCATATAGGTCCTCCTATTAACGCACATCAGCATTCAAATCTCTCTCCCTTAACTACAATTAAGGCTCAAAACATCATTTTTACACACAGTTTTTGTCTTATTATTTAATATTTAAGGTGTTTTTAGACGATGAATTCAGTCATCCGTTCAGTCTCAATTTCAGTCGAACTGTCCGGTTTTTCTTCTGTGTAAAAACAAAAAAATTGACAGCACTGCAAAAGTGTGTTAAAAAATAACACACCAAAAAAGGAAATAAAAATTACTACAATAAAATAACACATTTAGGTATGTTAAAATAACACACTTTCCGATGGGTAGACATATTTGTTTTATTTTAGATCTGCCTTATGGGGAGTTTACATTTGCTGTTTTGCTCGGCCGAATACGACACTCGGACGAGTACTCGTAAGTGTCAACACCCGTCAACTCGTAATAGTGCCAGCCCGATCGCACTCGTTCCGACTCGGCTTCAGGTCTACTTTTTCGTGCGATTGGCTTACTGGTGCGAGCAAAAAGCATGTGTAAACAGATACATCATGCTGTCACCAATGTTATTTAATTCAAATTTCGCAAGACGACAATATTATTATATTTATTATAACAATTAAAAACATTAGTAGGTGGAATGAAAATAAAACTAATGAATTTTTTCAAGAGATACGGCCTTTAAAAAATCATTTTTTAAAGATTTGTGATAGTGGATTTATCATTTACGATGTTAAAAATAAAATAATTACTTATTACAGCTTATTACATGAACTAATGTGTTTATTACCGCATCTGTAACAATTTGGTTTATAGTACACAGTAGTTACATTTTGAACTAAAGGTTAAAAGCAATTGAGAAACATCAAACCAGAAAGCATGCTTATCATATTTTAATGTAGACAGAAAAGTACTAGCGCTAGTATCACCGTGCTGCTAATCGTCCGAGTGTGACAGCAAATGTAAACTCGGCATTAGTCCGTTCACTCGCATGTCAGTTCTCTTGAACAGGGCCGAGCCGACCCTCGGCAGCGCCTGTGTGCGAAACCTATGAAGCGCCTTTTTGTTAGAGTTCCGAAAAAAACTGTAGGAAATATTTTAGTTTTGCTTTGTCCATCTGTCTGTCTTTAAAAAAAATATACATAAGATGAAATTTGGTATACGGACAGATATTAATGACCCAAAAACAACAATGATGAGATTTTTAAGAAACAAAATTATTCACTTTTGGTGAGATGCAATAGCAGGATACTATAAACCAAGCAGTTTTTTAATTTCTAAAACTAATTCTGGCCTGCTGCTTAGACCATTTTGGCATAAAAGTTTTTGTGAATATCTTATAAGGAAAAATTTTTTTGGTTCTCATTGCGTAATGGTAGCTTAAAACGCTTAGGCCATTTTAGTTTCTTAAAAATTGGAAATTTTCGGTTAGAACAGTATGTAAAGCTCCGTTTTTTTTCAATATGTGTGGGTTAAACTGTTTCAGCACTAAGGGCCTGATTCCTGATATGTATATTATATTTTGTAAAAGAAAGCAAAAATAGTAAAAAATAATAGTTTCGTGTATATCTACGTGCTCAATATGCTTCTCTATAGATATTGTTGCTAAAGTTAACCTTTTCTGGCTCATAGTTGAGCGCAGGTAATTTTGTATCATTTTTAATTTAGAAAACGACCTTTCTGCGCTTGCTACTTCAACTTTTCACCACATCATTCTTTAATTTAAAAAAAAGATCGATACGATATAATTTTTTTTCTATTTCTTTCGATTCATTTTTAATTTTAATGATTGGCGCTGGTATTTCATTAAATCCAAAAGGCGACTCGCGGCGCCCCTGATGCTCTGGCGCCTGTGTGCGCCGCACACTTCGCACAAGCGGCCCTGCTCTTGAAAGTATGTTTCATTGTAGATGGTTCTAAGCGAAGTTCCTTAATTTTTGCATACGGCAATGAATTCCTGTTAAGATAGGTACCAAGTTTTAATTTATTGGCTTCTTTTTTTCCGCGATTTCTTCAACGCCCAAGCTAAACCTACTGAAATGAGACAGTCTTCATCCATGAACTATTACACTATCATATATACATTCTTGAACTATATGTACTATGTGTTTGTTCACTTTGAACACGAAACACGTACAAGACAACTTTGAAAGCGCAACTCGGACTGAAAAGAGAACTGAAAGGACTAGGACCTAAAAGGATCGTGTAACTTCAGGTCACACATATGGGAAATACGGACAGTACGTACGACTGAAACTGAAACTGAACTGAGAACTGATTGACCGTCTAAAAGGATCTTTTAAATTTATTCTTCATTTTGTAAATATTTGCATTAAATACATCAGGTAAAAATAAAACATTGTATGCTGTTCATTTCTGTCATATAATATGTACACATTTTATTACCTCATTAACCTATTTGTTATTGCTGATTATATTATATATTTAAGTAAATAATAAATGAAGAAATCTCAACAACAATAGTATTAAAGTTTTTTTTAGAAAGTAAAATTCTTATTTTGTTTATTTGCTTCCAATAGAAATTTTTTACCTTTCCATATCATTTCATATTTGAAATAAATTCTGTGGTCATCAACCAAACGTTTTTTAATTGTGTTTTCTGGAAAGTGAGTCTGTTACTGTTAAAAGTATTATATTTATTTATAGCAAGTATGCAGTTTTGTCCGCGAAGACAACACGATTTGAATGCAAATAATGATTTAGTTTTTTTTTCATAAGCACTCATGTAAGTATAGAGAATTATACAACAAATGATCGAGGATGTCATAGGTATTAAAAAAACTTTATATGAGTATGTACATATAAATTATAAATATAATAAAATTAGGAAACTCCTGAACCAATTTCGAAGAAATTATCATTTGTAATTAGCGTTTCAATCATATACCGACTATGTCACAAATAAAACATGCGTTGTCGCTGAAAATTAAGAAAAATATTTAAATGTGTCGATAATTTTTTTATGATGGCCCAATTAAAGACGTGAAGTATAAAAAGTTGAATTTTTTATTCTGAAGTTTAATTTCAATGGGTACATTGAGAAATTGAAAAAAGTATCATGTCGATTGTAGGATGTCAAATTAAAGCTTATTGAAACACAAATTCAACAATATAATAATAATATATTATTATTATGATGCATTTTTTATGCATTAAAAAATCGGGAAATACGCTTAAAAATTGCTGTCTCCCACCCTTATTATATAAAGGATCGGTTGTCATATTTTTTGTTCTCAAATACTTCTAGCTCCTGGGTCAGTCCGCGGTGACGGGTGTGACATTTCAACTCGAATTGGAATTCATAATTTCTAAATAATAATAGTGAATAACATGGTTTTACCATTTTTCTGTAGATCTTAATGTATAATACCTACATGTATATTGAAAGATTAAAAGGTCTACGGTTATTTTACAAAAAAATGCCAGCGTTCAAAGCCCTGTGACGGGTGTGACGCCAACTATTGCAAGTCTTGCAACCTCTATTCAAAATCTCAAAAGTTTAGCGAAAATATTGAAGTTACTTTATATTTTTATAATAATCATACTTTAATATGTTACGAATAAATTATTTTTTAGTAACACAAGAGCAGCAGGTAAATACGTACTCTATTTAACTGGTTATTACTCAACAAACATTGTGACGGGTGTGACAGAAATTTGTGACACGTTGAATAAAAGGGTACAATAAGAGTACTATTTGTGTGTTTAATTGTTTATTAATATTATTAACTAATACTTATTACAATTATTTATCAAATACATCAAAAGACTCATTAAATTTATAATAAATGCGGTCACCCTTAATCATTATTGTTGGTGAGGGTAATTTTTTTTTAATTTGGTCAAACGTCACGTTTGATAAACTTTTCATAAACTAACTCCCTGAGGTCATTTTATTTGTGCTCACATGGGGCAAACATGCACATTTTCTTTACATGTTTACTAAGGAATTAAACCCCTTTATCCCCGGGTCTCGAGGTTGGGACTTTTTTTCCCATATTGTACAACACATGAATTCATGTTTTCCATAAGTCTGCCTAGTGCTCAGATGGGGCAGAAAAATATGTTATCAGCTCTTGAACTATATGTAATTGTCAAAAACTTAATAGTTTGCCACGATCGTCACTTATCCTTAAGTAAGTTATTGTGATTTCACCTTATTTTTTGTTTTTTTTTTTGAAATTTTTTGGAAATATTTTGAAAATTAACTAACATTTTTCTAATTTTCTTTTGGTTTATGAAAATTGATATTAAATAGCTTGTTAATTTTATATTTTAGTATTCATTTTCGTTAATTTTTTTTTATCTATCTGGCATCGATTACCGCGGACTGACCCTCCTGCACTATTTAATAAAGTAGACTAATAAGTAGATACATATATGGATAAAATGAAAAAAAGACTGAACAAAATATAGCGTATTTTTATTGTCGATATGGAAGAAAGCTGCATGAAAATCGGATCAGTTGTTCCGAGTTATACGCAGACAAACAGATAGACAGACGTTATATTTTATAGTAAATGTAACTAAGATACTATTTTATTACTTTGATATACCTAAAAATAATTCTTGTAATTATAAGTAATTAGAAAAAACTTGCAAATGAATGCTTTCACGTTTTCACGTAAACAGTTATATCTGAATGTTTAAGTTTCTGATATATTGACAAATATTTACTTTTCGATAATGGAGTGATAATTTTATATTTTAATCATTTTAACAAGAATATTCACGTGAAAACCGAGTGATTACAGTCAAATAAGTTAATGTTATATGAAAAATTGCACGTAATGAAATATGTATATAAATCAGTAGCGTAGGTATTAAAAATAGTATGTCGTTTTATATTCAATACAGATAAAGCAAAATAGTTAAGTTGAAATAACTTAATATTATATTAATATATTATTTTCACGTATTATTCAAAATAAGTGTGTATACTTATGTACGTGCATTAGAAGTTATACATCTTTGGCATAGTGACATATAGTGTGCAAATACAAAATCAAAAAACCTGTTTTACCGTCTATCATAACAGAAATTTATATTAACTACCCCTAACTTAACATCATGGTGTTAAATTGTTGCCGTTGCATGGTGCGCCATCATTGCATGCAAGTCGTATTTCATTTCTGTTGCATTAAAAGTATAACTTCAAAAAAATACTTTTTTTGTTTACTTCGAAACAAGAAATAATAACAATCTTTGACGAAAAAATGGGATATTTTTATAGATGACATTAAATAAATTATATTCAATACATAAATATATAATAATAAGAACGCATTTGGTAAATTTAATTATAGCCAGAAAATTAAAAAATATATTTATTTTAAATTATACATTTTTATTATTATTATTATTCGAACTTTGCATCCGGATTAAAATATGTGCTGATATAAAATATCGAATTGACAACAAATAATCCATTCAAATGTAAAGAATAAAACATAAAAATGATAATTTTATGTAATATAATAAATCGACCATAACACATGGTCATTTTACTGGTCAGTTCCATAACACTATTTATTATTGGCAGAGATATTTCTGTGAATATATTTCAATGACAGAAGGGTATGTAAAAAAGCGAAGAAATCGTCGTGTCAGTAGTCAGTTAGTATTCAAGATTTATCTAGATTTCTAATTTTTTCTGTTTTATTTAGTTTGTAATCTATTTAATTTACAACTTTGTAATGTACGTTGCATACGATAAATAAAACATAATTTAAATAGTATTAGTGATGTAACGAATATTCGTATTCGCATTCGCAGGTAAAGTTGCGAATATTTTTGCGAATCGATTTTATTCAGAATACATTTTTTTTTATTTTTTTTAGCTTTTTTCAAAAAGTCAATATTCGTGAAGGTTTAAAATCATACATTCGTTACATCACTAGTAGGTACCATATGTACTACCATATATTAATTAAACTACTAGTAACTAACTAGTGGAACTACATAAAATTATATACACTCATCACTCGATTTACCGACGTTGTTGGTAAATCAACTGCTTGATTTAACGACGTCGAGAGGGGCCCCACCACCGTGCCGACCTCAACGTTAATTGATGAATTTAAATTTCGCGCAGAGATATAGCAATCACAGTAGTATTGTAGTGGGGATAGAGGAAGGTCACTAAATCACCCGTTGGGCCCGTTACTAAATCAAGCGGTCATAAAAATCGAAGGTCGTTAAATCGCGAGATGAGTGTACGTTTTCTTTTAAACCTTTATCTTATTGTAAATTGATCGTAGGCAACTGTTTATACATCAATGTAGTAAAATTAGTATACTTGTAAAATTGTTAACGGTTAATCTTAAACCATGCTTTATATAAGATCAAATCTATTAATACGAAAAAAACTGAGATTATAATAAATATTAAAACCAGCCATTTACTAATTTTTAATTGGATATATTTATTTTATATTAAATATGTTAACTGCAACAATTTTTCCAAATAGAGTAAAATTTATACCCCTCCCAAGCACCTAATTAGACACATGATCACACACATAAAATACTGAAGCTCTTTGTGTACATTATAAATATGATTTTTTGGCACGTTAGTTTAATTTAATACGTTTGTGAAGAACATAACGATTTGACATTTGGCGCATTTTGAATAACGTAATATTTCCCACAAAATGGCTGCCTATGTATCCGCGTTCATGTATCCGTGTTAGTGTTCGCGTATTAGATCCGGATTAAGGGTGCTGCATTTCAGTTAAATTTTTTTTTTTTAAATATACATAACTAAGAAATACTTAATTTTTAATAAAACAGATATAAATATTTCCTTAATAGGAGGAGAATCTTTATAAAGGCTAGTGTGGCTGCATTCACTAACATTTCGGTTTTTTGGGCCCCCAAGAACACAGCAAGAATGTATTGTTTTTCAAAAAAATTACAATTTTATAACCAAATTAAATTGGTTATATGTAAAAATTCTCATGAAAATTACCTTAACATTTTTGCGTTACAGCATTTATGGATTGGGAGTTGAAGGGTTAAAACTAGTTTTATTATAAACTAGATGTACCCACGCGGCTTCGCTCGCATTAAGTACAAATTAAGTACAAACACGATTAGTTATTATTGTAATAATAAAAACAACACTTAAATTTAAATTTAATTATTGAAACAAAACTGACGGTCAAATGACAACGGCCGAGCCTAGGGAGATCGAATACCGGCGTATTTAGTTCGCGCGTTATTAATAATATTTTACCGTATAAAACTTATTTAATGTTATTTCCTAAACTATACCACCAAATTGGATGCTGTAAAGGGCAAATTATATCTACATTAAGTACTTATGACGATGAAATCATTTATTTCAATAAGGATTAAAGTTTTGCAGGTCATAAGTACATGTAAACATAACCCAAATATTTTATGTTTTCTTTGTAACATAAAAGCAGTCTTTGTGGCTTAAATATAAAAGTTAGACATATGGTGTCGCGGACTTTATTGTAGCACTTTTGATTCTACACAATTCTTTAATACATTATTTTGTTCTATATTCAACGGTTTAGGCAGCGTATTGCAAAACAGCGCGCCGTCGGCAAAATTTTTTCCGACTTGATTTACTATTATCGTCACTGCTTAGTTGTTATGTTACCTAACGTAACAAAATATAGCCTATAACCTGGCCAGAGAATGTACCTATTAATTAAAAAAAATCACGTAAATCGGATAAGTGGTTCTCGAGTGATAAGCGCACTAACGGACAGACAGACAGACAGACAGAGAGACGTTGAGCTTTATATATATTAAGGATGGGACTATACAAATATGCTATCTATTGGTGTTAAACTTATCGATCTACGATTATTAGTTTCGGAAATATGTATAAGGTTTTAAAGTGTAACGTATTTTCATTGCATTCCCAAAGTTACCCCCATATACCGCCGGGGATGACATAGTTCTACGTCAAAACAAATACAAATAATGCAACTAATGTGGTTAATTTATCATTGAAACTACCCCTTCTACTTTCCCCATCCTTATTATGATAATGATAATGATAAATGATAATATATTGATTAGCATCGATGGTGGAGGTGTTAGGTAATAATTTTCAATCAGTACCTAAGTGCTTTTTTATGATTTTTCAATGTATGTAATTTATTTTACAATTAATTAACCGTAGAATTGTTTATTTAGCTAATAAACCATGTTTATTTTGAATCGCAGCTACTTGTACATAGATTCTGGGGAATTCTGATTTCTATATTTCAACGAATTCTTTCAAAATACATTTTAACAACTAATGCAAAATTATAAAGTTCTTTAATAATTTTAACTAAGAGGGTGCAAGTCGTGGAGGATAAAGAAAGGTTACGGTCTGGGGTGAAATGATTGTTATCTCTTATCCACTCCACCACGTTAATTATTTATTTTTTTTGTGAAATAAGAAGTGAATTTTTTTAGCAAAAATTAAAAAAAAATGTCCACATAATTTCTGAAGACTTTTTTAAGAAATGTTTAAGGGCCGAAGCAAACCATTTAGTCCGTTACTGCTGTGCTGCCATTCTACTTATATTGATCAGTATGAATGGTGAAGGTGCTGGGTAATATATTCTGATCTTCAATAATCATTTGTCAGGAGACTCATCACTTAAGAAACTACATATTTTAGATAGGCTAAGTATTATAGATAACTGCCCTTCTTGTTTCACTTAAACAGTCCAGTCCGTTCCTGTGCGTGTGTGTCCGCTCGCGGACGATATATAGAAAAGAGAATGTCAAGTGTTTTTTATAATACTCGGGGACAGTCGTGGCGGTGTCAGTTGTATTTATGTTGCTGACCAGCTAAAATAGCCGATAAATCAACCCCTTTTACTGTATTTCAAATGTGTGATGTGTCAGGGGTTGCCTGCTTTTATACGCTTTTCACCGTTTTTATATTTTATTTTAGACGGGTTTTATTATTGACTTTGTTTGCAACGCGATGCTTTTTTTAAAACAACCTCCGTGTTTTTATTTGACATGATCGCTTTAATTGAGATATTATTGAGGGACTTAATTAATTTATATTGGGTGAATGTATTTTGATTATTTTTATTTTTTATCCATTGTTCGACGATATTTGATATGAATTCAAGCCAAATTCATGATTTATTTGATTTTCGTATTCATATTTAATATACAAGTTTTCTGTAATTTGTATTTGACTTTTATTAAATAACAACCATTTTACTAAACCTGTCCCGTGAAATAGCTAGGGCAATTGCAACCACTTTGTCTAATTATCTCTATGATTGGCTGACAGCGTGACTTGTTAGATCATAGGTAATACGAAAAATATTCGATTCACGCGATATGATGATTTAACACGCATAGCTCATGAACCACTGATTTTTATGAAATTTGACTTCTTGGTTGAGTCTGGCTATTATTGAAATGGACACTACCATAACTCAACGTGTAAGGTAACGGGTTGCATTTAAAATTTTTTGGTTGGTATAGTATATCCAGTGTTTATTTAAAAAAAACCTTCTACATTATCATTATTATTATAATTACTAACGTAATCTAAGTTAATTATTTCTGTTGACAAATTTTGCTCCCCCCCTAGGAAAATTTATTTGGTCACTCTTTTTCCATAGTACCTATTTCTATAAGTACCCAAGATACCTAAGAATAATTAAAAATTAAAAATTTTACCTTCCAAACAAACAAAAACAATTAATCTAAAATTGAATTACCTAAATTTTATGTATATTATTTTCAAATTTGTACACAATTTCGACATCGACATATCAATGTACAAACTATTGTTAAACAATTCAATTGATAATTTATATTACATCCGAATTTCAATTAAGTGGTGAGTGCATCACAAAACAGTGAATTAAAAAGAGTATAAATCAATTCGATACAATTTTAATAATACCGTTTCAAATACAAGCACGCAACAATCATAGATAACATAAAAGCGACTTTGTGACGTGACAACAATAGAGAGTGCACGGGAGATAATAAATAATAACAATAAATAGCTATTATCAACATTCAATAAAACTGGTAATATTGAAATTGTATTATGCTACGACCCCTTGCATGAACCCCTTTCACCCTCGCCGGTAAATACGAAGTGTATCATCATGCTGATTGTAAACGAAGAAGCGCGCGCATAATCCTTATTTAATTAAATTCCAAGCCGCGAATTCCTCACTTCACAGTAGACGATAACTGTCCCCGCCTGCATTACCGGCCGTCTTTATTCGCAGCGCACACCCTGCATTACCGGCGGCTTTATTCTACATATAACATTTCGCATACCTTGCTCCTATTATAATGACATTTCTGCTACGGAGACAAGTAATTAAATGTAAATTTTATTTCATAGCTTTTCAATAGACACAAGTAAATTGGAAATTAGCGCGTGTATGTGTGTATATACTTTTGTTTCGTTCAATATGCATTTGTACAAGTTTTGATGAAATTCTACTTTGTAAAATTAGATTTTGAAAGTTTGTTTAGTTTAATTTGCAAACTTTACGGACTCTAAATATTTGTCATTAATGCAGAACGTACCTTTGATCGTTTAATAGAGAAATACTGCCATGCTTATATAAAAAGCAATAATATAACTTTTTCAAAATTTTTGATTTTAGTATACCATTAGATTCTATCATATATTAATCTACTAGACTAATCACTAATATATGACTATAAATAATTTCCTACACGGTACTGAGGAATAAAATAATAAAATATAGTTTACTAAAACGAAATACAAGCCTTTTTATTTTGCTACCTTTCGTAATCTGGTTGCTTATTCAAAGTAAGAAGAAAGTAGTTAAATATTATTTTCATAACATAAAGGCAGTATCTAAAAGTTGTAATTTTGATATGTAATAAGACATTGATATTAAATCACCGTCAAACTGCATATTACTATTAGCACAATTAAGTGGGACCTGATGTGCGAAAAACTTTGGTCCCGTTTTTCTAAATTTTTACATTTTGCTTCCTACTTATACCTTTTACCTAAAAATAAGCACTAGGTATACCGCTCAAAGTTTTTTCTGTGTATCAAAATTTTAGTATCAGTGCGTTCGAAGAGACCGTTTTGAAGGTTCCGTTCCTCAAAATAAAAAATGAAACCCTTATAGGATCACTTTGTTGTCCGTCTGTCTGTCTGCCACCTAATTCACTGACTGATCATCAAAACCTATAGGATAGGGTTACCTACTTCCCGTTTATATAGAATCTTGAAATTTATTATTTTACAGTCGAACTACTTTGTAGTCCCTATCGTTGTTGTCCGTTTAACGTTGTTGACCGACCCTTGTATTTCGATTTTTTACCACCTTCTCTTGGTTTTTTGTCAACCAATCATCAAATAATGTTCGTGAATCCGTGTAAGGTGAAAAAATTCGGATTGAAAAAGAAATATAAACGGACAATATTGACGACTGTCCGCTGTCGGGCTCGACGTATGGACTACAATGCAGTTCGACTGTATATATTCATTTCAACTTGACATCTCTAGCCGTTCATGAGAAAAGGGACTTGACGGACGAACATACAGACAGATGGACAACAAAGTGATAATAAAATTTTGATACACAGAAAAATATACCAGCTTTTTTTTATTGTTTATATCGCTGTTTAAAAATGCAGGTATAAGGTTTGGCTGTATGAACAGTGCTTTTAATCCACGTAATAATTATTGTCTGGTTACGGGTATTATCTATGTGGAGTACCTACGAGTATCAAGTATAGTATAATTAACCATGCAGAATCGTGGTGAGGCAAATAGTGTGAAACGTACATTACTAATCCAGTACTTCACAACTATATTCATTTCTGTAAAAATTCTTTTTTTTAGTACAAATATTCATGATGGTGCCCGCTAAATGTAGTGCCTATTACAGAGGTTGTGTCCGCGTACTCCTTGCTACGCCACTGCTATTTTTTACAGTGACAACATGCAGGTCCGGATTTACCATGCAGGCAATGTAGGCACGTGCCTAGAGTGGCAAAAATTAAAGGGCGGCAAGAAAAGGTCTTCATCATACTTTCTTTTTAATAAACTTTTTACATGAAAAAAAGGTCACCGACATCAAAAACCTTAACTATTTATTATTTTTATTCAATCAAAACCACACGGAGGGGGTGGCAATTTTTGCAATTGCCTAGGGGCGGCAAATTTCTAAATCCGGGCCTGACAACATGTAAGTTTGAAATAAAAACAACAAAATAAATTTAAAAAACAAATGCTTTAACCACATAATATAACTAAGGCATACATACATAGATAATCCTGTATTACAAGCACATTTTTTAAGAGGCTGATTTTCGATTGTTTTAGATTTTTTGGTTTTATTTAGTTTTCATTTAAGAATTTTATTTTTTCCTGCTTGATTTCGATAAAAGATTAAATTCTTTATCCAATAAAATGATGAATGGTGTTCCATATAAGGATGAGTCATTTCAGGTGAAACAAACTTGAATAGTTCACTGAGAAAAATATTTTAAGAAAAAAAGTTCACATAAATAGATATGTGTCCGGAAATTATTCGTGAGGGGGCTGCAGATCCGCAAAGTTTTAGCATAAAATTAGTTTTTATGTAATATTTTGATAATTTAAACGATTATTGACCTGAAACAGAAAGTTGCAATGAAATCGGAGAACATTTTTTTTTATTTGAAATACGATCGCAAAGCTTCTCCTATTTTCGACTGTAAAACAACTCATAACAAAGATACAACGCATTTTATTCATTATTGAATAAAGATCACAATTGCCATGAAAAACTGAAATATGTTAATTAATCGAGACGTCGACGTCAGCTAAAACTATATAGAATATTCACTCGAATGCAAATAAAATTCAAGTCAAGTAAGCTTTGGAAAAAAGAATGGTTGATGTTTGAAATTTTTATGTTTGTTAAAATTCATTGCTTATTTTGTTAATGTATAATAAAACAGTAATCTCGGTTTTATATAGGAAGACTGGGTGACCACTCTGGGTGCCAATTCAGAAGGGGCGGTGGATGGCCACATGAAGAAAAACTTAGCTTAAATTCGAATATAATTTTTTTTTAAATGATCATGATTAAGTCAAATTCTCTAATATTATCTTTACTATCGAATTTCTCGTAAACGGTTGATCTTATTATGACAAATTAATAAAGTATATTTATATGTGTTTTGTGTCAAATGACCTTATAAAAGTACCAAACATATAGGAAAAATTTAAGAATATTACTAGATAAAAATCAAAGGACCCACTGGCCCCAAACATTACTGGTCTAAAAAATTATTAGTTAACACTGGAAATTGATAACATGCGTTAATACTGAACCAGGTATCTTTAATTACTATATCACAATTGGTTCTCAAAATATTAAATAAAAACTCATTTTAGACAAAATCTTTGAGAGTATGTAGTTCCCTCACGAAGAGTTTCCGGACACATGTTCATAAGAACTTTTTTGCTTGAAATATTTTTCACAATCAACTGTTCAAGTTTGTTCCACCTGATATGACTCAATCTGTATACTGACTTTACTCTAAGGACTGCATATCCATATAAAGTATGTCACTATTTTTATTATTTTTGACCCCTTCTCCCATTGTCCTTGCCACACTATCACTATCTTGAGAGTCCCCATCTCTAATATTACGTCACAACCTGCCCCCCCCCCTCCTAATTGTTTTTTTATGTTATTTTTTTACAACCAAATGTTTTTATAAAATATAATGTTATATCACATATTATCTTACTCCTTCCCCTCCCTCGTCACACTTTGTTACGCTTACCCTCCTCCAGTTTTGCCATGCAACAACCCGATATTCTTTAAAACAAGTTTCTAGTGTTTTTTTTTCTCAATAAAATACAAATTTTATATAGGAAAAAGAAACTATATAGTATAAAATTCGTATATATATAGATTTCTGAATTAAATTTATTACTATTATGTACTATTAATTAATTCTCAAATGATATATAGGTACAAATTATATTTTTTGTTTCGTAAGATAGATACATTATTTCTGAAAATGCAAATTATAAATAAAAAATAAAATTTTTATAAAAAATTAAAGCTTATTATTATTATTGTATTATTTACAATAATACCAACTATTTAAATGATTTTCAATAATTTCATAAGCGCACAAGAAGGGGAGTTTTGTACTTTTTCCATAAAATACGTCACGCGAAATTCACGCATTTTTTACTCTTCTCTTCCTCTTTTTACGTTACAAAATCTGCAGACCCAGTGCCGACTTTAGGGGGGGGGCGAACCAAGGCGCCAAACCAGCAGGGGCGGCGCGCGGAAGAGGTAACAACGAAAAAAGGTCATCAGTTTTTTTGTTGGGGAGGGCGGCAAAGAAAAAAGCCTGCTCTGTGCGGGCCCCTTATTTAATATTCCATCCCCTGTCACGTATGGAGAGTTGTAATTAGTTTCATTCGATCCGGTAGAAAAAATACTACGGGAGTGGGGTGTTTTGGGGGAGGAAACAACCCCCTATCTCGCATAGGAATCGACATATTTGCGATTTTGTATAATGCATTTATACAAAATGAATTATTTAAAATACAAAATCGCAAATATCTCGATTCCTATGCAAGATTGGGGGATGTTTTCCCCCCTAAAACCCCCCACTCCCGTAGTATTTTTTCCGCCGGATCGAATGAAACTAATAACAACTCCCCATACATGACAGGGGATCAAATATTAAATTTGAATTTTATTTGCTCTTTATTAATTATATACAAAATCGCAAATACCTCGATTCCTATGTGAGATAGGGGGTTGTTTTCCTCCATACGTGACAGGGAATGAAATTTTTTTTTGCTCTTTATTCATAATACAAAATAGTAAATATCACGGATCGTATTTTAAAATAGTAAAAACCTACCCTGTCAACCCCCACCAATAGGGGTTGAATGTTGAAATTTATATTTTTACTGAAGTTTTTTTTTCTGAATTTAAATATTAAACAAGGTTTCTATATAGTATATGCGAAAAATGAGAGGTGGCGTGTAAGATTGCTTGCGCACTCTTACACGCTACAAACCCGCGCACTCTTACACGCTTGTTACATTTTTTATATATGTTGTAAGGGTCGTCATCCCTCGTTAAATCAAGAAATTATCGTGCCATATACGATTAACCGAATGTATTAATAGTCGAACAGTAACCTAAAGTAGGTAATATTTGCATAAACACAAACTGTATACAGTTTCCAAAAATTCGAAATATTTTAGCAAAACAAACAATTTTTTTAAAACTTATCTGGTATCCGTATTATTCGATTTTTTTCGACAAAAGTTCATGAGCGTGACTTTGGTGTTCCATATGACAGTTAGGAACTGAAGTTGGCTGCAATTCACTACTATATATCTCGAGATATGACTAGTGCGCACTCTTATCGCCCGCGCACTCTTAGAGCACTCTACCCTAAATGGGAAGGACGATATACTAAAACAATTATTTTTTAAGATATCCCATGCAAGAACGACACATATGTTACCTATACATAAAAATTGTAATTAAATTATACAATCTTTTTTGTAGAGCATTCAATTTTCTTAAAAACAATCACTATGATGTTTTAAATGTCATTTTGACATTTGCATAGCAGAAAAAATTTGATTTATAATGAAACTGTTCAAAAATATTAAGGGGCGTATTAAGAATTTTTTTTAAATTTTAAAATAAAATTGCAAGTATAAAAAATTAAATGGTCAACCATATGTAATATGTACCATCCAAGTACCTACTTTATCTGTATTTTATTTAAAACTACCTTTGGTAAATTTAGCACGAGGAAGCACAATGCATTTATTTGGCATTTTTACCTTCTAATTATTTTTTTTTTGTGAACAATACAATATGTTTTTACTTTAAAAATCATTTTTTTCGAGAATTAATCAGAAATATAAAAGAAGAGAAACACTTCTTATGTTAGATATACATATATCTTCTACAATTATTATAAAATATACTTACCTATAATTTAGATGTTCGATAGTTAACTACTCGGGAAAAAATTATATCTGAAGTGATCAAATCAGATCTTGATAGATCAGCATTTTGAGACAACATATTTTTCATTCGTTTTTGATATGTGGGACCTGCAAAGATCTACAACGATTTACGAAGATCTACAACGATATCTGCAAAGATATACAATGATCTACAATGATCTTTAAAGATTGTTGTAAATCGTGATAGAGATTGCATGTAACGTTGAAAATACATGAATTTTCAACGTTACAATACCTAATCTTCAAAGATTTTTGTAGGTCTTTGTAGATCAATTCAGATCTTTACAGGTCTCCACAGATCAAAAACCAGGAAACAAATATAATTTTGTCTCAAAATTCAGATCTATCAAACAGCGCCGTAACTGCCATCGGAACAGCCGGGGGAACCGCCGGGGCAACGTCCCGGGGCCCCTGAGCAGTGACGGCTTTGGGGGGGGGGGGCGAACCAGAGCAACCGCCCGGGGCGCCAAGCTAGCAGGAAGAGGTAACAACGAAAAAAAAAAACAAAAAAAAACAAAAAAAAAGTTTTTTTGTTGGGGAGGGTCAATTCGCCCGGGGTGCCGGGATTGCAAAGGCCGGCTCTGCCCCTGAGCATAAGGAGCTCCCACAGCAGTGTAAAAAAAGGTTACAATTAATAAGATGTATAGTAAAAATAGTTAGATATCAACGAAAAAAAGTCTTCAGTTTTAATTTTACGAGGGCCCATACTCTGCCCCGGGGCCCCCGAGCTTCTAGTTATGGCACTGCGTATTAAGATCTAATTTGATCATTTCAGATCAAAATTTGATTAAATTATCAAAAGTGCATTGATTAATTACCTAATTATAAATAAGATATTGAAATATATAAGAATAGAATAGTAAAATAAATTATAAAGCAATACAATAGCTCATAGGTAATGTATTTTTTAAAAGCAAGCTAAGCCGGCTCTGCCGTAAATACATAACTGTGATGCGAGACTGTGAATAGATATCAAATTGCTATTCTAATTCCTGAGCTCACACCCGCTTTCCATTTGTAAAGTTTAATATAATAATTGCATGTATGAGATTGGTGCTCGTAAACCGGGGAGGGATCACATCTCTCACATACCCCATATCAACTGTTTTCGGAGTCTTATCAAATACTCGAGTATTTTCAAAATAGGTAAGAAATTTATTTTTTATAAACATTTGAGTGATATAAGATTTTTTAAGATTATTTTTTAAATACCCCCACTCTACACAGAAAAAAACTGTATTGGACCAAGAAAACCTTGTTTTGTATATAACGAAAACATTATTTTCTTAATATAAGAAACATACTCTTAATCCAACTATACGTTATTCCTTCGTTCAAGAATACTATAGTTGGCTTAAGAGATTATTGCTTATCTTAAGAAAATATTGTTTTCGTCATATACAAAACAAGGTTTACTTGGTTTGAGAAATCCTTTCTACCATTGCAGTGTATACTGAGTTAGTACTATATATACAGGGCGTATTTACGTAAGTATATAAAGACGAAAAGGGATTGCTTTGGATGGCAAGTTTCAAGCACTTTTTTGGAGTCATCGTCTGAAACAATAGAATTTTTTTTTTGTATTAAAAATCCTTAAATGGGGGCGGAAAATTGACTTTCCCCAGTGGTACCATGTTCACAAATATTTATTATTCATATAAAAATTACTTAAATACTTACATATTCCAAAATTTCATTTTTATTATCGTAGTTCTAGGGAAAATCATTTTTTTTAAATTTCCATTCCTTATACCATATTTTTTGGTTTTGTTTGACTGTAGGTATAATTCAAAATTTAAGTCCTATAAATAATTTTGATACCTACACACATACGTACATTAATAAAATTTATGATAAAAAAACCAAGGGGGGGGGGGGGATTTATGAAGTTGATATCTACAAAATCTATTACTTCTATATAATTCGCCAGTGTTTTAAAAACAGTTAATTCAAGTGAAAATTAAGTTATCTAAAATAAGTAAAGCTTGAGATTAGGGACCACTGACATTACAGCGCTGTCATATTTGTCAAAGCATTAAAAAAAGTTAAAATTAATAATTTTTAAAAATATTATCTAAAAACAAATCAAGGTAGAAATTAGTAGAGATAGGTACCTATTACTACCTATACTCATAGTAAGAGTTTCGATAGCCCGAATCGATTTCTGATCAATTGCAGCAGCCAAGTCGGGCATCCGTATTTTTTGAATTTATGAACCAATATCATTGAATATACTTCATATGAGTACTCCAGATGCAAAACCTGCTATGTGTGTTTGAACAGATTTCTAGCAAAATTACATAAACTGTTTTTGCAGTGTCTAGGTAAAATATCCTTATGCCTTTTTCATGAGTCTGAATGCAAAACCTGTCATGTTTTTTTTCTTGTCTCAATTCGATACAAAAATTACTTTTATTAAAATAATTTTTATGTTAGTTCACCAAAAATATAGCAATTTCTGCAACCGACTTAATCTTTCAAATTTAATTTTAAGAGATTTTTGCCGGGTTTGCAGCCCAATTTATTATAATACTTGTAGCCTGAGACGATCGAGTAGAATCCAAAAATATAAAAACTTCAAAGTCTTAAAATAGGTATGTGGATAGCAGGTTTTGCATCTCGACGACTCATATAAAGTATTGCATTATATTAAATTAGGTATTGAAATATAGTTGAGTTTTTAGATTTTCTAAAAATAATACATATATGAATTTTTGAATAAATCCCGTCACTGCCGGTGTAGTTAAAGAAGCAACGTTATCATAATTGTTACAGTAGTATCTCTAGAAATTAAGGACGCGCCCGTAAACTTTAGAAACAACCCCTGTGCTACGAAATATTAACAATGCAAATGCGTCATTGAGTTGTGGTGGCGCGGTGGGCGTGGTCTGAGCATTGCGCGGGTTATCGAGCGGGCGTGGCTACAGCAGCTATCTATTGGAGCAAATAGAAAGATTGGCTAGCCAACGAACAGCGGCCAAACCACCGCAGTTGCTACTAATGTTGCATGGCCAAAGTGGAAGCATAGTGTATGTCAGGAAGTATCCAAGCCCAGTGTACTTGCCTTTTTAGACACTGTTTATTTTATATAGTATAGTGCACATCATGTTGTGATTGTTATTATTATAAAGACTGATTTACTACAACTAATAGGTTTACTTGTGATGTTTTTATGTGAATTTAAATATCTAAGGACTGAGCTTGTTTGAAACGATATGTGCAGTTTATTTTTTTATAAAACTTTTTGTAACATTTTTACGAACATGTTAAATTACTAAATTAAAATATTTCAATACAAAGGTGAGTTAAAATTGATTTTCTATTTTATTGATTTGTTTATCTGTACTTATTATAAGTAATAAAGTATACCTACTTAAGTATGTTAAGTAATGTGATGAAATCACGTTAATGGAAAGATAATATGCGTATTCAGAAATTATTTCATATATCAATAAATAAGAAATATTTACTTAGGTACCTATCTATTAATCAATTAAACAACAAGAAAACTCCCATTGATTAAATGTTATGTTACGTAGGAAAAAACTTCCCTTATTGGCCAAGACAATTTTTATGATAAAAACGTAGGTAATCCAATAATATTTCTCTTTAAAAAAATTCAATAAATAAACTTTGTTTCAAACAATTATTTCGACAAAAATATTTTGTTGTTAAAACTTATGCTTATAGGTAATCTAGTATTTTTAAAATTATATGATAAGAGGTATCAATAGTAGGTACCTATAAATAATTATTATTATTTATTAGCTATACAGATATATTTGACCATTTGAATGATATTAAAGCGAACCGTTAGCATAGCCCCCATTTAGCACTTAGAAGTCTAAGAACTTTTTTTTTGATAACGACCAAAAAGAGCTTGTTGACTCGTCGCACCGAGCCCCCCCCCCCTTAATTACTGCCCCCCAGGCTAGAGCTATGTTACCCGCGGGCCATGCCTGTGAATTAACCTATAATTGATTGGTTCTAGTGGCACGTTATGAAGTAGATAAAACGGTCAAGTATTAGGGGGCCTATTTTTTTATTCAAACCTACAATAAAATTATTGATGTATAAATAAAATAATATTAAAGTTAACAGAAAGAAAGGATGAAATGCAACCAGTAGGTATACCCATAAAAAATATTACAACCATAATATTCTGTCGCTAATGCTTCTGCTGAATTCGTTTTATTTAAATTACTGGAAAAGGTCAATATTCGAAAAAAATTGCTTTACTGTAAAATATTTTTTTGCGGTATAGATACGTTTCACAAAAAGCCATAGGTTTATAAGTTATAAGAAAATTACACAAAAATACAGTTTAGGTACATTGTAAAATTAAATTATAAAAAATAAAACCACATTAAACTAAAGCAATACTTAAATAAAAAGTCACATCAAAATGTTTATGAAAATTCAAGGCAATAGAAATGCCTAAAAAATTGGTGTGAAAATCTGGAAAAAATTGTTAAAACATAAGTTTTTTTAAATTTTATTTATTTAATTTTTTATATACTCCTTGTATACTTTCCAATAAAATTCTGAGACTTTTTATGATTTGAATTTTTTTTAAAATTCGCATATTTAAATTCTTCGAATTGTCAGCCTTCGAATTTGGATAAAATATCACACCGCATAACTTCAAAACCACATAAAAAGATACGCATAAAAAGAAACTCGACTGCGTACTATAAATATTGTCTTACAGATACAATAGATATACATATATATTTCGTGGAAAAAAGTAAAAAGATTCTGTAACAAAATAGGTCAAAAAGATCGTTTACTTGGGGTTCAGTTAGTACGTCCACATATACTTTATATTATACTATCCCAGTTTCTATATCGAACACATAATATGTAGTGTAGAGGTAGTACATAGGTATAGAAGTGTCATGTTTCACAAATTGTAAGGGTTTATCTGCATCTAAGGTTAACGCCGCTCTACTTCAGGCCCTCTGTCAATAAAATATAGGTATGCAAAATGCATAAATGCAAAGTCACTGTTTATAGTATAGGTACCTACACTGTTAAAAAAAATTGTAAATTTACCATACTTTTGCTATACAAATGTATAGAAAAATTACAAATCTGTGTATAGCAATTAGAAACTACAATACAATATTAGTAAATTTGAATTAAATATTTGTGAAAATGGTACAGTTATTGTAAAAATACAAAATAAATTTGTAATTTTACTACTTCTTTGTAATAATCCAATACGACTTGTAATTTTACAGTATTATATTGTGGTTTAAACAAGCAATGTTGTAACTTTACTATATATTTGTTCTTTAATTTAATATAATTTTTACAAAGATTTGTTTGTAACTTAAATTACTATAAAATTTTTGGAAATTTACTAAACGTGGTAGTATCTTAATTTTTTTTTTGTAAAATATTGTAATTCTATTTTCATATTATAAAACAAAAATAAGGGTTAATTGTGCAGTGTTCAATTGCAATAACAATAGTAATACATTTTATTATTTTATACAGTGGATTATAAACTATCAAGTACTATATAGTGTTTGTTTTCGCCGAAATGCAAGCTGTGCGGCGCATGCGTGACTGGATTGGACAAGTTGAAACACAGTTGAAACGACATTTGCAATTAGAAATGTAACTTATTGTAAAAGGCGTTCGCAAATTTTTGTTGTTTTTTTATAGTAAATCGGTAGTTTTTTATATGGTTAAAGTGTGAATTGTGCAGTATAACTCGTTGTGTTAATACCTACTTAACCATGGCCGTTAATTTGTTATGTTATATAGTGTCGAAAAGACATATTGTGGAACAGAACAGCATATTAAAAGTATAAACTAGCCTATATATACTTGAACTGCTAATGTGCTTATTATTTTGAGTAACTATATATTGAGATAATATTTGGATTCATTTTGAAATTTATGAAAGAAGATACAAATTTTCTTTACTTCTTTCTTAACGTAAGTTAATAATTTCATATTTTATAACCTTCAAATATTTTATATAACTTACAAAGCTTTCTTAACCCTAAAATCCATAATTTTTTTTTTTGATTTCAGAAAGAATTGGATGATGATGAATTGATCAACCATACGTAGCGAATCCTGTGTTGCTTATCAGAGGTGTGCAATTAATGTATTTTCTGTAATTTTATCATGTTCGATTTTATTAATAAATAAATATTAACTGTGACAAATTTTTATTTCAGGAAAAGAATAGCATAGTCCTCAGAATAAATATGATGTTATTGTGGACAAAAAAAATGTAATTAATACGAATGCTTTCCTTAATGGTCTTTGAATTACATTTTTGGCTTATTATATATTTGGATACGTTTACCCTAAAGAAGTTGAAGCTACTCTAGAAACAAATCAAAGGTGAATATCATAATAAAATTAAATAAATATAATTTATTAATTATATACAATTTTTTAAATATATTTGTTTTTAATTTTTTTGTTCTTTTTTAATACTTTTTTATTTAACACGCTTAAAATTAACACATTTTTTTATTAAAAAATAAAGTCAACAAAAAGCAACATATTTTCGATGAAAACAAAAAAATAAAACTATTTATAACTAATATACTGATGCAATGAATTCTTTTTTTTATTAATTGACTTATCTTTTTCAGATTGTTTCTAAAAATTTGCCCTTCAGGTGGGAATAAGCGCGACGGAAAAAAACGTAAGGCAACAACTATACTCATCCTAAAGTAGTAAAATTTATAAAGGAAATCCAGTATTCCATTAAAATAATATAAATATGTATTATACATAAATATGTATATTATAAAATATTGTATTACTTATTGTTAGTATTATTTATATGTAAGTATATTAAAAAAATAAAAAATAATTACGATGTAAATATTCATTAAATATTAATTCCCAATATTACTAAACCTACCCAATTTTAAATGTATTGTAAAATTCCAACACACATATTGTAAAATTACAATATTGATATTGTATAATTACTATACGGTAGTGCGTTAAAACTTCCTACAACTGTTATGTACTAAAATTACAATGTTGGTATTGTATTATTACTATACGGTTTTGGGTTAAAACTTCCTACAACTGCTACTAAAATTACAATATCGTATTGTATAATTACAATACGATATTGTATAATTACTATACGGTCGTGCGTTAAAACTTCCTACAATTGTTAGTAAAATCATCATAGAATTTTCTAACAGTGTATATAAGATTATAAACTATAGTTTTGATTGCAAATTGTATAACATACATAGATACATAATACAATAATAATACATAGGTACATAAGATGGGTATAAGATAAATTTGTTTACATTTCTTTTTTATTCAAAAATTGATAGTGAAATGATTTAACATATAAATTATTATTTAAATAATCACATCTATAACTCCTTTATCTTGAATTAGATGTAGTACATTTTTCGAATGATATTATCAAATGTAAATTTTGTAGGAAGTTGCTCTCGATGAATAAAAGTGCAAGAGCTAAGGATTTTTGTTGATATACATTTTTTTTACTCTCTGATATTAAGGTAGAAAACGCTTACAAATAAGTAAAGAGAACATATACATATAGGTACGTTCTGGACGTAGATATATCATATATGTACTTACATCTTCTTTTTAGGGTTCTGTAGAAAACTAGGAGCCCTTATTGTTTCAGTCTGTCAATCCATGTGTCTGTACGAGTATGTCACAGCCCTCACATTCATAATATACCTTATAATAAGAGGAAATTTGGTATACGGGCTAGATTAATACCCCAAAAACAGAAATTATGAAAAACAAAAGTGTATATAATTTCTTATCCCATTTAGTGGAGTGTTTTTGATAGGTCTCCTAAAATGCAACAAAATTTTTAGGACCTTTTGATTTAAATTCTTCAGTCACAAGATAATTGATTTCAAAGTCGTTGTCACAGCGTCGTCCCTCCTCTAATTTTTAAACTACACAGGTAAACAGGTTTACTTAAGCCAAGTAAACCTTGTTTTGTATATAACGAAAATAATATTTTCTTAAGATAAGAAATATATTCTTAAACCAACTATAGTATTCTTGGACGAATCGATGAAAAAAATCTGAAAAAATTCCATAATGTAGCTTCCTCATTAATTAATAATGAAAATAACAACGAACACTGTAGCAAAAATAGTTTTTTGAAATATTTTTTTTATAAATTTTTGCATGAACGTTGAACAATTGATCAAATATATTTTTATAGAGATTAAATCTTCATCAACATGAAATAACACTTGACACGTAATATCAATATAGAGAATGTTAGTTGGTTTAATTTAGGCAATTATGAAAATATATCATACGATGCCAACTGCCATAATTTTCGGTTTGGTTTTAATTCGCAGTTCACAGAGCTTAAAAAGTCAGTTCAGTTTCCGTTTGACTGTTATTTCTTCTTCTCTGGATATTCGCGCATATGGATGTATCTATTAAAGCGTTGAGTCTAAATAATTGTGATTGAAATGAATAAATACGTGAATCAATATTACTATGAAAATTTTCAGTTTTAACCATTAAATATAATTTAAAAAAATGTGTTTTCGATTTCATTAAAAGTATAACTTGCGTGTTTATTTATAGAAGAAATTAAATTTTAATTTTCAATCGCACAGGTTTGTATCTCAAACCATTCTCGATTTATGGTCAATAACTTTTGAATCGTTGATTGGAATTGATTTTAGTTGACGAATTTGAAATCAGAATAATAAAATCTATATATTATATAATAAAATCGAAAAAAAAATCTGATAATATCTTTGAAAATACTGATTTTTGAACAAATATTTTAAATCAAATATTATATACAGAAGTATGTATTATACATGTCATTATGATTAGTGACGATAGGGTTTACAAACTGGTTTCAAATCCATCAACTAAAATCAAATCCGACTACCGGTTCAAAAGTACTCCAAAATTAACAAAAAAAAAAAACTGAAACTTTGAACAAGAACGGTTTGAGATATTGGGTTGGCAACTAATTGTAAGTTATTTCGGTTGTAGACGTTCCTTATTTTTTTTTGAATGACTTGTGTTAGTGATGTACTTTGTTTGTTGTCATTTGATATCAGTCACATTGAGGTAATTTTAGATGCAAGTGTGCGGTTTAAAAATTTCAAGTATTTAGATATCATTTTCTATATAATAAACCTTTGTTTTTAAAAAAACGATCACAAAATTTTCAATTTTTAGTTTGTCATATAAATGATAGCTCAAATACAAAAAATAAAATAATTAACTCAGAACAATTGTATTGTAGTTAGTCAGATAAGCATTTGGATTATCGAATAATCTAGCCATTCCTATACTGTTTGACCAATGTATGTATCATGTTTCAGCGATACAAACCGTTAAAAATTTCAGTTCGAAGTTCACAAAGCTTGTTTTGTGCTTCCATTTAGCTCCTCTTTTCTTTGCTTACATTTAGAAATACTAGCAGTTTAATTCCTGCCTGCATATTGTAATGTTGCTAATAGATTACTTTTTAAATCGGTAGATCACGACTTCGATTCAATCGAAAGGTTTGAAAATGTTTGAAGTGCCATAGCCAATCACCCAAAAAATGACGCGACACTAAAATTCTAGCGCCCTAGGCATAACTGCAGAAACCTAATATAAAATAATAAAACTTACAATAAAATTTTATTTGCAGTTTCAAAAAATAGTTATATTAATATCTAGTATTATAAAGAAGCTAGCAACATTTGTTAGTTAATAACCACTTTCAAATGGTACATTAAACTTGATGCAGTTTACTTGAATTTTCATGAACTATTTTACAAGTTGCTTGAACGCTCATTAAGTTAATACCAACGGTAATAAAACAATGATGATATGTTTTATGAAAATTATCTTGTACGGTCAGTCACCCATCTGTTATATTATAATAGTTGAAATATCAATAATCTAAATTCCAGAACAAATCCAAAGAATTATTACTCCATTGAAAGTGAAGAATTCAAATTTTATTTTTCATATGAGTATTGGGACAAAGAACAATTTTGAACAGTGTTATAACCTTACTCTATTTTAATAAAATATGAATAATTTGGATACTTAATACATTTTTTTTGTACAGGAAACCCAGGAGAGATGAGTCTCCCGGGTGGTGTGGACATGTCGGGCCTGCACCCGGTGCTGGGCGCGCTTCCGCCGGCGTTCTTCCTACGCGCGGCAGCGGCCGGCGGTGCCGAGCGGTACCAGCGCACGCCAAAGTGCGCCAGGTGTCGCAACCACGGCGTCGTCTCCGCGCTTAAGGGTCACAAGCGCTACTGCAGGTGGCGAGACTGCGTGTGCGCCAAGTGTACGCTCATCGCGGAACGACAGAGGGTCATGGCAGCACAGGTAAATATATTACTATTTTAGGGCAGCCAGAATCTGAGTAATCTCTCAGTTTTCATAATTATTCGCACATTGTTCAGTGCTAAACATATTTCTCGGTGAACAACAAGGTTCGTTTTACGTATATTAATTATCTAAAAGAGATTAATAATGCGCGATTCGTGAAATTTACTGGAAAATTAAAAAAAAAATCAAAAATAAGCCTAATGTTTGGCATCAATAAGGGGTTAGCAAATTTTCATGCTAGCAAACACTCTCAAATGAGGTATCAAACTTATATGATAGTACTCTTGGAGTTTTCTGAAGACTGACATGCAAGTTTCGCGCACGCGTTGTCCCGAGCAGAAATTTGCTAGGGCAAACCGGATTACAGTCAGGACCGGATCCCAATCAGGTTCGGATAAGGATGATTGTATTTCCACCATATTAAGGCATTTCGTGTTTTAACTGATCCGGGCCTGAGATGGTTGCCTGATTTTGGCCGTATTAAGGCATACCGTGTTTTAACTGATCCGGCCCTGATACGGTTGCCTGACTTTGGCCGTATTAAAGCATTCCATGTTTTAACTGATCCGACCCTGATATGGTTGCCTGATTTGTTGTAAGTTAACTCTCGCTAACAACGTGATTTCAGATTCATTGCTATATAAAGAAGTTATTAAGTATAGCGTACATAACAAAATATGACTATTAGTATAAATTTACAATGCAATAGCTTATATAGAAAAACACGTTATCTTAATAACTACTCAGAAAGTTTACTTGACAATCGATTATATAAGTTTTTGGGAACACATACAAATAGTTGTGCGAAAATTAAGGTTCTACAAATTTTTTTATTGTAAATTAAAGGCGAGCATGATCCACAACTTTAGAGGGCTATATCTTAAAAGTTTGAGTTTTTAGGACTTAGTGCCCATTGATACTTTTAATCTACTCTCTTTGATCGAAACCCCATTCCCATAGGGATTCTGCGGGGTCCTTTCTGCTCGGGGTATGTAAACACCAACGGTATTAAAACAGAGTCGCCAACTGTGTAAAATACGTATCACTGATCTAAATTCGATAGCAAACCCTTATAGATACTATCACAAAATTAATATCTCATTGTGAGTGCTTGCTAGCTAGCAAATTTTGCTAGCCCCTTTATTATACCGGACATAAATTTTGTAAATAACGAATAAGTTATAAGATGAAAAACTAAAAAAAGATTAAAAGATTTACCATATCTGTGGGCAAAAATATCGCCAAAATAAATTCAATAAATATAACATTTCTATAATTTTTTTTATTCATATACATATTCGAATATTCCTATATATTGTGCTATACTTGACGGCTAGGTGATCCCTTTTCTGACAGATCATTGTCAGTATAGTAGGGTAAGATTTACGTGATATATTTTGTCAGTCGATATAGTAGGTAAAAGAAAGGTCTAACATGGAACCATTATGGAGAGAGAGGATGCTGATGGGCCGATCATAGCTTGAGTAAACGTACTCGGTGGCCTGGTTTAAGGGTTTTAGGGTTAGGTTCACAGCAAATACTAATATATATATATGAAAGTTTATTTTGATGATATCTTTGCTCACAGATTGTGAAAGATTTCAAGATTTTAAATGGAGCTTATCATAATCATTTTTATAGTTATTTCCAAATTTGGGCTTATATACTGATTTTATTTTTTATTTTTCCAAAATATATCTATTTTAAAGCTTAAAGACAAAAAACACTAGAATAATCGATGCCACTGGTACTTAATTCCAGATGTTCGCTTGGTTTATCGTTTTATTTTATTAAAACCTCTACTTGTAATTAGATTATAACAGCGATATCGTTACATTCATTATCTTTCTAATTCTACAAAACAACTCATAACAGTATATCTCTCCTCAGGTCGCCCTGCGAAGACAGCAAGCACAAGAAGAGAACGAAGCGCGCGAGATAGGGATGCTGTACGCGACAGCATCCTCCGTGCCCGGTCCTCCGCCCGGATCTGGAGGTGGTGGCGGCGGTGGTAACAACGCCACTGCCACAGACACATCAGCTGGAGCTAGTGCAGACGCTGCGTCACCGGACTTCACCGGATTACTCCAGTCACCGCGCACCACCCTGCCGCCCGGCGTCATGGGCGCCGGTGGGGGAAACAAACTTATGGCGGGATCCGATCACGGATCTGAACCTACTAGTCCAAGTAAGCATATGTTTTGTTATTTTTAGTTACACTAATACCCCTCTCCAAACGCAATGATACAAAATACATGTTAATAATTTTGTGTACATATAATTTCATAGTTTAATCTTAACATGTTATGTGCAAAAAATATTGGTATTTAATGGTAATCAAAAAGTCGTGTATACTTGCAAAGTTTTCGGTAGTTCATGCGTTCAATCTGCCGCTGATTTTGTATCTTGACGTGATTTTCTTCCGCTAATTTTTTTAAGCGTTCTAGCTCTTTAAGTCTGCTTATATCTTTAGTAACTTGTTTCATTATTTCGTTTGATAAATTTGAAGTCACGAGAATTTTTGTTTCAATTTGTTTGTTCAAATTATTAATGTGCGCTTGAATCTGTAAAATAAATTATATAAAAATATTTCTAGACTGAATATGAGCAATTTTCAATACACAAATAAATACAAATAAATTTTAAAAATCGTAATATTTCTCACCCAAATTTCTTAACTGACTAAAAAATGATTATAAGAAGCTCCATTCAAGATCCTGAAATGATCCATCATCTATGTATGAGCAAAGCTATCATAAAAATAAAATCAATAAATTTAACGTTGCGAAGTTACGAGTATAGAGATTATATGCTCGTAATGCTAATATTTATTGATTTTATTTTTACGATATCTTAGCTAATGGAGAATTATTTAAGGATCTTGAATGGAGCATTTTATAATCATTTTTTAGTTATTTACAAAATTCGGGCTTACGCTTGAATTATTTTATTTTTGTGAGACATGATTTTGTCTCAAAACAGCCCAAATTTTAAAATGAAAATATTTTTTACTTATTTAAGATTTTGTGTTAATACGTTTTCGTTTATATATATTATATTATAGCAACATAATTTTTAACACTGAATTTAATTAGAATGAAAATTATAATTCTGTAAAATGATACAATCAATCAATCTTCTTAAGCATTTATATTTTCGATTAAAAATCTTACCGATTCGTGTCTACCACACTCTGCCAATTTTTCATAAAACGAAATGTCCATTTTCAAAAAGGATGTGAAAGAATTTAAAGTACGTATAGGAATTTATGGAAGCCGAAAAAGAAGTGACATATTTAATGCCATAATATTGATAAAAATATTCGTAGCCTACTTTGAAAATAAAAATAAAGCGATATAAAAATTTTATGTTCTTTTTTTAGAGAGAAAATTGCATAAATATGTTCACTGTAACAGTAATATGAAGACGGAAGCCGTAAAAAAATAAATTTCATTTTTAATCAAAAAATTTCTAATGCTTCTTTCGTATTTATACATATATTATTTTGTTTCAACAAAATAAAAAGTAAATATTATTGGAGGTATTAGATTTCATTTTTGTTATGATTGAAAGTTGCAAAACGTTAATTTTTTACATTTAATTGGGAGTATATTTTTCATGATGAATTATAATTAATTAAATATATTCTTCTTATAATTAAAAAATACAGATATTTTTAAATTGGGTCATTTTTATATTTATTTTAATATTTTACTGTCGTATTTTATTTAAAAAAAACTGTATGGGGGATACGGGACTTTCTTATACGTTATAATTAATACTGAAAGAACAGTAATTAGGTACTATTATTATTATTTTTATATTACTCGCGTGTATAAAAACAAATATTTCTACAAAATGAGTAGCCACTTTTTCTTAAAATTTCTGTAAAAATGTAGGGTGACTATCATATAACTTGGATACCTCGTTTAATGTGCTTTCCAGCTTACAATAGAGAATGGTAAATCTGAGTTTTCCCGGAAAATGGACAAAAATCAAATACATAAAAAAATGACGGAAAGGTATTTAAATCTTTATTCTTAATTTAGGAGTTTTTATAATTTTAAAAAAATGTTATAAATCACTTTTGAAACATAAAAAATGCAATTTTAATTTTGATTAAGTTGAATTTAACTCGTCATATAAATAATGTTATAATCTATATCTATTATAACGGGGCTTGGACCAAATTACGCCAGTCTCCTTCATTCAATTAATTTATACCTAATACCGGGTGTAAATATATCGATTTTTTACGCATTTATTTTTTATGAAGTTATTTTTGCGGTTTGAAGCTGACAATGAGGACATAATTAATGTCAATATGTAAATATATTGCACATATATAACAATTGTCAATATTGACTTGTTTAACAAATGTACACGTATTTATATACCTACTTTAAAATATTAACAATACTTATCATAGATTAGGAACGTTTATGCATGGATATACATAACAAGCAACCTAGTCCACTATACGAAACTGTTACCAAAACTTGATGTCAGCCATTTAATTTTTCAAATACCATTTTCAATGAATATATCCGATAATATAAACCCGAAAAACATTTAAAACATATGCCCTATATCTGATTGATTTAAATCTATCCAAACCACAAGTTATCCCTTCAGCTCTAACGAAGCGCGTGTTACCACCAGGCCCGTGCAAGTATGTGTTTGTGCGTGTGTATGTGTGTGTGTGCGCGAGGGCCTCCCCCATAGCGCGGCAATTATCTGAATGAACTACTGCGTAAATGCATGAGCGAAGGGTGAAAAGTACGTTTACGCTGATCGCACTTGAGGTCAGCCGCCGCCACCGGCCGTACCCGTGTGTGGGGGTAAGGGGGGGCTGCATCACCACCGAGTGATGATCGTTATATTAATTTGTGAACATTGTTACTGCTAACCTGTTTTAATGGCAGGATGGATATTCATTTGTATGTTTTTTGATCGAGTGGTGGGTAGGTATTATTATAATTATTATTGTTATTGTGGGAGTCAAACCTATATTAATATATTCTATAAATCTACTAATTAGAAAAGAGGAGTGTGATTTATACATACATAGGCGTCACTACGTTTTTTTCAGAGGGGGGGGGGGGTGTATTGTAATGTGTTATTTTTCGATTGGGGCGTTTTTGTTTTGTTTTTATTAAATTTGGCTTAGAAGGATGAGAGGCATTTCAATTAAATATATTTATTAGAGAACACATCAAGAAAGGTTTTAAAATAATATTTCATGTGTATACCGTACACCAGTGGTTCAAAACACGCGGTCTGTAAGATCATAGCATGTGACCCGTGGCTTGAATTTTTTAGTTACACAAAGGAACAACGCGTTATCATAGTGAAAACCCATTACAAAAATGGGGAAAGTTACGCTTAAACCGCTCGAAAACTTCGCGGAATTTTCGGTCGTGAAAATGTATCAAATGTGTCAAGAGTGATCAATAAATTTGAGGAAAATGGATTGATTATGGACAGTAAGTCTCCTTTGCATCGGCGTACCGGTCGGTCTCTCGAAAACATCGCTGCTGTAAACGATAATGTTGCTGAAAACCCGGGTACATCATTTCGAGAAGCACCACGCAGAGAATTCTTAAGAAAGATCTCCATCTACATCCCTATAAGGTTCAGCTCACTCAGGAGCTCAAACCAGCAGACCATGAACAGCGCCGACAATTCGTTGAATGGTTAATGGAGCAAAATGAAGTAGGAGCCAGTTTTTCTAAAAAAATCATTTTCAGCGATGAAGCGAACTTTCATTTGAACGGGTTCGTCAACAAACAAAATTGTCGCGTTTGGGGTTTTGTGAAATCTTAGGTTTATGCCAATGCGCCACAGACTATTCCCAAGCTCAAGACCGAGATTCAACGCGTCATCGGTGAGATAGAGCCGGAATTCTGTGAGAACGTCATTGCAAATTTCATGAAAAGAGTAAGGGTCTGTATTTAGAGTCGCTGGGGGTCATTTGCCGGATATTTTATTCCATAATTAATCGGAACATGTCTACTTTACAATGCAATAAAAGTATCACCACTCGCTCATTAAAATATGCGTTTTTTATTTAAATTAAATCGGGCACTCTTATTGGGACATCCTTTATATATATAAAATATATTTTTTACAATTATAAAAAACTTCCAAAAGAAACAACATTTCTAGTTATTTTTTTTTCTTTAACTGTGAATTTTGTGCAGATATACCCAGGGCCGGCATCAGTCTAGGCTTCGGTATGTCGTACTAGACACTAGAAAAAAATGCGTGTGTGGAATTACCCACCAGAGATTGGAAAAGCATTTTAATTCAATGGGCCCCCGCGTTTTGCGAAGAAATAAAAATGAACAAAAACGGTCATCAGAATAAATTTTTTTTTCAGATTATTGGATGTATCTAATTAACCAATCTAACGCCTTTTTTTGCTTAAAAAACCAATGTCCTTTTTAGGTATATAAAATTTTTTAAATTAATTTCTTTTTAAACCACTCGATAATATAACAAAAACCAACAAGCATTCACTAAATTCCACATTTTAATAACTTTTAATAAATATGCACGTTCGCAGAGAGTTTTGTATAGAATCAGTTTGCAAATTACAATAGTCAAGTGGGAGATCCAAAGGATATTATATAACTCATGCTATTCAACTAATGAATACACTTACATAACAAGTGACCAGCGATCCGGCCGGCCTCTTCAATACATCATTATAGTATGCTTTAAAATATTTTATATATATCTACAGGCTGATTCATAATTATTCGCTCAGGTAGATACCTAATATGGAGACTTTGTCTGAACCAGAGATGTCACAAGTTCTTGAAATACAAAGTGCTGACAGAATTATAGTATTATAAGGTATTTCTAGGTGAGCAACGAGGTTTGCTATGAAAATTAAATATAGCGCGTGAAATTCTTAGGATAATCAATCATAATATGTAAATAACAAAAAAAAAGATTGTAGAAAACTCCTGAAATAATTTACCACCTGTGAGCAAAGATATCGTCAAAATAAAACCAATAAAAACATTGCAAGTATAGAGATTACATTTGACTATTATTTAGAGAATTTAGACTGTAGACTATATCTTTACTCACAGATTGTGAATCATGATGAATGGAGGTTCTTATATATTTTTAAAATTATTTACAAAATTATTTCCAATAATATCTTAAAGTTTTAACAGCTTTGATTGAATATTTTTGCTAATTTGAGACTATAATACATTTTTACAGGTAATGTAGTTTAAAATGCTGTTAAGAGTCCCACACAAGGCTTTTTAATACGTAATTCTATTAAATGTACAGTAACATCGGATGAAAAATAAAATGAACATAACTTATATAGATATAGTAATATTCATATCAATTTTTATTTCAAATATTTATTTTTAATTCACACCGTTTCAAAAAAATTCGACAATTTTAAAAAATGACAAAACTGTATATCCGTTTTCAATTGTAATGCAGCGTTTACACCGAGAAAACAAAACAGAGACACGGTGTTTTTATGACCAAAAAGCAATAAACCCTATACATTTTTAAATACGAAGTATTTTAAAGACACGATGTTTCTGTTTTGTTTTCTCGGTGTAAACGCTGCATAAGATCGTTTTCAAAATTATGATGTTTTCTTCCCCGACAAATATTGATCAAAATATTGATAGATGTATTGATGTATACAATTCCACCCTTTTGTTACGACATCAATAAACTGGCAGATTTTCACTGCGAGATAGCCTAATGCGGTGTTTACACCGAAAAAACAAAACAGAAACATCGTGTCTTTAAAATACTTCGTATTTAAAAATGTATAGGGTTTATTGCTTTTTGGTCATAAAAACACCGTGTTTCTGTTTTTTTTCTAGTCATAGATATAATTACATGTTGGCATTCACCGATTTCGAAATAAACGCTGGCAAAACCGTGCCTAGTTAAATTTTTGACACAGAAATACGTCTTCTCCGGGCACAAATGCAATGAAATATGTCACGATTTGAAAGCTTATATCTCCGGAACTAATAATCATAGACCAATAAATAAAAAGCCAATATATAGCTTATAATATAGTCCATTTTTAATAAAACTAGTTTTAACCCTACACCCCATCATCTTTAAATACAATAGCAAACAAATTTATGCTAATTTTCATAGGATTTTGTATACATAAATGTATACCCGACCAAATTATCATTGATATTAGATATCATCTATAATAGAAAGGAAAAAATGACAATAAACGTGATTCTACGTTATTAGTCGCGGTCTTCTTAATTTTCGTTTACCAAAAATATTTCACTAGTAAAATAAACACATGATTTTTTTTTTATCTCTAACAAATAAAATATATAAAATAATAATACTTTATTTCTTTACTTCTGTCACAACCTGTATACACACATATTATGTATATACATGTGTACAATATGTACAATACTGGCTGATACCCCTTGCGGCAGGATTTTTCGAGGACCCTTTTTTAAAGGGCTGTATTTTATATGCATACGCCAGTTGCAGACGATCCTTAAATTATTATTATTGATACAGTTAACTATACGATGTGATTTCTTGTATTGTTAAATCGATTGTGGTCCACCCTTTTTATTTCTGTTTGTTATTGTTATCGAAGGAAGGATTGTACAGGGGTTAGTTTCTTTGATTTGTGTGAGTTTAGTTGTGGTAGATTGAATACAAAGTATTCATAGTGGATTATTTGTTAGCTAATAACATATGAATGCAGTGTGGTCGAGTTAACATGTTTTTTATTTGTTTATTTTATATGTGATCAGATACTAATAAAGAGACCAACTTATTTTTTTATACATACTTTGGGAATGTCCATTAAGATTTTTGGAGGTAGAGAGATCCGTTAAATCTTACGAAATCTTATTTGGGCGGAGGGAGTAGTGAATTATGTTTTAATATACGTTAATTGAAATCAATTTTGGCTTAGTTATCGCAGAACTTTCAGATTTGTGTATGACTAAAAACAATTACAATGTGGAGCGCTCAAGAAGGCAAAGATATGGAAACTTTTAATATGTACATATATTGTAAGTACCTATGTATGTCTGGTTAAGAATTGTCAAACTTTCAGAAGTAGAAAATCTTTATATTTTTTTGTGATACAATAAAACAGCATTACTGTCTGCCGCGCCGATTGGGGTATGAATATTATCTTCTTGTATATTTTCCTACTTTAAGTTTTTTCCCTTCATGCGCATAGAGTGACTACGAATACATATGCGCGTTTACATTCACAGAATACATATAAAAATGATGCACGTGTGCTTTGGCAGTAGTTTGTATTATTATGTGGTCATTACGAAGATTACAAACTATCACTTCTTTATCACAAGAAGATTGCGCAGGCGCGGTCGTGACAAACAAAAATCAGGAGAAATCAGTAAGCAATCGAATGATGTCAGTTGTCGGACAATAACGATCAACGGACAGTAGCAATGGGGACAATAACGATATTTTACTGTAAACATATAGTTTCTTCTTTTATAAATATTTTATGAATCTTTGATATTAATTATTGAATTATTGCATCCATAAAATTGTAGATATTTCCTTTATTTATTTCAACTAATTATTTTTGAATGTGCTTTACTACATTTATATAAATTCAGACTACACTTCTTATTTAAAAAAGAAAGTAAATTTCCTTCATAAAAAAGTTTTAGTCATAGGTACAACTAAGCCACAAAACAAGTTATAGAGAGATATTATTCAATTGCGCCTGGCCCCCAGACTACAAACCTATGATAGCTGAAAAATTATTTTTTAAGTGTAGTTTTTGCTATTATCGCAAAAACTCGACCAAAAATGATTGTACATCAATACAAAAAAGTAAATTAAATAGAAGATTATGATATACAAAAATTATTTATTATTATAATTATTTATTATTTATTAGAGTGGAGGCTCTCAAAAAAATAATAGTCAAATACATTTTTGCGTCCAGAAATATGTACAGCAAACTAATACTGCAAAAATCTTATTTATCAATCGTTAAAATCACTAAAAATTACAAAACAATTATATGGAAAAATCGATCATTATATTCTGTTTTCAGCTGTCAGTAATTGACCAAGTTAAAAATAGGTTTAAGGCTGCTATAACGTTTTCAAATAAATAATGTTAAAGATTTTTGACAAAGATTTAAACATATTTCTTTGATTTTGTGTTATTATACTAAATTAAATATTTTCTATTTGATGATATACATGTTTATTCATTTTTGAATATTATTATATGATAATGGGTTCATATTCAATTATTAACAATTGTGTTTACCTCTATGTTAACTGTCAATGAAAACTTTGTAGTCGCCATTTTGTTTTATCTTTAATAAAAAAAAGTATAACAATAAACATTAAAAGAATTAACTAATTACACTATAACATTTTTTATGATCATATATCGACGCTGCTAAAACCCAGAAGCCATATGTTTAACTAACATTATAAAATCCATGTGTACAATACGGGCTGCTCCAGTTTGTGCGAACAAAGCTAACACAAAATTTAAACACAAAATCGTAATTTGTAAATTTACGACTCTTTGGCTGGAACAGAGAGAGAGTATATAAACAATACAAACGGTACTGGTAATAGAGAAAATACAATAGAACAGTCTTGTGTCGGGTTCTCAGTGGGAAACCCTTTCTGGCACCAATTAGCACTGGCGGTGACACGGCGGCTGATTTAGCGCCGTTGCGCGCCGCGGGGCTCAAACTCACGACATTATTTAGTATCTGTAGCGGCGGACACGCGGCATTGTGTTAGAATATCCTACCGGTTTTAAAATGTACTCCGCAGGCGCGATGCCACAAATTTATTAGCGCGATATAATACATAACAGTGCAGTAGTCTCTCTACGTTTCTATTTGATTGTTAAGTTTTGGCTGGTTGTGTCATGGGCGTACGCGCAACACAGTCACGGATCTGAAAGTTTACAATTTATTTGTTTTATGAGAATGTTTTGACACCTCGCAGAAAACGTTTGGTTTAGTTTTGGTCTAGACTAGATACTCGTAGATAAGTACTCCAAAAAAGGTGATGACAGTGTCGCTATTGTATCCAAACCGGTTTTCCAGATTTTTTTCATTATTACATTCGGAAATATGGGTAGGGGACAAAATATTTTTACGATTTCAAAGTGAAAATTTGTTAAACAAAGATTTTAATAACAACAAAATGTTAACATACATGTATTTTAATTTCTTGAATTATCAGCTTTTTAAGTACCCCACTCACTGGGATTGAATAGAAAGAAATAAACACTGTATTTAAATATTGCTATAGAAGAAATAATTGGATTTGTTTGTAATAAATATGTAACAATAAAGTTTTAACGTTGCGTTTTGCCAAATAATTGAACAATTCACTTTTTCCAGGTGATAATGATTTATGTATATTTATGTACGTCTTTGGGAACCCATAAAAATGTTTCTACAAGAAATAAAATAAAAAAGGGTACTAAATATTAGGAAATGCATAAAAAAATACTATTTTCCATGGGATCCACTTAAAAGATATTAAACATTTATTAGTTACCGACAGACAACAATTTTTTTTTTGATTTTTTGAAGATTAAGGTTTTAAGAAATTTTATAGCGAAAAACTTTTATTTGAAACTTTTTTTGTATAATGCTGCTATAGACTTATAGCAAAATCAAACATAAAGAGCAAAACTGTAGCTAAAAATCTTTCCAGAACTGGGCAATTGACTATATTATCATATAGTGGCATAAATAAAATGCAATAAAATATGGTTTTCTAACGAGTTATAAGAATTTTTAGTTTACTGCCTTTCATAATTTGGTTGCATATTCAGATTGAAGACAGTCAATACTCTTTTCAAAACATAAAGGTAGTGAAGATTATAATTTGTGCATGTAATAAGACACTAGCGTTAAATCACCCTCAAACTATTTGCACAGTTAAGTGGGCCTGAAAGTGCTAAAACATTGATTGAACTTTTCTCAATTTTTATATTTTGCTTCATACTGACTTTTATAAGCACGGTAGTATACATATAGATATGGTATAGTATATATCTACATATGTTATTTAATTTAATTCATACCTAGTAAGGTATTCAAAAGTAGGTACCTATATAAGTATACCTACTTTTGAACAGAAACCGAAACCGAATTTTCGACAGCCAAATTTTGGTTTCGGCAAAAAACAGCGGAACCTAAAATTTAACCAAAATATGTATTTTAGGCCAAAAGCAGCAGAAACCGAACCTTCAGTTGGTCACTACCTATAGAATATATTTAAGATATGTGATATAAAAAAGAATCATTATTTTTTCAAAAACAAAATACGAGAAAAAAATAAAATAGAAAAGAGATATGCGATAAAAAATTTCATGCAGCGAGTAAAGTTCTCCGTTATATAACAATATCATGCCGAGACTGCGGTGACATCATATCACATACATCACAGGGGTAAGAAGAAGACGACGGAGAAAATGCGAAGGAAAAAGTTGTTAAACCGCTTTAAGCTCTTCCCCATGTTGGCGACTGTGAAAAGGTCTCTGTAATGATATTCTTGTGGAATTTGCAATAACCGCGGGAATGCGGCCCTCGCGCGCGTCTCAATATAACAAGCCGCCCCTCACCGCTCGCCGCCCATACGAAACTGTTGTTCGGATATGACACACTTTTGATGGGGTGGGCCGGATAGAGAAAGAGAACACGCCTTTATATCAAATATAACAAGCTCGCCCCGGTTTTTTGTGGTTGGTGTGCATGGAATAAATATGTTTTCTCAAGAATGTCTCTTTGTATTTATGCGCGTGTGTGGAGTAGGGACTTGTGGGAGGGGGGGGCTCGGGTTTATACATTTTATTATAAACGGTGAAAGGTTTTTCTTTCTTTTTTTCTTCAGTTTGAAGTAAGTTTTCTATTGAAAATTAGAATATACATCGTACAGAATGATAAGAATTTGACGTAAATATAAAAGCTTGCTAGCGAAAGAGTTTTTACGATAAAAAATAATTTTCTGATGTTGAATATAAAAAAATAAGCGACATATTAAAAATTTTACATTAGTGTAAAAATACTGAAGAAATTTAAGATATAATGCTCATTTTATCAATTTATATACGAAAAAAATTTTATCACGAGAATAGAACACACTTCCAAGCAGAGCCTGCTTGGGTGTGCAATATAATAGTTTTTTCAATTTTTATTTTATTTTTTTCTTTATATTTACTAAAATTAGTCACGTTTGATATATTTTTGTTTTATACTGTGATACAATCGGCGTATTTTAAATCATAGAGCTTTCTATAAACTATCTATTTTGAATACCGTTAATAATTTATATATAACTAGCGGAATCCCGCGGCTTCGCTCGCGTAAACTTCGAAACTAATTAGAACCCTTCATACGTGATAGGGGATTACATTTATAATTTACAACCATTATAACGTAAGCAGCTATGCAGATAAACATATAAAAAACACAGACCCTGTCTACCTCCGCCATTAGAGGTTGAATATCGAAATTTTTATTTTAATAAATGACTATTTTGCCCGAATTTACCTTTATAATTAAAGCAGGTATTCAGATAAACATATCTAAATCCATCCTCGTCCTCGTCCCATGCTATTAGGGGTTGAATATCGAACTGTCATTTTTAATTGAATATTAATTTGTCCGAATTTACTTTAAAATCATGAACAATTTTGAAGATAAATATATCAAAATTTACCCCCCCCCCCCCCATTCCCATTTGGGTTAAATTTTTGTAACTGATATTTGTCTAGTAGAGTACATACTTGTGCCATGTTTCATTCAGTGAATACAAAAAAAAATATTTTACCAATTTTTCTACTCTCTTAGGGGTTAAATTTTAGGAAATGCTGAAATAATTGTTTCATTATTTATATTGTTTGTAGAGCAGTGGCGTACGCAGGGGGGTGTTAGGGGGGGTCAGAACCCCCCCCCCCATGACATCTTTGATCTTTATTTTTAAACCAATATTAATATTATTCCCAACAAAATTTGTAACATTTATTTTGGAGACCTTTTTTTTAGTCATTACCAATCACTTTTTTATTCTGATGACCTTTTTTAGTCATTACCAATCACTTTTATTCTGATGACCTTTTTTTAAATTTTTTTTTTTGAAAACACCCCCCATGACACAATCCTGCGTACGCCACTGTTGTAGAGTATGTTCGATAAGTTTCAATTAAATGCGAACAAAAAAAATATTTTTTTATATAAACTTTGACACCCTGTTTTAACCCCGTAGGGGTTGAATTTCGAAAAATCCTTTCTTAGTAGGTGCTAACATCATAAAAAGAAGTTACCTACGATATTTCACGTTTCTAGGTCCAGGGGTTTGGGCTGTACGTTGATATATGAGTGAGTGAGTGAGTGAGTGAGTGACAAACTCTTTTATAGATATAGATAATGAAATCAATATAACTACTATAGTGTTTCGGAACCCAATCCGCTTAAAGAACAGTAATTATAAAAAATAACGAAGTACATAAATTTATTTTATTATTTCCAATTTTTTTACCACCACTATTGAGAGTACCCAAAAGATTCACTATCGCGACAAATTGTAAATAAGAATTTTTAATTTTAAAGTTAATACAAACTTTTTTGGTACCTAATTCACAATTTTAAGAGAACAAAATTTAACTAATTTACTTGGCCGGTCCTGGAATAGAGCAAAGAGTGATACCAACTGTACCGCTCTATTGCAACAGTGTACAGAACGGAGTGGTTGGTGGTGGCAAATAACAAGGATGGAGAGCGGCGCGCTAATTTGTTTTTTATTTGTTAAACGACTCAAAGCGAGCAAATTATAACCTCTTTTGTACAAATTATTAATTTGCTTGTTTCCCGGTACGTTTACACAGACCTCTCTCTCACACAAATGGCTGCTCTCTGTAATCAAATACTATACGTTATATACATACATACCATATACATTTATGCAGAAAAACGTTTCGAATATAAGTGTAATGTAAGTATGGGGGGGGGGGTAGATTTGTATACAGGGTAGTCTCTAATTCACTCCCCATTAAATGCATATATTCGAGATGTTTATGAATAAAGAAGCTAAAAAATTTATTAGAAGTATCACATAATACAAGCGAGACAAGATTTAGGTTAATATACGAAAGTAAAAAATAAAAATTAACATAAATCCTTCCCCCCCCCTACTATTCATGAGATCAACTGTTAACTGAAAATTACGCCATTTATCGTCAATGTCCCCCACCCACTTTTCTTAATTTACATTTTCTTTTTTTTACATAAAGATTTAACTTTTTAGCGTATATTGGACGTAATTTTAAGGTCGGATGCAATAGAAGACTTGATTTTTTGTATTTGTTATTTTTTTCTATGGATAAACACATAACAGAATAAAAATCTGATACTATAATTAAAATTATTGAAATTTTATGTATTTTCGATTTTACTTAAATCCATGAAATACAATATTTTTTATAAAGGGAAGTGTAAATACAGAAAATAATTCTTCGTAGCCTGAAAGATGTGCATGGGATTCTTAAAAAAATGCTTGTAGATAAGTAATCTATATTTAAGCATTTTTTTATTACTTAAGTAAAGTAAATCAGAATCCTAGTGAAACATTGTATCTTTTTAGTAGTATTTTACTATTAAAGTTAAAATTGGTTTAATATACTATAGTGTGATTCATTTAAAGGGGGTTTGACCGTACGATACATGATTCGTACTGTCAAATCCCCGGTAACCACTGCAAACTTAAATAAAGCAGACTATAGAAAAAAGTTATTTCAACAGCTGAAACTTGTTACGCAGTTTAACATATTTTAAAATAATTAATTAGGAATTATTAAAAACTCAGAACCGATCCTGCTTGCATATTTTATATGTGTGTGCGAGTGTGTATTTATTTTCAAATACATGCACACCGTGGTGACGGGAAAATTTGTATGCGAAATGTGTTTTGTATTGTTCTTGTATTTTAAAACGTTTGTCTGGATATATTAAATAATTTATACCAGAAAAGAGTTAGAAATGTCGTTTATGAAATAAATAACTTGGTATGTGTAGTAGTAGTTATAAAATTTATATATAGCTGTCTTGTTTTTATGGTTGCAAAAATATTTAATAAAAAGAAAAAAATACGCGTGACGCTTGATAACAACATATCACGATAATAATTATAGCTTTGAGTTTAAATTCAACGCTATTTATTTTCGTCCTAAGTCCTTTGAAAAATAAATACAACTGTTACTATACATAACCAATTTCTGGTATTATAACGAAAATTAATTAGCTAATACGCTCGTATGTGACAGTTCTATGATATTTATGAATATTTTAGTCATTTAGTGCATGCACGATAAGAAGTTAAAAGACGAGGGACACAGCGTCAACTGTACCGCAACTATATTAATATCGTAGAACTACGTCTATTTTCACGTTTTTATGATACTGTAATTAAGTGTTGGGGGATGAAGGGTTTTTATTATAAATATGGCTATACAATAGGATGGACATTAATTTTCTTATTTTCAAATTTCTTTAAGATCACCCCCCCCCCCAAATTTCTTAAAGGTAAGAAAAAAATAATGTATATAAAATTTTTAAGTGGATATTATTAAAACATGCCACCGAGCGATCGAATATTAACACGTAAAATACATTTGATTTTTTCAATTTTTCTTTAAACAGCTGTATCTTTCTGAAAATTGAATGGATTTTGATGTTCTAAAACGCATTTTAAAGCTGACACTTTCTAGTTTTTGTACCACTTATTCGATTTTTTTATCGCTCCCCACTACTTTTTGAGAGATTTCAAAAAAGTGAAAGAAGCCTAACATTTAATAATTTAGTATAATTCAAAATTGGCGTGCCAAACTTCAAAGTAGGTTGAAAGAATTATTTTGACCAAAAAACTTTATTTATGTGTCCGAAAATTTTTCGTAAGCCCCCCGAAGATTATGTCGGAGACATGTTTAAATAATATTTTTTTGCTCAAAATAATTTTTTCAGCCTATTGTATACAGATGTAAATATGAAACCGGAATTTTTGTATAGAAAATGCACGTTTATTGAATAAAAATGATAAATATTTTATTCGAAGTATTGCCCATCGTTAGCAATACATTTTTCCAATCTCTCTGAATATTTCTGGCTGCTACACCAAAAAAACTGTTTCTCTTTTGAGGCAAACAAGGCATCGAGCTATTTTTGTGTATTTTTGTAAAATGTGAAGTGCTGCTCAGCAAGTGCATGTCCCATCGATGCAAATAAGTAATAATCGGATGTAGCTAAGTCTGGTGAGTAAGCCGCATGCGAAAATATTCTCAACTAAACGCCTCAATCGTTTCCTTGATCAGTTTTATGTGTGGTGGAGCATTATCATGAAGCAAAATCACTTTGTGTTGCCTTTTTTGATATTCTAGTAGTTTTTCACGCAAAATTTGATTCTAATCGATCATTTGTTATCGGTACCGTTCAGTATTAACGGTTTCGCCAGATTTTAGCAGCTCATATTTTTTTCGGTGGTCTTCCGCGTTGTTCGTTTCTCACGTCAAAATCGCCATTTTTGAATTTTTTAAATCACTCAAAGCACTGTAATTTACCAAGAAATGCTCACCGTAAGCTTCTACAAGCATTCGATGTGATTCTGCAGCAGTTTTCTTGAAATGGTAACAGAAAAAGCAATGCTGTCCGCATATCGTAGTTTCCAGGTACAAAATTCGACATGTTCAACGCTATTAAAAACTATGCTGTTGTATGATTCATGTATTGTTGTGTGTTGGAAATCTTTATCAGATGTCAAAACAATAAAATGACGTCAATGACGCAGTTTGACGGTAACTACATTGACAGCTAGAGCCACGTAAAGGCAAATTCCGGTTTCATATTTACATACCTGGTAAGTTTCGCACGCCAATTTTGAATTGTTAAATTTTAGGCTTCTTTCACTTTTCTGAAATCTCTCAAGGAATTCTCTTAAATAAATTCGAAAATAAGTACATATAGGTAAAATGGCTTAATTAATAAACTTGGAATACACTGTATAATCTATCTATTGGCATTTTAATTATTGCTATAAGATTATTAGTTTTGGAGAAATAAGCTTTCAAAGTAGGTATGACATATTTTTAATTGCATTCATGCTTCTTAAGGTTTTGCAAACAAAAAAAAATTAAATTATATGTTAATGATCAAAAGTTGCAGGGGGGCTACATTCGAAAACCCATAATTTCCGCTCCAGGGAAGCACCGAAACATTTTATGTTTATTTTTATTTTTTATCTATTAAAGAATCAACTTTTAGAAAAATTTGCAAGAGTTTAAAATTATTAGCCAAATAATAAAAAAAAATAACTAGCAAAATTTGCTAGTTTGCAAACACTTTCGAACGAGGTATTAAACATATATGACAGTTCTCATGGAGTTTTTGACAAATGGTTACATGCATAGTAAGTAAAAACCAAGTATATAACCTTATACTTTAAAACGGAAAAAACAACTTAAAATTACTGCACATGCAACTATCTGACAAAAATTCTAAGAGCTGCCATATAAGTTTGATACCACGTTTGAAGGCTAGCAAATTTTTGCTAGCTTGCAAGCACTTTCTGTAATATCGGACATAATTATAACAATAAGTAAATACTTGCTATCTTTTAATTTTTTTCTAAAAGTTGATATTTCATGAGATAAAAAAATTAAAACAAACAAAAACAGTTTCGGTGCCTCTTTGAATGGAAATTATATAGTTTTCATGGGTCGCACCAATTACAAGCACACTTTAGACTATAATTTGCTTAAGTTACATAAAATGTCAACTAATTCTTTTTATACGAGTTCTTTAATATAATTATACACAATAACATAATCATGAAGTACACCCCTGTCCACATACTTAACAACAAACTGAATTCATTACCAATGTATTTAACTGTTAATAAATACATTGGCTCGTTATACGGACACCGTGGTCAGAAATACCACCACAACCACTCGAATACAAATTATACTATACATCTACAAAAATATCTCAAGAGCTATACGAACTTGTTTATAATGGGTATACGTACCCCCTGCACCCCCCCCCCCCCATTCCCGCCCCATCCCTTGTGGTAATTATTGTATTGAATTGAAAAAATATGCAAAATTAAACATTTCTTCCGACTGCGAAGGGGCAGTTAATTGAAGATCGATAGCCCGCAGTGAGGGAACTGCTGTAATAAAAATGTGTATAAGTGTCAATAATGTTTGGTAATGGTATTTCTTTTTGCAAGTTTAGAGCGGGAAGAAAAAGTTATTAGTTGATTTCACGGATATCATACGCACGCATGTTTTGTTTGCGTTAAGGGGCGTTTTTAAGTTATTTGTGTTTTATGTTTTATGTTTTATTTTATTTTAAATATACAGTATCCTACAATAGTGCGTCCTGTATATACTTACATAGTTTTGTTTCTTTGTAGTTTTGCACTGAAACAAAAAAGCATTGAAAAGTAGGGACTTTAGGCTGTCTAGGGCTCCGAAGTAAAATTGGGGCTTTTAATGGGAGCCCCCAATATTTTTTCAGCTTTCAGTTCTCATCTTTCATAACGTGCCACTGAACATAGCTAAATAATAATAATAGATTTTCGTAACGGTTCAAAATTTTAAGTGGAATAGATACTTTACCTATTAATTAATACATTTCTCGATTTGGAATGTATGAAACTAATCAATAATATCCATAGTGTATAAATATTTAATATAACCGTATATAATTACTTAATTGAGTAGGTAAATTTTAAATATCTACAGGTCTACAACCTACAAACAAAATTAGAAATGCTTGTTGAGATTGATTTTAAAAAACACACAACATGATGTCAGAATAGATATTTTAATCGTTATTGAGAGTATAAGTTAATAAATCGGAAAAAAAATTAAAATAAATTAATATTATATTTCCCATTAATAATAATCATATTTTCAGTTCTAGTATGTATTTGGAGAATATTTATATAGAATTAGATTATTACTCAATAGGATTAGGGAGGGGAGGAGTAATGTTTCATTTTGCATTTGAAAACTAACAGTTTCGTTTCGGTCTTCTGCGATTCTTTTTATATTTAACAAAAATGAATTATTGATTGTATTTTTATGTACTTGTTTTACTTATTATTCTCGGTATCGTCTTGTTAAAAATCAAGTGGTATCGTTTCAGACAATACCAAAAGAAATAAAAATAAGTATTCGAAATGTTAATATAACCGTGAATGCCTAAAACATAAATACAATAAATGGTATTTTTTGAAAAGAACTTGGTTTTACAATTTTAAAATATATAAATAATTTTCCACGGTACTGGTAAGTTGGAGGTAAACAAGGTAAAAAGAACTTACCGTCGGTAAACAATACAAAATAGCTACATCGCATATGGCGAGTTTGTTTAACAAACAAACTTTTATTACCTACGTAATTTACAGTGTTTGAAACTATAGTAAATATGACAATATCTATGGGTAAATAATATTTGGAAAGTTCATTAATATAACACACTTTAAGAAACATTTTTCAAACGCCTGTTTGATTTTTGTGTTTGTTCTAATATTTTTATATATTATTGTAATTTGATTGTTTGAAGTTAGTATAACTCAAAATAAAAGAAATATTTAAAATCAATATTTATTTAACGTGACTATATATATTTGTTCTGTTCAAGTTTAAATAGCTATTCCATTTTGATAGAATTAAAGATTTTTATAGAAATTTATTATAACTATTATCACCATTATGTATGTATATCTGACGCTGTTTTAACTCAAACCGAACAAAAATTGAAGGGTAATGTTTCATATTTAATATCAAAGAATGTATCAACCCACACAAATATCATTTTTGATGTCTCTCAAAATAAAGTTTACAGTATTATAGAAAATAACTTGTAGCTATCAAATACACTCATCAAAAAAATTAAAGGATAATTTTTAACAAGCAAATTTTTTACCAATTTTCAAACAGTTATATTTCCGCGAAAAATGATTGCATTTACATGATCCAAAGCTCATTTGAAAGCTTGTACTTTCTAGTTTTTGAATTAAGAGACCAATTATTTTTATCATCTCTTGCCGCTCTGGGCCAAGGGTTCAAACAGTTCAAAAAATTATCCCTTAATTTTTTATAAACTTTGAAAGCGTAACATTTTTGCAAAAATTTTTTTACAAGAAAATCAATGAAATCTTTCGAAAGCTTGTTTCTTTCTCTTGAAAATTTGTTTTTTATCATCCCCGTACGATTTTTTTTGACCGCGTTATTCACTGTCAAAGTAAAAATGACACTTTTGACTTTAAACTCCTGTATATCCTGAAATAATCACCGCACAATGATCGGCTTGATATCATTAGAAAGGTGAAAATATTCTCTTTAAAATCGTTGCATACGATTTTGTAAATAAATTTTTTTTCCTCCCATGATTTTCGTTTTAAAAACATGTAAAAAAACGGTATTTTCTCATTTTTTACTTATCTGGCCGCCATTTTGTCAAAAATGATGAAACCTAAAATGCAAACATGTTTTTTTTAAGTTAATAGTGCCCCAAAAAGTTTTCCAGAATAGCAAGTTGCTGCGATTTTTTCTTCTTAATTTTCACAGCTGTCAAATGTTCATGATTTAATTAAAGGGTATTTTTTCCATCTTCTCTAACGTTGAAAAACAATAAGAAATGGGACATTTTCAAACTACTGTAAATCCGCCAAAAATGATTCAACTTTATTGAACTAGGGCTTTTTTTGAAGCTGATACTTTCTAGTTTTTGAATAATAAACCAAAAATTTTTTATCATACCCTACTCTTCCGCGCCAAGCATTAAAAAAAAATTTTTTTTAATGATTTACGGACTTTGATTATGAGTCTGTACAGTACAAAAACAACTATTGGAAAAATACTTCGATGATGTTAAACCATTTTTTTTAGCAAAAAAACGATATTGATTATTCCTTGCCAAACGTTAAAAAAGTTTTATTTATTTAATGATTTATGGACTTTGATTATGGGTCTGTAGAGTACGAAAAAATTTATTGAAAAACAATTGACCAACATTATTTTGAAAAGTGTTATTTTTCCTTCAAAAATTCATTTTTTAAGCTCTCAGATTTTTTTTGGCTGCGTTATAAGTAGCCGATTGTTGGAATTAATTAAATGATATTTTTTTATTAATTTAAAACAATAAGAATTTAAATTACTAATCACATAACTATGCGAAAAATTATTAAAATTAAATGGATCAAAGTTGTTTTAAGACTAGAATTCTTAAGAATTTAATTTAAAAAAATCAAAATCTTTATCGTTCTAAAGAGCTAGAAAAGTTATCTCTCAATCTTAAATGAGCTTTGAAAGTGACTGAAGGGTACAAAAACTTTTTTTATTTTATTTATTTTTATTTGAAAAAAACATTTTGAAGGTGTCAAATCTTTTATTTCTGAATTCCGCTTATCCTTATTTTGTTGGTATTAACGAGTTTAACATTACACTCAATTTTGTTCATTCAAATTTTGCAGTATTGATTTTATTGCTACTGCGTAAAATTTACAATGTAAAAATCGCTTTTTTTGCTTAAAAAATGGTTTAACATCATCGAAGTATTTTTCCAATAGTTGTTTTTGTACTGTACAGACTCATAATCAAAGTCCGTAAATCATTAACAAAAAATTTTTTAATGCTTGGCGCGGAAGAGTAGGGTATGATAAAAAATTTTTGGTTTATTATTTAAAAACTAGAAAGTATCAGCTTCAAAAAAAGCCCTAGTTCAATAAAATTGAATCATTTTTGGCGGATTTACAGTAGTTTGAAAATGTCCCATTTCTTAATGTTTTTCAACGTTAGAGAAGATGGAAAAAATACCCTTTAATTAAATCATGAACATTTGACAGCTGTGAAAATTAAGAAGAAAAAATCGCAGCAACTTGCTATTCTGGAAAACTTTTTGGGGCACTATTAACTTAAAAAAAACATGTTTGCATTTTAGGTTTCATCATTTTTGACAAAATGGCGGCCAGATAAGTAAAAAATGAGAAAATACCGTTTTTTTACATGTTTTTAAAACGAAAATCATGGGAGGAAAAAAAATTTATTTACAAAATCGTATGCAACGATTTTAAAGAGAATATTTTCACCTTTCTAATGATATCAAGCCGATCATTGTGCGGTGATTATTTCAGGATATACAGGAGTTTAAAGTCAAAAGTGTCATTTTTACTTTGACAGTGAATAACGCGGTCAAAAAAAATCGTACGGGGATGATAAAAAAACAAATTTTCAAGAGAAAGAAACAAGATTTCGAAAGATTTCATTGATTCTCTTGTAAAAAAATTTTTGCAAAAATGTTACGCTTTCAAAGTTTATAAAAAATTAAGGGATAATTTTTTGAACTGTTTGAACCCTTGGCCCAGAGCGGCAAGAGATGATAAAAATAATTGGTCTCTTAATTCAAAAACTAGAAAGTACAAGCTTTCAAATGAGCTTTGGATCATTTAAATCCAATCATTTTTCGCGGAAATATAACTGTTTGAAAATTGGTAAAAAATTTGCTTGTTAAAAATTATCCTTTAATTTTTTTGATGAGTGTATTTATTTAAATTAGGGTAAGGTTTCTTAAGTCGTACCCTATAAGGGAAAATTGATATAGATTGAATGATTGATTGATAAAAAAAATATGTGTATGCATTATTTGTAAATTTGATTATTTATGTATCTATTTGTTACAAGAAAGAACGAAACTTTTATCATTTTGATAATAATTTTATTAATTAAAAAAAAAAAAAAAACATTCGGTACGACTTAGGACACTGGTTTCCTAAGTCGTACCACCTATAGCTTAAGTCGTACTTATGTAGAATGAATAGCATATAACATCTTTTAAGTAATTCATATATTATAATAAACAATGATAAACAAAATTATAATCAACATGGTAGAAGCAACCAAGAAAACAAACAGAAAAAAGAAGGCACTAATATTAAATAAGATCAAATTAAATTATACGTCGCGGGTCGGGTTTCGGGATATTATATAATATATGCGCTTCATTAAATTCTATATTATTGCTCCGTAACTAGAATAATAAAATATAAAAAAATGTAATTGGAAGTTTACCACATAGACTTAAGTCTTATCGGTACGACTTACGAATTTTGTAGGGGTACGACTTAAGGCACATGTTAATTAAAACTTAAAAAAATCACAATCACATATCCTAAAAACTGCAAGTCGATTCATTTTATAAAAATAACTCACAAAATACTACAAAATCCGTAGTGAACATTAAAAATGTCTTTAGCACCATATAATCAACTAAAAACTCTAATGAATCTAGTTAAAAAATAAGATGAAAGATGTTAAAAAACTTATTTTTTAAACATTTTTTAAATGAACACACTAACTGAACGATTCTCAATGTCCACTAAAATGGTCGACTGGGAAGTACATTTTACAACCACTAGAGGCGCCGTTGAAACTAAACATGCTGATATATTGACGGGGTACGACTAAGGCGGCGGTACGACTTAAGAAACCTTACCCTATAATTAACAAAAAAAACTTTCTACAAAAAAGTTTGTTTCGGTTTGGTTTATAAGAAATTTTAAAACAACAAAAAATTCGGATTTTTTTTCTGATAAAAAGAAATGTAACAAAATCACAAATGTATTTTCTTTGCGCGTATCAAAAACGTTGTTATAAAGAAATTAACTTTGTATGGATTTATACATAACTGCAAAACATAGTCCATCTAAGCATTGATAGTTTTTATTTGAATAAGCCTCTTTTTAAAGAGAAACTTTATCTAACTTTCTGACATTTATTTAAATAATGACAAAGCATCTTTCAACTATTTTTTTCTATAAAAACTAATATAAAATGTTTAAAAAATACCTTCGTATTTGAGTTTTTCTTATTAATACTTGTAGTTATACCTTGAAAAGAATCTTTTAATTGATAACCACTTATTTTCTTTCAAAATATCTCTCAAAACAAGGCAATATGTAAAACGTTATGTACCTAATTAAAACAATTTTACTCTTAAATCTAGAATCACCAAATAACTTTAATTTGCATATTTAATACTGTGACACCAATAAAAAGGTATTTCTAATTTGAAATATTTGCATTAAGTGTATATAAGTATACTTACATATAATCTATTTGTTTTGGCAGTGAACCGTTCATTTCTTAAATGTCAAATAATATCTGCTATGTATCTTTGCTTCGCTATTTTGCTCTTTTCCACTTGTTTTTATTAAAATAACATACCTACATGCATAACAATTTTCAATTTGGCTAGTTATGAATTTATGTTTTATTTCCTTATTTTTAAGTTGACTTTAAAAATTTACGACCAGTTAAAAAAATGAAACTTTAAGATGCTATATCTCGAGAACTGTTTAAGTTACACGCACCTGCGATTTAAAAATTTCAACTTTTTACATCATTTTCTATATAAGAAACATACCTATACGTATACTTTTCACAAAATCGAAAACACAAATTTTTTTGATAATTTCTTAATTCAAATTATTATTTTTTTCATTGAAATATCAAACCAAGGATAACTTGGTCATATTCCGAATATTTATTAATTAAGAGATACATCATTTCAGTGGTTATTTAGTGTGTATAGTTCTAGCTTGCTTGTAAATGTTACCGGCAAAGTATGTAATTCAAGCATTCTATATAATTCCTAGGAATCCTATACAATGCCGAACGATTTCAGGCAAAGTATGAAATTTATTTATTTAATAACATATTAGGCCAGTATTAAGTAAGATAACTAAAGTAAGATAAATAATCAGTATTTTAGTATTTTATTACATAAAGTAGGCCAATATCTGTGCCTGAACCAAAATTGGTTAGTTCACCTTATTTATGTTAATATTTCTAGTCTATAGAATGCCTAGGAAATGTATATGGTGATTTTTAGGCATTCTATAGAATACTTATAGGAATTCTATACAATGTCGGATTTCATACATTGCCGGTAACATATATGTATATACATCTCTAAAATTCAAATTTGCATTTCAAAAATTACTGATGTGAGTGTTAAGAAATATTAAATGCAGGTAGTTCTTGGCAACGACTGTTATCCGTGCTCCGTAACCGGTTTATTAATATTTGTTTTTTCATTACGAAGTTTTATTCAAATTTCATATATAAAGTAATTTATTAGACCATTTACAGTTATTTCCTCTAATTATTTCTATATAACTTTTCTTGCTGAAATTATGCAAAATTTAAATTTACTCAAAATAACATCCGCATCGGGGGATTAATCAAAGGGCTTGGTATTGATTACGTCTAACCCCAACCCCAATAATTGCACAAAATATAAACTTTCACATTAAAAACAATAATTAAAAGTCGATCAGAACTCGGAGATGAAATTGGCAGGCCAGTCAACATCACTTAACTCGTCTTAATTTATTCGAACAAATAAAAATACAAATTTAATTTAAATATAAAATGAATTAATAAAGAACTTTCTGCGAGGAGTATATACATGACAATATTTTCTATACAAACACAAAAGTGAATAAAACCAATTAAATCTGAGTACAAGCTATCGAGAAGAGTGATTTGATTTTTCCAACATTTTCCTGAAATTGCCTTGTCAGTTGCAACATTCACCAATAATTACCGATAACAATAGAGTAGCGCTCTCGATCCCGCCGCCTGTCGGTAATGCTGTGCTCTACAACACCGCACCATCAATGTTTCTTCTTTGTTGATGTTTATCTCTATGTATTTCTTTATATCATTGTTATTTGCATATATTTAAATTATTTTTTTATATTCATAAACGCGTCAGAGCCGGCCTTAACAAGTCTGGCGCCCTGGGCGAAATTTTTCCGTTACACAACATCTTACAAATATTATGTAAAAAAAATTGCCATTCCTAATACATTTTGGTACCAACAGAATTCAGAAATCAAAAATAAACATTGTATTGCAGAATAAAATAAACAAAGAATATATTAATTTTTTTATTTGTAATTTTATGTAATAGTTTATTGAAATTTGTCTAAAGTTTAAATAATTGACATTTTGACAAAATAATTTATTCAAAGTAATTTTTTTAAGGATGGTGTAGTAGAATAATGAGCTAAATTATCGCAAGTATTAAACAAAGTTAATATGTAATTATGTACTTATGTAGTTCAAAATGAAAACAAATATTTAAAGGAGAATATTAGATTTTGCTGCAGTCTGCAAATAATTAATATATAGAATATCAAAAAAGAAGCTTTGGAACATCCGCGGTGATCTTGATAAAGATCTTAAATTCTTGATATAAACTGCAATGTGCAACGAAACGTTGACCAACAGAACGACCAATCCGATGCGACTACCTAGAAGCCAAGATCCAAATCAAAAAAAGATTCAAAAAAACTGGATTTGAAAAATGAATATGTATATTTAAATATTTTATAGAATTTCAAATATGTTAAAATATTCACTCTATCTAGTAGAACGTTATACCCCAACCCAAAGGGGGGCCAAATCAAAAAAAATGGCCCTCAACATTAGATATTTTCTGGCTTTTTTGATATAAAACGAAGTCAACTTGTTTTTGGTAAAAATAGTTTTTTTAGATCTCTCAGCAAGGAAGTCTTAATTTTTTTCCTTAGTCATATCGACCCACTGATTTTATCAAATTGTTATTTAATGTATATCATCCTTATTTAGGATAACAAAAATCTAAGAGTGGATCAAACTACGAAAAAATAATAAAAATACATGATAACATCAACAAATAAAATAAGAAGAATTCATATAAACTTTGTAACAAGGTGCTCACTAGGAAGTTTCACATTCTGTTTGAATAATGAAAAAAACTTGTTTCACATTTGGTATTTGCAAAACGTTGGAAACACATACCATTTGCCTGTTTTCCAATAGAAATATTTACTTATAAATACATTAAATTATGTACAATATTTTATTTGTCTAAATATAACCAAACACTTTAAAACCGACTTTCTATACATTCGAGAGAGAAAAACAGCAGCAAATTCAGGGTTACCCAAAGTCTGATTTAAATGATTAACTTGCTTCTGGGTATTAGTCAAGAGTTCTGAAATGTCCATTATAATGTGCGAAAATATTTAATATTTGACTTTCGTATACAATTTATTTTATTTATTAAAATTAGCATATATGTAGTTTATGTTATGAACTCAGAAGTGGGAACACAAAAAACATAGGTAATGAGTATTTTAATAAAAATTATAGCTGAGATAAATTAATTTTGTACACCCCTTAAATTAGATATTGTGTTTGTGTTTGCATTCTAGGCACGTACAGCCCGTTGTTTCTTCACGAAATTTTAAATACTATATAACTAAGTGTCTTACGCAATATTTAATTGAAATAGGTTACCTTTATGGAAATTGTATTCTTTGGTGTTCGCGAGCTAAGAGGCTAATTATAAAATAAACATTGACATCACGGCAATCCAAACATACACACACACACACACACACTCACGCCGGCACGTTCGTGCTCGCACACTCGCGCATACGTGGAGGCCGGTCGTGCGTGGTGACACATTTATGTATATTGACCAGTTTTGTGTCTATTTCCTTGTTGGAAACACTCGATAACCAGTGGCGGACTTAACGTGTTAATATCATATCGTCCAATATTTTTTTTAATGGAATTATTTTATTTTATTCGCTAAAATAGATCAATCTTCAAGAACCTAAAATAATTTTTAAAGGCATTTCTTTTTAATTTTGTACGATAATTTGAAGTGAAAACGCCGATTTTAGCTGAAAACTATAACAGACAGCTGAATGTCTCACATTCTCTCGGCCAACGTTTCGTAACACATTGACCGATAGAACCTTATGCTCAGAAGCCAAGGTCCATATCATGATCATCGTAAAAAATTAAAAGCAAAGTAAAAAACGACAAAATAGTAATTTTATAACAAAAAAATAAAACATGAAAAAAGCATAAAGTTACAAGAAAACAGAATTGTTAAAATTACATTTATTTCTATACACATTTACAAGAACCTATATATTTAAAGTATTACTGTCATGTATTAGTACTTAAAAAACGTTTCGTTTTAAATTCTCAGAATAAAGTGGCAATAAAACTGATACACTACCTGCTCCCGATATCAAGTTACAATAAACTGTGAAAATAGAAGGAAGAATACGAAAAAAGTACTTGAAAAAAAGACAATATGTTGGTGTAACCTTACAAGATATTCTCTGTTACAAAATAGAGTCTTGTATTTTTGTATTGTGTAGATTATTTTGATACATATTGCAGTGCAAACATCGAGGTATTTAGTTTTGATTGATGGCTGACTGATCTAGGTAGCTAGGTAAATAGAATTAGGATATTTTGGACAATGCATGTAAACACGTGTAGAGTTGTTGAGTGGGTGGTATAAATTACTATAAATAACATGAAATAAGATCTAAATTATATACTTTGGATGTTTACTTTGGTATATATGATTTTTGCGCTTATTCTATAATTCGATTAAGTAATCAGTGATCTAGAAAAAAAATAGGAAATATTCAAAATACTGTAATTATAATAAAAATGGTCATATATAAATAGATAGAAGATCCTTTTAAAGACTAAAATTTTTGTATATGGGTATGGGATATTTGATATTAAGCAAAAAAAATGTAAATTCTTTATGATTTTTATTAAAGCGAAATGATGGGTAAATTTCATAGACAAAATCTACTAAGGCGTATGATTTCAGTTTTAAAATTAAATTTATTTGTATTTGTTTGAAATTTTAAATTGAAAGAAAGTAAATATATAGAGTAAATATATGCACCTGAAATTACATTAATTTCTTTACGTAGCTGCGTAAGTACCGTAGTTAAATTCTTCACCCTGTTTATTTTCTGTATAGTTTGGAAATAATTTTAAAATAAATTTAAAGAAAAAATACCTTAACTATATTTTATTACTGCATTTACTGTTTAATTATAGATATTGATCAATTTACCAATAATACCAATACAAAGTTAAAATGTATGATTCAGGTATAAAAATCTGAAAAATACATATTTGTATGCATACATACATTTAAAAGTTTAGTATCGTCATTATAAAACTATTTTACCATTCATGTAACAAAAAATATCGGCACGTTTCAGCACTTAACCACTTAAACTACTTAAGCCTTAAGATATATTAACAATTGCAAATTGTATTTGTAATTATATCGCGCTAATAACTGCATATTAACAGTATAAGAATAAGTAAATATATTAAAAGATATCCAAGTATTTCCGCTACATAGAAAGTCCATTCGGGAATTACATTGTTTCAATACAGACTAAAATATTATACGTCATATCTATTATAGGTATGTATTAATATGCCATGAGTGCCGTATAACTTTCTTATACGCTGTACCAAGATTACACTGTTTCTAATTAGGTATATAAAATAAAGAAAAAGTATCCTAAATATAAAATTTCACCCATCTACGATTTGCCGTTTTTGAGTTACAGCATCTACAGACCGACAGACATAATTCGAAAAAAATCAGCTTAACAATACCTACTTACTTATCCTTTATGCATTTCATTTCAAGTCAGAATACAATTGAATGAATTATAAAACCTTTTTTTACAGTTCACAAGCGCGCCCGAATCAGCGTCAATGACTCGCACGATGAGAGTGAAGACGAGAGTTACGACAAGCGGAGTCTATGCTCGCCACTCAACCGGACACCATCCACGCAGATGTCATCCCCGGAAGTAACCGGCCTCCCGAGCGGCGACGAAGAGCGCGACCTCGATATAACCAACGACAACGTCGGCGACTGCGACGTACCTCTTCCCGAGAACCTCTCGCTCAAGAAGAGCCCCACTAGCGAGTCGAGCACGGAGGCACTACCTCACCAAACCTCATTCATACCGTATCAGGGCGTTGCACACTTTTCACCGCATTTCAACTACCACCACCAATACCACCAGCTTCAACCCCAGCACCAGATCAACAGATCGCCGATTGACATCCTCTTAAGAGTATTTCCCGGAAGACGCCGTTCTGAAGTCGAAACACTCCTTCAAAGATGTAAAGGGGACGTGTTACAAGCGATGGAACTCATGGTATCGGGAACTGAAGATATGACGCCGCCTTCTCCGTCGGCTTTTTCTCCGCTGGCGCCGCCGACTCCGCATTTCGCTCACAGGTACAGCCTGCAGCCGAGGAGGTTCTTAGCGGCACCGTATGCGGGGACTGGGTACTTACCGACGGTTATTCGACCGCCTACGGAGTACGGTATGTCGCTCCACGCTATGCAAGAGCTGTATGGAGCGCCTTCGGTGACACCTGGGGCTGACGCGGTTCAAGGTACAGAAAAGCCTTCGGCGTCATCGCCCAGTTCTAATACGGGCTCTGATAAGACGTCTTATTCCGAATAAATGTTATTTAAATGTTTCCGTGATTCAAAAGCACATAGATATTTTATCGTGAACTGTTGTAAAAGACTTAATATTTATATTAAATAAGTGATGTAGACGTATACATATATATTATTTAAGCACAATTCAGACTTTAAAAAAAATTAACAATTGTATACGTATCATAATCGAGGAACAATACTCTAAAATATTTATTTATGCATATATATTTTAATTGTATATACCATTATACATATTGTATATTATGTACTGACGCAAAATACTCATGTTTTCTAGTATCCCAGTGAATTTAGATTTTAAAATGCTAAATTTTAACTAAAATGTCAAATGTTACTTAACAGTATCACTGAAGCTTAAAAAAATTACAAGAGGTCAAAGTTAAAATAAACGTCGATTTGGTCATTCTATTGGCCAATATGCAACGAAAAATTAGCTGATAGAACGACAAAATCGACGAGGCTTATTTATACCCAGAATCCAAGATCCATATCAAGATCATCGCGGAAGCCTAAGAACTTATATTACAAAATTTACAATAAAAAAAGTTTTGTAGCTTTTGAAGCTTCACTCGATGTCATATCTTGGAAACTGTTACTCTTACAAAAAATGTTATCAGGGTCTTTTTTATCGTAAATTTTGTAAGCTACATTTCTTATTATCTAAATAATTATTTATTACTAAATGTTAAAATTTTAAGCTGCAATGATATCGTTAGGCTTTTGACATTTTGTTTAAAATAACAAACAACAGACAAAAACTATGGTTATGATTTCGCACACCTTGATTTAAAGGGAGCTAACTCAAAAATTTAGATTTTCCTTATCTCAATGCCTACCGATAAAAAAAACAGATTTAAAAATTCCTACAATATCTCTATCTTCTAACTGCATATAATAAGCATAAATCTGTATAGTGCACAGTGATACAGTAATCAGTTTTTCGCCTGTTCTGAAAAAAGTGTTTTTTTAGTTAATACCTGTTTAGATCTAGGTGTGCGATTTATCAAAGTAAGAGTTTAGATTTAAACATATTATTTCAATAGCAATGCTTCATACAAAATTCAGCTGGGTATAATTTTTTTTATTAGCTGACCTTATCCTCTTTCGATATTTTTTTTAATTCAATTTTATTTAAATAAATTTAAATAGACAAAACTTCAAAATATTTTAATATTATTAACTATTAATTTTGAGTCGGTATATACATATTTTCTTTGTACTATACTTATATCAGCAAAACTTAATAATTTTCGAATTTTTTAAATTGCATGCTGTACATTTTCTGCAAGAATATTTATATAAAAACATTAGCTTTGTATAATATAAAACCAGATAATACAATGTCGTGTAAACGTTTTGCTGCCACTGTTGTATATAAACAATTTATAAATTCATATGTAACTAAATAAGAATACTTAATTAATATTACGAAATGTGTGATTTAGTTAAATTATGAATCATTTTAAAATATTTATGTAATATTTACATAAAATTAATCTTAACTCTGTTATTTTCAGTGAAATTATAATTTATGATTTTTAAGAGTACATAATAACATTTTTAAATGATTCATATTTTGTATAATGTTTATATAGAAGGTACTAAATAGTAAATATGTTGTAAATAAATTATTATACATTATGTAATTACGTATGAATATACATATATAACTATTCATTTAGGTAGCAAAAATAATTAGAATTAAATATACTGCAAACATAAAACATTTTCAATACAATTAATACTTTACCCCAATTTTTTTCTTATTATGTAACCATTTCGAAAATATATTTGTTAATTAATTGCCATTTTTTTAATTCATTAAAATAGGATATTAATTATTTTTAAGAAATATATATTTTAATGTAAATATTTTCAAGGATTTATATTGTTTTTAAATAAATAAACAAATTAAATTAAAATGTTATACACTTATATTGTATGATTGAAATAAATAGAAATAAAAAAATATTATAAGAAGATACAACATACCATTTTTTTAAATTTTTATTACAGTGCTTTATTATTTGTTAAAACCTAAATTCATGTGAGACACAATGGAATTTCTAGGTTTGAACACCGAAACGAGATTGGTGATATACAGGAAATATATTTTTTTACAACAAAAAATTTACTGAAAATTAAAATAATGGATTTCATAAGTATTGGATAAATTGTTTCACTTAAAGTTTTTTTAACTTTGAGAGTAAGCCTTGTTTCACAAATATGTGGTTCCATTCGGTTCGGTTCGTTTTCGGTTGCAGCCGAAAACGAACCAAACCCCTTCACACATACACGGTTCTAATACGGATCATATTAGGTTTTATTTTTTTCCGTACACTCAGTAGTGATCATGGAGAATAAGCAAGTTGTTGCCATGTTGTTTCTCTATAAAAAAAATTAAAAACGAAGGAGGAATACTCGAATTCATTGGGAGTACCCTCTCATCACTTTACGGCAGGAATTTGAAACATTCTACACTATTGAATACAATTTTTTTAGTTACTTCAGGATGTCACATTAACATCTGTTAAACTGCTCATTTTATTAGAAAAACCGCGACAAAACTTTCAAAAAAATAACACTCGCTATCAGGTTAAAACCGAAACTGAACCGAGTGTGTATGAACGTGTTGATTGCTTTCTGTTCTCTGCATACTAATAGTAACCTGATGAAACCTATTCGTGTTGAGGGAGTATTCGGTGCTCTACGGTTTCTATTTGGTACCGAATACAAACTGAAACACCCTTTCACACTTGTCGCCAGCGACCGAAAAAGAACCGAACCGAATGGAACGCATATGTGTGAAATAGGCCTAATAGTTCTTAGTGTGCTAATCAAAAGTTGTAATGAACGCAACTACATAAACCCATAATTTAAAATTAAAAAAAATGTTATTAAACATTTTATTGGCTAATTCTAAGCATTTTTTACTCTTTGCAAATTCTTCTAAAAGTTGATCTTTATTTCATGAGATTAAAAATTTCGGTAGAGCGGAAATTATCACGCAAGGCTTTAAGAGGGAGGGGGAGTTCAAAAACGTTATTTACGTTAAACTTTTATAATTAATTATTTTAATATAAGTTATGTATATGAGATGAGAACTATTGAGAACAGTTTTGGCCGTACTAATTGAATTTTCGTATCAAAAGTCAATTAAAAAAAAATAAATGAAATGTCACTACTATACATATTATATTTAAAGAAATAGGGGAGGGGGGACTTTAAGAAGTACGCATAACGTTAACGTTGCACGCACAGCTAAAAAAAATTGATAAAATATTTTATTAAAACACATTGTGCGACTGTATCTTCCAATGACGATTGTCAAACAATACTCATGAAATAAAATGTCAAAATAAATTACAAATATATAATAGTATCTTATTAAAATTCCCACAAGATATAAAAAATTTCAACCAAAAATCAAAATCCAATGCTTTGTGTCGAGTGTTTTAATAATGTTGAAATAATATTACAATTAAATACGACAAACATATATCGAATTAAATTTAATATTGTGAATAGATTACAGCTACTAGACTAGATACCTAATAAAGTTACACGGAAACAGTTTATCCTCAATATGAAGAGTTGAAATTATAGAGTACCAGAGGAACAATACTGATTAATTTAATAATCCCAACGTGAAAACTTCATTATACAATCGATACAATACGTGGCATTGTATATTACGTTTTCTATTTTCACCATCCCCTTCACAAAACTACCCCTATTCACAATTAATACAATAGCTTGCCTTCTCGTATTTCAAACGATTGTACCTGGGTAGAAAGTACAGGCAATATTGTTATCATGACCTTACCTTCGCAGAGTGTGGGTGCAGTAGCTTGGAATTATCAATTCTTTTTTTTTATCTGGCTATATAATTTTTATTAGATGTTTTCTGTCTGTAAAATAGGAATCTATTCTGTATTATCCAATTCTTTTAATCACTTAATTTTATTTTTAATAAATATTAGTTCTCAAAAACATATATTTGCATTTTTGACATATGGTAATTTTTCACTGGATCTATGAAAGAGTATATGTATTTCATTTAGTAGTTTTTACTACGATTCGACTATTTTACCAGACAGACTATTATAAAAATATATTTATAATCAGAACGAATTAACCGTCCAATGTATATTCATAAAACAATATCGGTAAATTGTCAAAAATAAATTACATCTAATTCTGTAGCAATTTTTCACCGGATCAACAAAATAAACAAACACATGTAGCCCAGACAATAGACTTAAAAAAGTAGTCAAACTAAGAAAAAATTCCGACCAAGCTGGATTTTGGTGGAGACTTTTATTTTGATTCCCTAAACATATCCTAAAAAGTACCCTTAATTTGGATGACGGGTTTTTGTTTTTTAAGGGGGTAAAGGGGGGTGAATTCTATTTTTTTACAAATATCTCAAAAGTGATATGAAGAAAATTGTAGCTTATAAAATTCTACATTGTAAAGGTATTTATACTTTTTTCGTATAATCATTTTACAAAGTTCGGATTTTGGCACTCTTCACTGCACCATTGACTGGGTTAACAGTTTACTTAAAAAGTATTGATTATACCATATATATTAAACTAGTAGATTAATATATGATTATACGAAAAAAGTATAAATACCTTTACAGTGTAGAATTTTATAATCTACAATTTTCTTCATATCACTTTTGAGATATTTGTAAAAAACTAGAATTTGCCCCCTTTACCCCCTTTAAAACAAAAACCCGTCACCCAAATTAAGGGTACTTTTTAGGGTATGTTAAGGGAATCAAAATAAAAGCCTCCACCAAAATCCAGCTTGGTCGGAATTTTTTCTTAGTAAAAACGTTTATTTCCTGGGCTAATGTATGTATGTTTAAATATAATATCGCCTTATCAATTTTAATTAGACACTGTTTTGCAGTATGGTATCAACCCACACAAAGCTCATTTCAAGATGTCAATGTTTTTAATATGCGCAAAAAAAAATACATTTATGATTTTGTTACATTTATTTTTATTAAAAAAAATGTTTGTTAATAAGATACATCTTTGAATAAAATCTGAAAAAAAACGGGTTTTTTACCAAATATTTTTGTTAAATTATAATTAAAAATATGTTTTTATTTTCTGTAATACATATACATATATTGTAAGCTCAAAAATGATATTTGTACATAATATAGTCCAGTTATAATTGATCTTCGATAACATTAACGGATCAATTAATTAAGATTAAATGCATTGAAATAAGTTTTTAATTAATTTTCTAGAACGATTGTATTCTCACCCCTCCAACTTGTAGCCCTTAATCAGTTGATATAAACGTTTTAAAATCAGTGGTGTTTGTATTTGTCACTTTCAACCCCTTGTTAAACCACTTCCTAAAAATCCCACAGAGGATAGATTATTATCAACGAACATACGAGAGTTCATATATGTATGTATTTAATTACATATTAATAAAGGACATCTCGAAAAGATCCATATATGTTAATACAATATCATGCATTGACGTAACCAGCAGGGGTGCCAAAGGGGTTTCCCCCCGGCATTTTTATAACCGGCGAGAGGCTAGACTTGGATAAATGGGAAAATTCTATAACTGGAATTCATACTGAGGTCCCGTCACTTCTACATTTGCACTTTTATAACAGGGTAAATGGGGTACCTAATTTAAGTGGGATAAAATAAATGGAATATCAAGGGAAAAATTATATTGTTCCATTTAAAGAGGTCTCCCATTTACCCAGTTATAGAGGTGTGAATGTAGAAGTAACGGGACCTCAGTATGAATTCTAGTTATAGAAGTTTCCCACTTAACCAAGTCCCACATAATCAAGTTTCACTGTATATTAAATGTCAATGTAACCCATAAAAAAAAACCTTCTCTTAAAAAATTCTGGCTACGCAATTTTGCAATATATGTTTAGTCCGCATAGAATGCCATAGAAGATTGAGTTATCATATTTTATATGTTTTACATTTATTAATGACAGTGGAGAGTTTTAAGAGTCGGATCCCATTTTCTTTAAAAGATTGCTTACTCATCAAGAATCAAGGAAGATAAATAAATTATTTAATTACAAAAGAAAATCTGCCTAGTAAAAGCAAAGATGGTTTATTGTAATTATTGAACAATTTTATTTAATAAACACCGATAAAGTATTCAGATGAACTGCCTGCCATTGGTTAACCATTTAGTTCTAATACAATTTAATTAAATTGGTACAATACCATCACATTATGCCCACAGATTGCAAATTGCAATATGCTGGTTACAAGAATTACCAGGGGAAGATCCCAAATTTATTTACAAGGCGGTAAGCCACATTTTCAGATGAATCACATTTTCATTAACAAAAGACTTGGAGTTCAGAAAACCCTATAACTATATGTATATTGTAGTGTTATTCATAACACGTAGTTTAAAATTTGTAAGCGATGGCAAATTAGTATTGCGTAATCCCGGCGTTTATAACAATTTTGGAAAAAAGGGACCTTACGCAATACTTGTAATACAGCCAAGAAAATAAAAATTAGTCAGTCGTTAGCACAGGGTCTTGAGTACCACCATAAAATTTAATGTTGTTGAGTGATAGGAAAATCTATAAAATAGTGAAAAACCTCCTTTAATGCTGTAATTCACATCCAGGAGAAAGTAAGGTTTTGTGGTAGCGACCGACAAAAGTTGAATTTAAGTGCCAACTAGAAATAAGTAAATTTAAAAAGTGTTTTATTGTTATAAAATGGTGTGGTTAATTGTAATAAAATAGTGTTAGACGTGTAAGGTTTTGTTAAAATTAATCTATTTTATAAATAGTATATCTGTACGTTTCTGGTCATAGGTTATTCTGCCTACCCGATAAAAGGAGAAATATGTAGAATACTAACATAAATTAAACCAAAACCGTTACACTATTCAGTAAAAGGAATTGTAATCCCTTAAGTATATACGGTGTTGGGTGTTGACGGAGAATCTCTCACGCCGTTATGACGACCGTTGGATCAGAATTATTGATTTGGTTTCGATAGTAAAATTTTACAATTTGTGTTCGTTGAAAATACACTCAACATTCTGCTATACGACAGCATCGGTAATTCAAAAATTCTACTACACGACGGCTAGAGGGGCACCCACCACCGAGCCGACTTGAACGGTGATTGGTGATTTTAAACGCGCAGAAATATTGCAGTAACGGTAGTATCATGGTGGGGATGGGGGAAGGACATTGGTTAGAACTGTCGGCACATTGTATAACGGAGCGGTCGTGTAGTGGATGGTCGTATAGCAGAATGCTGAGTGTATTTTATTTCAAAAGTTGTACTTATTAAACTTTCTTATAGAAAATTTAACTTTCTATAAAAATGTTTCGTTACATTAAGTTCACCAATAAAAAAAAACTTTTTAGTTTAATAAAAATTTTTTTAAAATTTTCGGAATTTTTCAATTACTTAGGACTTAGATCTTCCTTCGCGCCAAATTTCAAGATTCTATAAGTTTTGATGATCAATGAGTCAGTCTGTCAGTACCAAAATACGCATTGAAAGGTCGTATCTTTTTATTGCATGAGTTAGAAACTTGATTTTTTTCAGGACTGAGGCTGTAGAGTGTAGTTCATACTCCATAGTAAATATTTAATATTATTTTCAGCTTGAGCCGTCTAAAAAAAGGATCTTGACAGACAGACAAACGTACAACAAATTAATTTCTAAAATAGAAATGTACGTTTTTGTTCCTCATACAATTATAAAAATACATAGGTATTATGCAAAACTTAATTTTTGAATTTTCATTGAACGACCGCGATAACAAATTGATAAAACGACCCTAATACAATTCTGCACACACGGCGTGTGTGTGTGTGTATGTATGTATGTGTGTGTGTGTGTGTGTATGGCGCGAGTAAATCCGCTTCGCCTTTCCGTTCGGTTTCCAATTAAACTTCACAAGCACAGTTTGTGCTTTTTACATTTAAATACGTCTCAACACAAAATAACAATACGCGTGTACACACTTCACAACAGATTTGGTTCACTCGCCGCTTTTGTGTGCAACCGTTCCTCTACTTGTTGGGAACTCAGACTAAACATGTATTTTTTTTACAAATGCGTGCATTGAACATAAATAAACAATAATTAAATTGTTTATATTTATATTAACAGTTTGTAATTAAAATCTTAAGTAAGTCCCGGGAAGATGACTATAGTTTTTACTTTGTTCGATAAAACACTGAAAAATAGCGATGTGATTAATTTTATTTCAATAAAAGTACTAAAAACTAATAAAATTTAAAAAAATCTGCCATGGGTTCCACGGGACTTTCTAATACGCAATACTCACAGTGTACGTGTTTCATTCGCGAATATTCGCACATTTTTAAACATTCGTATTCGCATTCGCAATGCAGTTGCGAATATTTTTGCGAATATAATATGATGTATTAACAAATAAAAATATAGTTTTTTAATCAGAAGACCTTTTTTTAGCTTTTTTTTCAAAAAGTCAATATTTGCATTTACATTCGCATCCGCGAATATCGACCAGCCAATATTCGCATTCGCGCAAATATCGACAGCTAATATTCGCATTCGCGAATGTTTAAAATCATACATTCGTTACATCCCTAATATGTATATAACTATCTGTGCCCACAGCTTTGCTGTTGTAGACTACATAATTATTATTTAGGATTTTTGAAAAATATAGTTGAAGAAATATAGGTAGCTCTTTTTACTCTACACAATTATTTACTACATTATACTGTTCAATATTTAACGGTTTAGGCAACATTTTACAAAATGCGCTGGTGACAAACTTTGTTCAGACTAGATTTATTATAATCTTCGGTATTTATTCCTTATGCCACCTAACGTAACAAAATATACACTAAAACCTGGCCAAAGAGCATATCTATGAATAGTCAAAAAAACACGTAAATCGGATAAGTGGTTCTCCAGTGATAATTTTGAATTTAGGTGAAATCACTAGGAGCTGTCAAATGAAGAAGAAGAATTAGAATAAGGTTAGGTAATACAGATTTCTGTTATAGTCGATAAAACTATAAGTACGTACAAATGTCGCATAAGTATATATTTCATATGTCCTTCCTCAGTATGCAAGCTATCTCCCAGCCAAAATTCATCAATATCAGTTCAGCGATTTAGCCGTAAAAAGGTAACAAATAGACAGTTGAAGAGATAGATAGACATACTTTCACATTTATAATATTAGTATGAATTAATATACCTAGAATTTTTTATATCACTTTTCATTTTCGAGTTACGCAAAGTTACAAAGTTGGCTATTGCATATTTGAATGCGTTTTTACTCTACCAAGTTTTTTGGCTTATGTACATACTAAGGGCTCCTTCTGTGGTCTACGGCATTTATTACCTAAATTCTGCCCTGATTACTTAAAATTTTGGTTGTAATTCTGCTCATTTTCAAAATTTGTAGCATTTACATCGATACTCATAAATTTCGTCAATATAGTCTAAAGTTAATATATTCACAAGATATTTTGTTAATTGTCACTATTAACATAGGCATCTAGAGTTAATATTTGTCGACATTAGCGGCTAAAAGAGAAATAATAACAGTTTAACAAAAAAAACTGTCTAACCTACAACGGCGGGCCAGTAGCGGTCACATTTACAAAGTAGGTAGATATTCTAAATGTTGACTCAAGACGGACAGAACTAACAAACTATTCTCGACTCACTGTTGTCTTAACTTTTAACAAAGATAACATTACATCATTGCTAGTGTCAAACGGGCCGCCAACTGTGTGAAAAAAATGTTTCTCTTTTCAAAACTCTTTCCAAATAGGTATTTTCATTGGCGTAACAAAAATTTTCTTTTTTTTGGGGGGGGGGGGATATGGGTGGGGAGTGGAGTTATTTGCAAGCAAGTGTATCATTACATACACATACCGTGTGTTTATTTTCAAATATATTCAAACTGAATATTTCTTAAACTAATTGTAAGTATATAATATATATTGTAAGTATTAAAAGTTGTTTGATTTTCAAGAGGAAACAAAAGAGTATTATTAGTTTTTAATTAGGTGGACGTTTTCAAGGTAAACTTTTTTTTTTTAATTAAAACATATTTTTATTACGATATACCTTGCGACATACCTATATAGATTTGTTTTAAATATTTTTTTGTCAAATAGCAAAACTTCTGTATTGTTTTATTTTAATAAAAAAATCTTGATAGTTCCAAATTATTTTGTTGAATGTCGTGGTAAAATTAAGTACACAAATTTGTGTTATATCATTATATAAATAATATTTAAGGTTCTGTATATCTAAATCATTTTTCTCTAATTGGCATCGTTTTAAAAATAATTTATAAAATTCAAATATTAATAATAGTAAACATCCATTTCTGGTCAAAAGATCGTTTAAAAAATTTATCATAAATATAAAATTTCAATCTTCTACGATTTGTCATATTTGTGTTACAGCGTCTACAGACAGACCGGCACACAGACATCATATGGCGAAAATAGAATGGATTCCGAGATGGTCAAAATGGATAATTCCATCAAAATCCGGAATTCGAAAAAACTCGAATTAATAATATTTAGGTACTTATACTAAAAGTATTTCGTACATGTATGTATAAGATAGTAGAAATATTATATGTATATTATACTTCTACAACAACCTTATTGATACGATAATTTAAAAAAAAAAAACAATTCAAATCAACCAACAATTACAATAAAATCCGACGTCATCGATCGGAGGGACTCAACACATGCATCAAATCTAGACGTCGGGTGTTATAATCCTTTCACCGTGTCCAAGCCTGCCAACCTCACCACCACCGCCGCCACCAACCGCATCTGCCTTCGCACTGCACCTAGCAGCCGCAGCTAACTACGATGGGAAAGTTTATTAATTCCATTTTACAATTAAACGCTCTCACAAACGCAAAAGCGATTAACTGAAACTATTTAATGTCACGGACAGACGGGATAAGTCCAATTGAATTTGTTTTTGATTCTCACCCTCGCCTCACCACTGCTACCGTGACTCCGCTTTTAGAGATTGGGTTAGACGATGCTCCACGAGTTTATAAAGTGTGAATAATTTAAATAATTTGTATTGTTTGAGTAGCAAAGCAACTTAATATATTGTTTTAGCCCAAGAATCATGGCCATTGTATTGAAGCTGCGATGTACAGTTATACCTCGCATAAGCCGGTAGTTAGGTTCCAAAAAAATGTAATATTACCTATACAAAAACCTTATACCTACTGGAATTGCCATTGGACGTATTTATCTAAATATTATTAAATTATTTAAGTGCAGCCCTGTTGAGCATATTCTTACGACATCTACCCCTTCTCAGCTGCAGTATCAAAACCAAATAGGAAAATGTAAACAGTTTTGTTATCGTGGGGATGGAGGCAAAACTCGGCGATAGCTTTTCACTAGAAACGTATTTTCCATGCATTGGAAAACGTACAGATATCATTTTCAATTTTATATTCACAACAATAAGTATTAATATAACATCAGTTATATCATATGCGCCGAAATATAATTTTAGTTATATCAATATTTATGAAGGTATGTTTAAATCGGTAATCAAATTTGATATTTTTTCACAGTTCAGAAACCTAAGACCCAAGAATTAGTAAAAATCATTGATTTACGGCAGACCCGTATTAGGAAAATTTAATAAATTCATTTTCTTAACTTTAATAAGTTGATGTTTCTATAATTTGTAGTTTAATGCATGAAATAATATTCCACAACTTTGTGTTTTGGATTTAAATATGTTAGGTTATAATTTGCTGAAAATGTATTTTATATTTTGGTGAGCCCACCGGGAATTTGCCCGGTTGCCCCGTGTCGGTCGTATACGGGCCTGCGTTCGTTAATATCTCAATAATGTAATTAAAATTATTCAATACGCGAATAACTGCATTTAACTGTCAAAATTCAAAATAGAGTTCAGTATTGCGTCTCGCAAATGCGTACAAGGAAAAAAGTTTTTATGAGCAGATTGAAATTAGGTTGCCATGAAAAAGAATTTTGACAATAGAAATAACATAATTTAATTATTAGAATGTTTTAAATTATCAACATTTAAAAACTACAAAACAATGTTAACATCACTGAATAATTTACAAATCACAGAACAATGTAAGATGATAATCGAATCAGTTAACAACAAACAGTCTTGGGCGACATTTTCAATATTGTTCTGTTCGCTAATGTCATCTGGCTGTATGTGGAATCATATCAAAAATCCTCCGATTTCAGCGATATCGAAAAATGGACAGATTGCACTTATACATGCATCTACAAGACAACAATTTCTGCTGGAGTCGTATATCATATTAATGCTATGTATCCTTTACTTTATTGGCATAAAACTACGGCTTTCCCCGTGGTACTAGGTGTAACCTAATTAATATAATGATATTTTGTATGAATCCTTAACACATCTGCAGATATATTCACCACATTTGGTTATATAGCCCTTTTTACAGCTGGTGAATCAAAGAACGTGGTCATAAAGAATAAATATTCGCAAATAGGCGTTGTTATAATTTTTGTAATTTTTTTGTTGATATCACTTATGTTTTCTGCAAAATTATCAAGATAAAACTAAATTTAAAATATTTAAATTCTGCATACTTCTTTCTCAAATTATAGCTTGTTCAATTAATAGTAAGTGCATTTTTTCATTTGTTTTGTAGTACTTCTTTAATAATTGTTTCAAAATTTTTTTTTTATATTAGTAGGTACCTAAACCATTTTCAGTATTTTATTAAACTTAAAATAGATGATTTTCAAGATATTGCATGGACCTTTTTAGTTATTTTCTTTTTACAAAAATCGGGATTACTCGTAGTATTTTTTTCAATTTTCCGAGGAATTACAAGAATTTTTTTTATCTTTTTCTAACATATAGGGAACCTTGTTCATCGAGTAATAGCTTTGTATTAAAACGTCTATTTGAACCCATCTCTCTTAAAGATCAAGTACAGTTGTAATTTAAAGTTAATTTGCATATTATTATTATATTACCACCATTAAGTTTTGATAATATAGTTTCTTATAACATACTTGATTGCTTGCTATGTATCCACAAACATTCCTATTACTTGAATGATGACTCACAATCAGTGTTAAAAGACTGTCCCGCGTGATACGTTTAGTTAAAGAAATTAACTGAATATAAACTGATAATTTCATCCCAGTGAGTTGGCGCACATGCAATGTGAGATGCGATTGTATCGAGGAAGTTCGAGACAGATTGTTATTGAACTTGCAGAAAGTGTTCACACTTGAAATAATTGGATTCCGCCACAGCGGGTCGGATACGGGCGTATTTTTAAATTAAATTATTTCGCTAGTACTATACGGCGCAGCGGCAACTTTCGAAAAACCAATTCCAATTGATTTTAACCAATCATATAAATGAGAATTTTACTAGAATATCTCGATTGTGGTTCGTCGACTTCTTGTTGAAATATGGACGATGTAAATAATATTTAATTATAAATAAATGTTCCATAGAATTTTGGAATCGTTCAGAACCCAATGCGATTAATTAAACTTTTTATTAAGAATGGTTTTCCTGGTGAATGAGTTTAAGGGTAGAATATGAATATGAATATTTTATACTCTTACATAAATGTTATTTGATTTTAATAAAATTTCGTATATAGACAAAAAAATTATTTTTTTTAGAAAAACATTGAGTACCCAGTTTAGAATGGTTAAATGCAGTGGCGTAACTACCGCCGGTCTGGCCGGTTAGATTGTCCGGGGCCCCGAGCATCTAGGGGGCCCCCAAAAGTGGTGAAATATTTTTTTAATTTCTGTGGTTTTTTTTAGAATCGAAACGATCAATAATGTTTTTGGTGAAAAAGCTGATTTTTCAGTTATCTTATTTTAAAATTCTAAAATTAAATATCAAAATCTCAAAAAATTGAAAATTTGGCGTGTTATTGACTGTTTTTAGGGTGTTTTGGTATACGGTCGTAGATTGATGACCCAAAAACAGAAATGATAAGATTTTTGAAAAAAATAAATTTCATAAAATGAAAAGTGTTTTAAAAAAAAATTCACCTACCCCATTGACTGGAGTGTCGTTAGAAAGGTCTCCTAAAATGCAACAATAAATGTAACAGAACCTTTTGATGTTACCCTTCAATCACGATGTATTTGCTCTCCAAAGTCATTAAAAAAGCGTCCCCCCCCCCTCTATTTTCTGAACTATCAATTCAAGAAAACTGAAAAAATTCCAGAATGTAGCTTTTAATTAGTACTTTCACTGAAAATTATAACGAACATTGTCAAAAATATTTTCATAGACTGAAAAGTGAACTCACATTTTTTTCCCACTTACCCCATTAATTGAGATGCCATTTGATAGGTCTCCTAAAATGCAATAAAAAATGTCAAATAACTTTTTGATTACAACCCTTCAGTCACAATATATTTGCTTTTTAATGTCGTTATCAGAGCGCCCCACCCCCCTCTATTTTAAACTATCGATTAAAAAAATCTGAAAAAATTTAATTTCAGAATGTAGCTTTTAATTAGTACTTTCACTGAAAATTATAACGAACATTGCCAAAAATATTTTGAACCCCCCTTTCATAGACCGAAAAATTAACTCCCATTTTTTTATTTGCTCCATTGAGTGGGGTGTCATTTGATAGGTCTCCTAAAATGCAATAATAAAAGTCAAATTACTTTTTGATTTTAACTCTTCAGTCACGCAAAATTTTGAAATAACTCATTTTATAAATCATAGTGAGAATGACTACGGAACCCTATCATGTGCGTGCCCAATATGCACTTGCCCGTTTTATTCATTTTAGTATTGTATTTGTTTTACATAAATCAATTTTTCTCGAACGTTTCCGTATCCATACATCAAATATTTACATCCCTCCAAAATTCTAAGCAATAATTATTATTGTGGGGGGGGGGGATAATGTAAAAAAATCCTGTCAAGGGCCCCCTTCTGAAAAATTGTCTGGGGCCCCCATTTCTATAGTTACGCCACTGGTTAAATGAGAGAAAATTTGGTCTTTTCTTGACTAAACATTTTAAAATTGCGAGTGTCCAGTTTAGAATAATTAAATGAGAGAAAATTTTTTTGACTATCGTATTTTTTTTTAAATGAAACTTTTATTACATCGTCTCAAACTTTTTGGTCTGTGTGTTGCATGTCGCTGACAAGCTGGAACAAGCAGCCATTCATTGTATGACAGTTTATGTACTGTGTGCTATTATACATATTTAGTAAGTTTGAATTGTAATTTGTCAGTGTTTAATGTAAATGTTGTTATTTATTTGCTTTTGGTAAACAACGACACAGCTAGTGAGTCCAAAAAACTGATCAACGAGAAAGAATAGTGCAAAAATGAATGACGATGAATTAATTTTACGCCGTAAAAAACAGAACGCCGACAGAGCACGTGCTTATAGAAAAAGGAAAAAAGATCTTGGTTTTTATATAGAATTTATTAGAATTATTAGAACTTTTTGCTGGTGCATGTTGTTGTTTATGGATTTATTTCAATTTTGAGTGCTTGAATTTATTATTCCGAAAATTTTTAGTTAAATGTCTATAATGTGAAAAAAAGTTTCACTTTTACCGTGGTTTCATAAAACCACACAATCCTTTTTTGTTAAAAGTGATGTTTTTAATGGAAACGTATTTTTTTCAAGAACCCGCATAGTTTTTTGCTATTTGGTTGAATTTATTTTGCAGATTGAGGAAAATGATAGTTCAAAGTATGCTGATCAAAAGTTGTAATAACCGCAACCAACGAAGGCCCAAAATTTCCACTTCAGAGGTGATGGTTTATTTTTTCCTAAACTTTTATAAAAATATGCAAGTAATTTTTTTTAGAATTAGCTAAATAATACTTGATAAAAATTTTAATTTCTTGATAAAATGTATTATGTAGTTACTTATAAGCAATTTTATATAAATTTAATAATTTAAAAGTTAATTATTTATGAGATGACCACATTACAATTTTTGGTCAAGGCATGTGCAAAGACGCTAGTTCAAAATTTGGATATTAAAAAATCTTCACTGTACCTACCTATATGTATAACCATACTCAAAAGTTTAAAAAAAAGTACACGAAGATAGAGTAGTTACAATTTGACCTCTTCTGTAAAATTTTCAAAAATGGATTTATTCAGTTTTGTTTATTTTGAAAATGATTAGTTCAAAGTGTCCTGATTTTATAATACAAATAAAATTTTCCCAAGTAACAAAAAATTCCAACCGAAAGGTAAGATTTAGTATGGCATCCTATTTACAAATGATTCATCTTATTTTATATTAAAAAATATCACGCATCAAAATAAAAGATTTAAATCAATCTCTCTCTCTCTTTCTCTCCCCTCTCTCTCTTTCGCCATCTCTAGACACATATAATAAAAATTTATATTAAATAGATACACAATAGCCTAAGGGGCGTATACAATTATTATTATTATATATATTTCTAGGCACACGCAAGTACTTATTATACTTATACATATCATAATAAACTATTTAAACTGTTGAATGGACTGTGTGCTAACAAATAAAAGTAGTTGGGGTTTTATTCATACACTCTTTGTTTTCTTTTCATGGTTTCTATAACAAAACGTTGATGTAAATCATATGTGAACACAGTTCTCGTTTACAATCTGATAAAGTATGTTTGTATAAAGAGGATAATCGCGGTTGGCGTTGGAAGAAATGCAACTAGATCTAAACGGAAATCGCTAAACAATTGAATATGTGTATATGTATATGCGTACAAAAATAATATGTTGTTAACTGAGGCGTATGAAATGTAGGAAAAAAATCAATGCTGAGTTTATTATTAATATTGATATAGTAGGATTTTTTTGTAGAAGGGGGGTCTAACCTGGGCCTAAGGACTAAACGTCGTCAAAACAAATGTCTTAGATTTTATTAGCCGGTAGAGGTTCGCTGAAAATTCTAGCCTGGCGGCCCGCGATAGGATGTGGGGGTCATGACGATATACTATACCTACGTATATGTAGTGAAATACTAAAGTATAAGTTAAGTAGGGCTGAACGTTGAGATATAATTTTTATGGTCTCGGCTTCGAATCGAGATCGAGATATCTATATTTCAATGTTTTCTAACAGTTTCAAAAAACATTTTTTTATTTGTTTAAATTTTTTTCAAAAAATTTTATTTTAGGAACTTACATTTAATCAAAATTGTTATTTTTTGTAAAAAGTATTGAAAAGTAACAATTTCAAGCTTTATATTAAAATGTTTTTTTTTTATTTACTTATTAAAATATTTCTTTCTTTTTAGGGTTTCGGTCTGTCCGTCTGTCTGTCTGTATGTATGCCACAGCGTCAGAGCCCTCCTACTCTGTCATTTATACCTGATGTAGTTTGGTATACATCATATGGAGATTAATGACTTAAATACAAAAATTATGAGATAAAAAATATATATTTTTGGATCTCCCTCCCATATACTGAAAAGTGTACTCAAAAATGTCATTTCACTTACCTATTTGAGTTGGGTGTCTCCTAAATTACAATAGAAATAATTTAGGACCTCTTGATTTTAACCTTTCAGTCACGATATACTTATTTACTTTCAAATTCGTTATCATAGAACCCCCCTTCTAGTTTATTCTATTGAAGAAAAAAATAAAAACATATGAAAAAAATCCTTAATGCAGCTTTTTATTTAAAAATTAAAAAATATCAATTATTTTATAAATCGTTACACGAACAGGTACACTTTTACAGAGATTACATCTTTCATGAACATGAAATAACTCTTGATACGTATGATCAAGAATATAGAGAATGTTAGTAAGAAATGCTACAGGACCTTATCATGTGCTTGCTAACATGCACTTGGCCGGGGCCGTTTTATTTATATGAATATTTTCATGATATAACAAATATAAAATTTATCAAACCATTTTTAACCCCCGAGCAACGTCAGGCAGCTTAACTAGTAATTTGTATATCTTTCACAAAAAATAAAGACTCACTAAATATATAAATATCCTTAGTACCATCGACAACAAAATACATACATACATATGTAGATAGTAAATATTTGAATGGGTCGTTTTATAATACTTATGTTCATTAAATATGAATTACTCAAATATAAATTGAGAATCAGTCATGCGCATTGTGGTCTATTGAGATGGGCATTACACAAATATCATATTTATATTTTATATGAGTTCACTGATACATATCTTAGGGTTATTATTAATTCTGTACTGTTGTGTTTGCACAAAGGATGTATTCATGGGTGTATGCAAACATGTATTTTTCGAATTATAGAATTGGGTTTGTGTTTTTTTTTTTTTATTATTTGTTTCTGAAGTTTGTTTGTTGAAAAATGATACTAAAAAATTTAAATTTTGAATAATATTGATTTGATAAGCAAGAAACCTCTAAAACTCCATCTTCTCTTTAATATAATTAGAATTCATACTGAGGTCCCGTCACTTCTACATTTGCACCTCTTATAACGGGATAAATGGGACTATAAGTGGGATAAAATAACTGGTCCCTTGAGATTCCAGTTATCCAGATTTCACTGTATTATTTTTTTCATACGTAACCATTTTGTTTCATTGGTACCTACTTAACATTGGAAAAACAAATTTCTGCATTTTTTTAAATAAAAATGATTAGTACTTATAAAAAATTGAAAGGTAAAAAAATGAAATTTTAACTATTGGAGCCTTATAAAATTCAAAAATCCTCAGATATATTACTTTTCAATGAGGGTACTCAAATATTTGCAATACATTTTTTTCAGCCGAAGGCAATCTTTTACAATAATTTTTAGTTTGTGATGCATGAGGATATCCTAAACGGTAAGAGATACAGATGTGGTTAAATGAGATGAATTATTTGTAAGAAATGGGGGAGTATTACAACATCAAAAAATATTAATAATTTTATGTGGTTCAGGCGGTATACCCAAAAAACTGAAAATTCGGAATTACTTTAAATTACTATAACTTTTTTGGAAAAGTAGATAGGTACTTTTTGTTTACGGTTTCTTAAAGCACTTTTTTGTTTTGAATTGTTTGGTGTATTCAGAATTTTTATATCACTTTTAGTTTCCGAGTTACAAGCCCTAACTTTAGTTCTTCTTATGGGCCGCCAAGTTGGTTATATCATATTCGAACGTGTTTTTTACTCTACTTTACAATGATATGTCACATGTCATACTTATTATTAAAAAAAAGTAAAAACCTTTTTTTTGTAATAGTTTATTGTTTTTAAATATGCATTTGTTATTTTCATTGTTGTTATTGCGATTTTTGTTTAACAATTTTTGTTTTTCATGGCTTACTTAAATGTTTGTAATAAAATACTTTATAAATATCACCAATATTTAGTATACTTCGACTTATTTTCTATAATAAGTAGGTATGTTATGTGATATATCGTTGTAAAGTAGAGTAAAAAACACGTTCAAATATGATATAGCCAACTTGGCGGCCCATAAGAAAAACTAAAGTTAGGGCTTGTAACTCGGAAACTAAAAGTGATATAAAAATTCTTAATACACCAAACAATTCTACTCAAAAGGTGCTTTAAGAAACCGTAAACAAAAAGTACCTATCTACTTTGACAAAAAAGTTAGTCATTTAAAGAAATTCCGAATTTTCAGTTTTTTGGGTATACCGCCTGAACCACATAAAATTATTAATATTTTTTGATGTTGTAATACTCACCCCTTTCTTACAAATAATTCATCTCATTTAACCACATCTGTATCTCTTACCGTTTAGGATATCCCCATGCATTGCACGCTTATCTTGGACATCCTGTATATAAAAAATATAAATAAATAAATACAGAAATATAGATTTATTTACAGAAAAAAAAACGAGTTTTAAAAAAACTCGTATTCAACTATTACAAGACATTTAGCATCCAAATCGTAGAAAATTGTTTTCTTATATAGTATCCACTCTTGAATTCGTACGAGGGTAGTCTAGAGGAAAACTGACATTTTTATACGAGTGGGAAAGTGTTTCGGAAGTAAGTAAAAGTAAGGGTGGGTTGGGAGGCGTTTACAAAAAGAGAATGTAGAAGGACCATTCGTTAAACAAAAGAATACCTCATCAGATTCTGTTACTGACTGCTAGTGATTCGCCGTTCTTATTACTTATTTAGTTTATCCTTTGTAAGTACAATGACTAAATTAGCATATCTTTTCAAGCTGATGTCGTTGTTGTGTAGTTTGTGTATGTACGAAACAACCCTTTTCTATAACTGCGAGTGCCAGCGGTACTCAAAATTTGTTTAAATATTAACTGACATATATTTCTATATTCTATAAATATTTTACAAGAACTCATAGAAAAATGTACATAATATGCGTTATAAAAACATTCAAAACATAAAAATTCAAAATTTCTTTAATTATACGAAATATACGAATTTAAAAAGTGGCCAGGCCTGCGCCAATGCTAGGCCAAACCTGGTACCTAACACTGGGACAACCTACAAATGATAACTCCGTTCAAGGCTTGGTCATATTGACCAAGGCTTGTCGACAAATATAATACCAAGGCTGGCACAGAGTCTAGCCAGACTCTGACCCAAACCTTGGCCAATGCTATATCGGCCAATGCCGAGCAGTTGCACACTCAAGGGGAGGAGTAGAGTTTACCCCCCCCCCAATTTGTCGATATGCATTGTTTAATTTAACAATTGTGATACAACAATCGTTCATATTTTTCCCGCAAATTACGACTCTGCAACAAAAAATACGGGTTCAGATTTAAAAAAGAAATGTTGAACCTAAAAATGAAGATGACCTATTCAAAATCAACCCGTAATGTCAATATTTAACGAACTCGAAACTATGGAAAATTTGTCTGAAACATTTTTTCTGTTTCCTTTTTTGGAAATAATCTGCTAGATAACACCCGGTATATCCAAAACTATATTTTCTTAACAAAAGGATACAATATTAATCCAACTACAATAGGCATGTGGACAGTAACAATAGTAACAAAGTATAATTGAAATTATGATTTTAAATCATTTATATTAAAAGGGAATTAATATAATTTTTGCTAAAATAAAAATGCAAAATACAGTAATCCACCATGTTAAATGAATCCACCAATCACACAAAATGACGTCACGGACCACTAAATGTCAAAAGTGATTGACTTTTATTTTAGACAAATATCAATTCCTCTTACAAGATTATTAGGTAGGTATATACCTTATTTAAGAACTTGTATACTTTGGATTTTTTTTAACACACAAAATAGTTAAATTATTGTCTAACTCTGAGTATTTGATTATTTTTGACAAGGAGTGTGACGCCACAAACCTCGTATGTCACCTGCGAGCGTTTTGGCGGCAAATTCAAAATTAGTTATGAAAGAGTCAATTTCTGCGATTATACCTTTATTTTCTGCAGAAATAAGTATTTTTTTGGAAATAGGAGACACGTAGTTTTTTAAAATATTGTTTCATTTTAAAACAAAGCTGGCGGATGAAAACAATACATTTTCTGGTTGAAACAAATTTCGAAAAAATATATTCTCTTGATATTATTATTATTATTATTAAAGTAAACTTTTTAATAAATGTATAATAAACAAAATCCCGGAATTAAAAAAAGTAGTTTAAAAAAAAATTTTTTTCATTACATTTCGAAACAAACGCATACAAAATAGTGGTGAATTTATTTAATTATTAAATAATAAAATAACATGTAGAAAATATTGAACACCACTGAAAAGTTCACCAGCAGCCTGAGTAGGACAGTTTCTAGTTATGTTGAAGTGGTTCAGGAAGCAAGCAATTCCAAGTTCTATTTACAATAACCAGTGGCGCGTGAGCGAGCGGGGTTCGAGCCCCCGGGCCTCGCACAAAGTGACATGCCAATTTAATTGGTAACATATTGGACCGCCACATGTAATTGTATTTATATATGTATGTATGTATGTTACACGCATAATCCTTATCGTGCGGTCGCTTGTGTATACGATTTGTTGTGACATTTTGTTTATTGAGTGGATGTTGCAGGACAAATTAGGTAGTGTGTTGTATTTTGGGATATTTTTCAAGAGGTTGTACGTTGTCATATTTTTATAGATTGGGGTGACATCTTAAGTATGTGGGTATGTTAGATATATTATAAATATCGATCGGTTTATTGTAACCAATTTATTACTTGGTTGGATTATATAAAAATAAAAATGATATAATATACATTTATATAAATCATGTCCATATTTAGATGTGGATTATATCATTGGCGCACTCACTAAATAATGCTTGCATTATTTAATTTAACAATTGTTGACCGTTATTATTAAATTATACACTCAACACATTAATTAAGGGGACACCTAAAAAATAGCCTGTTTTCAAATGCTTGTAACTTGGTCAAAAATTAATTTTTTTCAAAACTTTTTTATTCTTCAATGGAGCAAATTTACTCTACTTTATGATGGTCTAATTCGTTCCTCAACATCTTTTCATTTTTTACACGGAAAAAAAAGTGGCTTTAAAATCTCATCAGGTGATACAAAAATTGTATCACCTGTGAAGTCAACAGAGGTGATGCTAAATTTACGCCACCCGGTGATACAATTTTTGTATCTAATGTATTTTAAATGGGACTAACTTGACGGTGACTAAACTATAGATACTACCGTTTATTTAGTGGCTGTCAATGTATAACCTAAAATTAAGCGACATTAAAGTTAGCAGTCATTTCACAATTTTTTAATTTTATTTAACAAAAAAATATCTTCCAAAAAATTAGTTTTACAAAATTGCACTTTTAATTTTTTTAAATTTCTACATGTCAATTTTTTTTGCACTTATTTATTTCTTAAAAAAATTCTAAAATTTATTAAATATCTGCAACTGTAATTTTCATAAAATTAACATGAATTTATATTTCTTAATTAATTATTTGATTGATTAAAGCAGTGGGCAAAATGAAAGTAATTATTTAAAAAAAATGAAAATTAAATTAGCTGACATCTGAAAATTTTTATAAATTATTTTGTTGAAAAATTGTTTTTAAAAAATTTAAAGAAAAAATTTCACATATAGAAAATTTTAAAAACTATACGTGCAATTTAAAAAAAATATTTTTTAGTTCTAATTTAATTAATAAAAAAAAAAAAAATTGTTGAATGTCGGCTAATTTTAGTATGAAAAAAAAGACACTAAAAAATTATTTATGCAAAACATTATCTTTATTATTTAAATGTTATTCATGCTACAACTTTAGTTACACATTTATTTTTTAACTTTTTCAGGTTACATTTTAAATTGAAATGAACAGTTGATATACGTACCCTCAAACCTTGAAATGTATTTTTCAAGACAATAATTTCTCAACATAGAACACACAAATTCATCGGCCATATTTTAAAAACTTCTTTTTTAAACAATTCTCAATATATAAAAAAAACACATGTGACACCAAACATCAACAATAAATATAACCTCTACAATATTCAGGCGGGCAAAGCGAAACATACTATATGTGGATCGCCGGTAACTCGCACGCGCATGCGTGTAGGGCACGCATAATTTGCTTCACGGTCAAGGTTAGTAAATACACAGGTTGTACCCAAGGTTAGTAAATAAACAGGTTGAACCATCGCTTTTGACCAATCAGCACCCGCGCGAGATTACGTCACGCCGGGTGACATTCAAATGTAATAAAATAAAGTGGCTTGCAAATTTGTTATGATTGGGCACCCGAAATGACGTAGTCCCTCTCTCCTTTCTTGATTTTGACAAGCTGATGGTACAACCCTTAGACAAGGAAAGATAATGGACTAATAACACAATACCTAGCGTTGTTACCATTTCGCTCCACAAAAATTCGCTCCGCGAATCATTGGCGTCAACATTCAGATTTTAAAATAAATATCAATTGTTCTGAATTATAAATTAAATTAATAACAAATGTTTTATATTGCCTTTAAAGTTATTTCAGTGATAATTGATTAACAAAGAAACGTCTATTTGTAACTATCATCTCTCATAACATACCAAATTCAATTGTAATTTAAAGTATATTTGTATGTTATAAATTTTCAACTGACGCCTCTGGGATATTTCTATGGAAATAATAAAACTGACAATTAAAATAAGATGGCCGCCATGAAATTTTGGTAACACTTTTATATATGGACTAGCATTGGTTGTTATGTATCCATAGTCTTTCCTTATCTAAGGTACAACCTGTATATTTACTAACCTTGGGTTGTACCATAACTTTTGGCCAATCAGGTATTCGCGCGGGAATTACGCGGGAAATACGTCACCTACGTCACTATGAGGAACATTTTAAATGTACTAAAGTAATCTCGCTTGCAAATACATATTTATTTAACATTGTTTTCTGTATTATTTAAATTTTTTGGACATTTGTAACTATAAAAAATAAATTTTATCGATCACAGAAGCACAAAGCATTATAAATAATCATGTATTAAACATACTAGTTTATTAGTATCACTAAAATAATAATAGCACTCTGAAACATTTTTTTACTAGAGTATGTACATTTATTTATGTATCTAACTTAAATACAAATAACTCCGTTCCTCAGGGGATACATTCTGGTCATGGTCGCGGAGGATTTAAAAAAAAATCATTTTAAAATTCAAAAAAACTTTATTAATAATATAGAAAAAAATTGTCAATGTTTGGGAATTTTTTTCACAGATATAACTAATTATTTTTGAATCAGGTAAATGACATTTTATTAAGTATATATTCAACGTATTTAATATCAATTTTTATTGAAAAATATTAAATATTTACAAAGTTATGAGCCTCGATGTGACGACCAAAAAAATATTTTTCTCTATCTTAAACAAACACTTGCTTAAAACTATAATTTATATGAATAACATAATAAAAACGTAGTTTTAAATTCAGTACACTATCAATATCAAATGAAAATATTTAATAATAGTTTAAAAACAACTTACAATGAATAAACTTACATAATAAGTACTAAAACAATAACTTAATATGCGAAAAATAAATATCTTAAATATACTCTGACAGTTTTAATACTGACAGCCATTTATAACGTTGTAATGTTCCTCATGATGACGCGATCTCCCATCTGTGTTTCCCCTCTGTGTCTCCTCTCATGTCATCCCCACCACCTCACAAACAGAGTTATGGTACAACCTGTGTATTTACTAACCTTGCTTCACGGTGATGTAAAATCTACATCACAGTGATACAATATTTGTATCACCTCGATGCAAAACTAACGCCACTCGTACCATTGAATTTTTACGTCATTTGTGATACAAATTTTAAATCATCTTTTTTTTCCGTGTAACTTTTTTATGTAATTATATAAATTTTGAAAAAATCTGCATATTTTGACACTTGACGTGGAGTGCATTTATGTAGAAAATGAAATTTTAAAATAACTTTTTTGTAGAGAATTTTAATACCTTCAAATACAAATGCATGTATATAGTATGAAATTCATCAAAAGTCTTTCGTTACAATTGATAATCTGAAAGATGTTAAGTTAAGCTTCATTTTACTTTTTTGTTATTAACTATACCACCAAAATTACTCCGGCTATATTCATTTGAATTATTTTTTCCTGATTTTCACTAAAACTGTAATACCGTTGCGAATTTTTGTCACATTTTTTTCGCACCAATATTAATTTGAAGGTATTAAAATTCTCTACAAAAAAGTTATTTTAAAATTTCATTTTCTACATAAATGCACTCCACGTCAAGTGTCAAAATATGCAGATTTTTTCAAAATTTATATAATTACATAAAAAAGTTAAAAAATGAAAAGATGTTGAGGAACGAATTAGACCATCATAAAGTAGAGTAAATTTGCTCCATTGAAAAATAAAAAAGTTTTGAAAAAAAATTAATTTTTGACCAAGTTACAAGCATTTGAAAACAGGCTATTTTTTAGGTGTCCCCTTAATTAATGTGTTGAGTATATATGTAACTTTAAAAAAATCTGAAAAAATATTGGTAAATAGTAAATATGTATGTATTTAATATTAGAAACCATTATTTACAGTAAACTTACTACATATAAGAGAAAAATGTGTGTTAACTCTTAACAACAAATATTTAGCAATATTACGGCTAAAGGAGGATCTTTATTTGCTCATAAATTTTTTTTGTCAAACTACGCAAAAACGATTTTTTATTTGAAAAAATATTTTTAAAAATCTTCCTTAGTTCGCCACTGATTACAAATCAAACATAATACATTACACCTATGATGTTGACCCATGATCCAATAAAACAAGGTCTGCTACGATTATTTTGACAGCCGCCATTATTGCATATAGCGTTGATGACGTAGTACATCGGCCAAAAATTTACAAATTAAAAATTGACATTGTAAATATAAAGTTTGAATTATTAAATTTAGATTTGAAGAAAATAGAAGTCTGAAGTGAAATAGGCACTGTTGACATTATATTTGTTATAAAAAATGCGGTACTGTTTTAAAAAAATCTTTCAACTGGAACCAGACAGATAATACAAATATTAATTTTTTTTCGTTTTCCAAAAAATCCCGAAATAAAAAGTGGATTAAAGTTTGTGTTATTTTTATTTTTATTTCTATAAATACTACATGAATCAAATCACAATGTGATTATTTAAAATTCCACGTAAATGCAAGTGATAAAGTAGATATTCCACTTGATGTAGAAACATTATTTTTTTAGATGTAGGATGTTTTTCAGAATTAGAAGTTTGAATAAATGTATAAAAAAATGAAAATATCAATGAATAAAATTTAAAAAATATATATGTTCACTGTATTTATCGTTTTTTACTTCCATGTTCGAAGAAATGGAAGTATTGTAATACCGTCAAAAAATCATGTCCGAAAAAAAAGCAGATTCTGATTGTACTAACTTCAAAACGTAAAGAAAAGTTAATTTCCGCTTGGCGGCTGTGCGTGTGTGTGTCTGTGTGTCTGTGTGTCTGTCTGGATGTAGAATTTTCTTCCGTGTACGATAACTACTGTAGATATGCACCGATTTGAATTATTTTTGGGGAAAATGTTTGCCTCAGTGAGTACTCCAGACCTAAAAAATATGTAAGTATGAAAAAATGTTTCAGGTTAAAATTATTATTTTTACTTACAAATTAATGAATATATAATTCTAAGTGATTTTCACTTACTGACAGTGCTAAAATGTCCAACTGTTATAAACATGTAGGTACACACGTATTAGTTTAATAATTTTTTTGACAGTTTTGCATATTCAGTGCTCTTTTGTTTTTAATTACAAAACGCGCGTTTTCACATCCGAACACGAGCCCGTCCAATTTACGTATTGCCAACTTAAATATAGTACAAATGATGGTTCCCGAATACACTCCATATGAGTTGTCAAGCAGACCTTGTTTTATTGGATCATGATGTTAACCATTCTGGAGGAGCGCTGTTCAATATTTTACTTATGCCTGGTCTACCCATTATCTGCAAAATAGAACCTCGCATATTTATTTGAAAAATTGCATTTTTCGCTTCATTTTTTGAAACTTCTTTCCCCACCAGAAGAAACACAAACATACCAGCCTCTAAATCACAATCAAGTATATCATTTACTATTTTAAATGTATAAAACTTATCAGAAAACACCTGTACTTTAAACTCCTTTACTCCACAACGTACTAAATCCCTTTTCGTCCCATTTATTAATATTTCCATATTATCAAGGAGACCACTCATGTCGTACATTCGATAATTATCTGTGTTATTTTTGATTTCCTTGTACATATATTTCAAATCATTCAGTATTTTAATAACTTTTGTAGTATTCAGATGGTCACTCAATTTAACTTCAGTATCCAATGCATTTACACATATTAATCTTCTAAAATTGTTTTCAATCAATTGACAGAATTGTAAAATTTCGTCGAAATTACTGCTTACTTCATTGTATGTTACATACGCTAAATTTATAATAACATTTATTTTACTATCATTATTGATTAAAGATAACGTGTGTATAGCCCGCCTGTAACTACGACTCTTTATTTCTTCTACACATTTTATCACAAGTTCATTCATTGTTTGCTCTTCTCTTTCTTTTAATAAAGCTGCAGTAAGAGCTTCAACTTTGTTTTTTAAACTGTTATAATCACTTGTAATATTTTTTAATAAATCTTCCTTCTGATTTATATTGTTTTCTGTATTTCTTTGTAAATCATCCATAGATCTACCCAAACTATCGAGTTTAGACTCAATGTCATCAATTTTAATCGACGTAGATGTATTATTCTGATTATTCAAATCCATTTGTTTTTTCAGATTATCGAATTCGTTCTTCAGCGAATCTAATTTTCTTTTTACATCTTGATTGTCAACTGGACGAAACGAACCACACTCAGATTTTTCAGGTAAAGAAATACACCACAACAATAATAAAGTATAAAATATGTACTTTGAATTCGCCATGATATTTATATTAAACTTGTTTCGTTGTAAAGAAAATTTACTGTGTTGTAGTTTTTTGTAAATATATATTATCTTTGTAAGTTCAAAAATGTCAAATACGTAGAGATAAAATCCAAATGTATAAATTCCGAAGTTTAGATTTAGATAAATTCGTCCAACGCATAATTTGTCGAATTAAAAATAACATTTGTAAATAAATACATAATGTGCCAAAAACCTGTCGGAAATCGAGCTAATTCCCGTGGAGGAGGGAAAAACCAATTCAGTTTATTCGAATTTGTGTTTTGAATTGGTAGCACAAACTCTAAGTTAAGAACCGAATTAAATAGAAAATGCAATCAGTAGCAGTTTAAATATTATCAAAAAGGTGGCAGCATTATTTATTTAAGATTTTTAATAGATTTTAACATTGAATTATTTTTGAAAATATACGTGCAGTGAATGCTGATAATTTTCTTGTGATCTCGGGAGCATTATGCATATTCCCAATTTTATTGAGTTATTCTGATTATTCGATTCCATTTGTTTCTTCAGATCATCTAACAATAAGTCGTTCTTCAGTGAATCTCATGTTCTTTTTATACTAATACATATCTTGATGTTAACTGAACGAAACGAACTTCACTCACATTTTTCTGGTTAACAAATACACCACAACAATAATAAAATATATAATTGGTACTTTGAATTCGCCATGATACTTGTATTCTAATATTAAACTTTCCTTGTTGTTGAAAAATCAAGAATGTGACTATTTCCACATACCATATGTCATATGTGCAAAGGTGAGCACAGTAAATCGAAAACTTAACTTCGTTAATCGTTAAAGCGTTAAAATTCCGAAAATTTAACGGAAGTTAAAGTTAACAGAAAATTTAACGAAAGTTAAAGTTAACCATTAAAAGATAACCATCCAAAATGTTTGAAGACCTTTTTTTATTTTTTTGCTATTTCGACAACTTTTTTATGTACTTGTCATTAGGGCTTGCAAACCGGTTAAAACCGAAAATTTACAAAAGCCGAAAAACCGGTTTTTTCATGAAAAAAACAGTTTTAAAACCGGAAGTCAATTATATATTCTTTTTTTCTTCAACTGAAAAATAATTTTATGTATCTACTGTCATCCATGAAGTGTTTATGTTGTAAAATTATTTAAATTCAAATAAAAAGGGTGACATCTATGAAAGAACGCTCAATGTACAAATAAAAATATTATAGTGCAGTAAATGGAATTTAAGTTTCATTCGTGAAGTCTATAACAATAATAAAGGAGATCCAAATTGAATCTATATCTATCTATTTATTATAGCTCAAATAGAGACCAATCAATTTCAAATTGAGAATTGTAAATTTCACATTTGAGATGGAAATAAATAAATCATTTATTTTATTATAATATAATGTATTATAATACAAAATATAATACAAACTTTTTTCTTGACCAGGTTATTTTTTGGTCTTTCAATAACAGAAATTTCAAATTTGTATGATCTTTTTTTCGACCATTCAATTAAAAATTCAAATACGTACATATACCATTCTCCGATGTTTATTTTTGCTCGCCGCGCCGAGTCCTCCCTAATCCTCGACACCAGGTTAGAGTCTTGTTAGCCCCCCTCCCTCCCGCTCATGTAGGAACCACTGTTTCAATTATTATTTATCTTATTATTACGAATATTAATTAGTAAAGATAAGATATATATACTATTTTTAATTTTATTTAAAATCAAGCTCCCAATTTTACTATTTTACTATTACTCAAATTAACAAAGCATAATCAATGCATCAGTTTTGACTCTTTAAACATGGGTGATATATCAGCTACAATTAGCAACAATAATATTTTCGCGTATTTTTTTAGCTACTGTAATCGAAACTCAGTTCCAGGCATTTTTCTGTCTTCACCACTGAGTATTTGAAAAAATATAGACCAATAAATCGTTTTTATTTTTAAATATCAATTTATTGTTTTATTTTAATAAATTAAAAAAAAAACGAAAAAAAACCGGTATACCGGTTTTTGTTTTACGAAAAAACCGAAAACCGGTTTTTGAAATTTAGTCGGTTTTTTGCAAGCCCTAATTGTCATCAAACAACCAATGTAACGGACTAAAGTTAACGGAAGTTAACAAAAGCGTTAACATTTTTTTGATTTAACTTAAAAGTTAATCCGTTAAGAATTTTGTTAACTTCGTTAATTAACGATTAACGGATTAACGAGTTAATGCAAGACTAACGACAAGTTTGTGCATGTAGACCGGCCTTAAGAAGACGTGTTAAAATGTGCAAACTTTAAACTGCTTATAACTTTTAAACGGTGTAGTAAATCGCATCTGAATTTCGTAATTCGTCTATCATACTTAAAATTACATTCTGTAAAATTTTTAATATCCTGTGTAGGTTTTTAATTAGCACCAGAACTTCTTTAATTTCCGTGTTATGTAGATAATAAATAAAGTATGTATACTATGACTATGTATATATTATGTATTTAGCTTTCGGCTTTAAGGCTTCCGCAGTGATCCTGATATAAGCCGCGTTGTCGTACATTGTAATGAATAATGAACATCTTCAAGATTCTATTGAAAATGCACTTTCAATAGATTCCTGAAGTTGTTAACTGTAATGTGCGACGAAACATTAACTGTTAAAATGATTAAATCGATGCAGCTTGTACCCAGAAGCCAAGATCCATACAATATTCCTCTGCATCAAAATAGCATTTAATTTAATTTTCATCCCATAAAAGAAGTTTTTTAATTTTGGATTTTCCACACCTATATTATAACTTTTTATACGATCATTCTTTTCTTTAAAGTTTAAAACGAAATTTCTAGTAAATAATTGTCGGAAAAATACTTCTGATCTTATAAAATTCTTTAATGTCCGGTAAACTCCGGTATTACAAATTAGGTAGCATAATTTGCTAGCTTACAAGCACTTTCAAACGAGTTATCAAATATGACAGTTATCTTGGTGATTTTAACAGATAGGTGCATGCGCGGTAAGTTGGCTTTCACTCAAGGTTAGCAAATACACTTTAGCAATATAAGTACTTTACTTATTGTTAGTAGGTACCATGGTTTTGACTTACCACGCATGCAACTATCTGTCAAAAACTCCAAGAGAACTATCATATAAGATTGATACTCCATTTGAAAGCGCTCTGCAAATTAGCAAATTTTGCTAGCTAGTTTGTAATACCGGATATTAAAATTTTCAAAATTTCCATTTCTCAAATATCGAACTCTACAATACATTTTTCAAATTCATAAAAAAAAATCCTTAATGCGGCCATGTAAATAGATTTTAACAACAAAACTATAACCTTTCACAAACCAAGCACATTTAAAACATGTCCTGTTGAACCTAACAATAGTCCTTGCATTGTCCTGGTGTATTATTGTCAGCATCTCCCCCCCCCCCTGTCTCTCTAGCCCCCGTGGTGAAGTGGGAGGAGATATAACAACGATGAAGTAATCGAATAGAGAATTTAAAACGATATACAAGCAAGGGAACAGCGTGTGGCCACCCCTGAAGACGCGGGGAACTTGATTTTTTTATTATTTCATTTCAGATGGCGTACGATTCAAACAGTACTACATTATAGCCGTTTTTATATATATTGGTCTTTTGTCTCGCCCTCTTTTCTTTTTATTAATTGGATGAATTAACTATTATACTACCGCGTATATAAGTTTGGGATAATACGATGTAAAATTACGTATTATTTGAGATGTATACCTATTACTGATATATATTTTCTTAATTTGCATAGGATTAACCTTTTACGATACATACAGTAGTAAAGATATAAAATTACAGAATTTTACTAAATACAAATTTTCATAATGACAATAAATAAGCGACAAAACGTTTTAACAGTGGATATGGCCTACGTCCTATACAGGGTGAGTCATATCAGGTAGAATAAACTTGAACAGTTGATTGAGAGAAATATTTCAAGCAAAAAAGTTCTTATCAACACGTGTCCGGAAACTCTTCGTGAGGGAGCTACAGACTCTCAAAGATTTTGTCTAAAATTAGTTTTTATTTAATATTTTGAGAACCCAGTCCAGAGATTCAGTAATTTGATACCCGGTTTAGTATAACTATAAATGTTATCAATTTCCAGTATCAACTTATGTATTTTTAGACCAGGGTTTTTGGTGCCAGTTGGTCCTTATATTTTTATCTAGTAATATCATTTAATATTTCCAATGTTTGGCATTTTTATAAGGTCATATGACACCAAATACAAAGAAATATACTTTATTATCTATAATTTGACATATAAGATCAACCGAGAAATACGATCGTATAAATAGGATTGGAGAATTTGATTTAATAATGGTCATTTTTTAAAGAGAACAAATTATACTAGAATATAAACTAAGTTTTTCTCCATGAGATCGTCCGCCGCCCGTTCTAAATTGGCACCCCGGGCGGTTGCCCAATCTCCCTCCCTAAAACTGTCATTGCTGTTATATTATACATTAACAAAATTAGTAAAGAATTTTAGCAAATATCAAAATTTCAAACATCAACCATTCTTTTTTCCAAAGCTTACTTGACTTGAAATTAATATTGCATTTTAGCTCACATCTCGACAAATAATAAACATATTTTAGTTTTCCATGGCAATTGTGATTTTTATTCAATAATGAATAAAATGCGTTGTATCTTTGTTATGAGTTGTTTTATTATTGAAGATACGAGAAGTTTTTTTTCTCCGATTTCTAAAAATTCACTCATCTTTCTGTTTCAGGTCAATAATCGTTTAAATTCTTAAAATATTAAATAAAAACTAATTTTAGACTAAATCTTTGGGGACTTGTAGCTCCCTCACGAAGAATTTCCGTACACATGTTTATATAAACTTTTTTTCTTAATTTTTTTATCAATTAACTGTTTGTTCCACCTGATATGACTCACCCTGTATTAAAAGTCAATTTTCAAAAGCCCAAAATGCAAAAATTAAACTTAATTGATACAATGTTATTAAAAGACTTATAAATAATACGGATTTGAGGAAAAATGGGCATATGTGGGTTAATAAATTAACATGCTTTTATAATCCATATTAAACGTTTAAAATTTACCCCTCCTCATATCCGATATCTAACCTATAGAAAATACATTAACGTACTCAAAAACAAGAGTGTTATTCAAACACAATGGCGCAAAAATAGGTTCAAGTATTAAACGTAAAAAGACAAATCAATGAACAACATAACCTAACTTTTAAAAGTCATGAGTTCGGTTATAACAATGAAACAATACCGACAGAGTTGCACAACATCGCCATTGTGACGACACGGGCCTGATCATTACTACCAACTTACAAACACACAATGCTACCAGGAGTGTTTCAACAATTCACTTTGGAAACTCTATTGTTTATAACATAATGGCGCCCATTGTGTATATAACGTCTTTTTAAACGCGTAGCAATTGGGGTGGAGCTGTTCAAAATTACAAGTATCCGAATATACGATGATTCTGAGAATCGAAAGCTTGCTTGTGTAATTGTTTAATACAGTTTTAAGGTTTATAACAAACTAGATTTTGTCCGCGACTTATTGAATCAAAACGTATATATGTCTGTCACTGTCTGCATGTTACAGCTTTTGTTAGTATAGATTTAGTCTAATTTTTTTTGTTTCGTCCCACGAACCAACACAAAGTTTAAAAAAATTGATCATTTTCTTTCTTATTTTTTTTATGATCCATTTACTCCCTAGAAAATAAATTAAAATTCATTATATAAGATTTTAAACTTTAAAATGCTTTTTTCGATCTATAATAATAATAATAATTTTATTCTCTATATAGTTAGTATGTCATTGTATAGGTACAACCATTTGTAATTGTTAGTAATGATATCTAACATTTAAATTTGATTTTCAACAATAAATTTGACTCTCTCACGAGTGTACCTATACTTCAATTTAATACAAAAATAATAAAGTTTTGTGCTAAGATATCAAATAGGTAAAGTAGGTATATGTATGGGAAAAAATTTTGAATTAAATCTCAAAAAAGACATTTGGAGGCTGAAACTAAATACTTTTTGCCTAAACATGTATTACTTCTATGCACCCTTACAAAAATTGCAAATGTTTTGTTTACTTTATAATCCCATAATTTAGCGAAAACATAATAAAAGTATGTGTTAGCAAAAAACACTATAAAGTAGAGATTTCAATGAATGTTTTTTTTTTAATATTGATGTGCAATCATTTTTACCATATAATTAAATTAGAGAGCTTTGAATACTGTCAATTTTTCTTTTGTAATTTTTGATATCTTTCGACAATAGTTTGATTAAAATATTTAATGTTTTTTCAGAATTATTTAGAAAACTAATGAACCAAGTAAAAAAATAAAAAACAATCAAAAACTTTTGTTAGTTAGAAGTTAAAAGTGAAAGAGAGAGATAGAAATGAAATCCATTTTGGTGACAGCAACTCGAGATACTTGTAGATTTTTTACAGAAAATTGAATGCATTAAGGACAGAGCTGTACAATAGTTTTAAGAAAATATTTTCAATAAATAGCGGCAGTAATAAGATAAGGGCGGGTCTAGTGTCAGCCCCCCGTTCATTTAATGGTGGAATCAAGAAATTCAATAAGACTTTTCTGTTCTTTAACTTCTTCGTGTTGGTTAACTTTTGGAAAACTTTTCATCCAACGATCAGATTTTATAATAGACGGGTTTTAATGTTTGTTGTTAGAATAAGTTTATACTTTTTCTTTGTGCACTGTTTAATGTGAGGATCGTTTTCATGATTTATACTTTTATTATCATCTACCGTATAAAAACACTTCTCTGGGTTTTTTTTGTTCAAAGAATATTTATTTCATAAGCAGATGTTTTCATTTTTGATTTTCAGTAGTTTTTTAGTTCATTAATATGTCTTTTTCTACAAACAAAAAAAAATTGTGTTTATTTAATTTTGACAATTTTCATATATGTAGCGGTAAAGTATTTTTTAAATTATCAAATAACGCGTCCCAGAAAATAACACTTTTATATTTATTGAAAGATAAGGCATTTAAAAAATGAATTTTATACAGGGTGAGTCGGGAGGAATCTGTAATACTCCAGGAATGTATTGTATACACGTGAAAATAATAACAAAAAACCCAAATTTTGTTATCCGATTTTCATTTGTTTTTATGCTATAGCGTGATTAAAAATTAAAGAAATTTCAATAATTATTGAACGGGTGCCCTTCGTAGACAAAGCAGAAAATGTTTAAATGTGAATGGCAGTATCTTATGAGAATTATTAATTTTTAGTAATTATGTATGAAATTTGGTTAATTTTTAATTACGTTATAACTTAAAAACAAATGAAAATCGGATAACAAAATTTGGGTTTTTTGTTATTATTTTCACGTGTACAATACATTCCTAGAGTATTACAGATTCCTCCCAACTCACCCTGTATATTATGTTATTAAAAATTCTTTCATGTATTTATGATATAATTAATCGACCTATAACTTTTAGTTACTCGCATAAACCATTCATACCAACATACAATAAACAAATGAAGATACTTGAACAATGTCCGATCCAGTCCTGCAAAGAGCTTGTCTACACCAGGTACACCCTCTGTACGTAGGCACTATACCCAGTAGCGTCCGTTGAAAACTTTCCAAGAAGGGGCAGACATTTATTTATACTAATTTATTTTTTTACAAGAACACAGTATTGTATCAATTTACTCGATCTTAATAGGAGGTGTATCTCGTTCACTCTTCTCTGCTGAAATATATATTCATAATAAAGAAATTCCAGGTCATTTTTTAGAAATATATTTTTGTATTGAAATTAAAAATATAATACTAATACGTATCAGGAAGGAGAAGAATCATTGTACTATTTTGAGTATTTTGCACCTCCCTTATTGAATGGAAAATTATCCCGATACAAATATCTTATACGCGCCTGATATGCATGTCATATGTTATGTGTTGTGCGACACCACTTACCAGAGTACCTATCTACAGTTATTGATGCATACAGTTCGAGACAATACTATATATGTACACTGTAGAATGTATATATAATTCCATATCAACCAGACATACATATCATATTATGTAGTATTATGTACACAAGGACTCATACACATACCCGTATTTATTTTATTAGTTTGTCGATTACAAATAAATAAATTGAAATTGGTAACGTTTATAATATGGTCAAAAATATATAATAGATAATAGATAAATAATAATAATAATAAATAAGTGGCACTAGATGTTTTATCAAATAGAGAATATTAGTGAGAATACTTTACAATGTGCGTGGCCAACCAGCACGCACATTACCGTTTTCTTTTCTAGTTTTCGTTCTTGGCAGCAAATAGCACTATTATAATCTTTCTCCATTTTAATGAACTTTTACTATTCACACGACATCGAAGGGACCGGTCATATTACACAGGTAGAAAGGTTACTTGAGTCAAGTAAACCTTGTTTTGTATATAACGAAAACAATATTTTCTTAAGATAAGAAATATATTATTAAACCAACTATAGTATTCTTGGACGAAGAAATAATGTAGTTGGATTAAAGGTACTTTCTTATATTAAGAAAATATTGTTTTCGTTATATACAAAACAAGATTTTCTTGGTCCAATACAGTTTTTTTTGTGTGTATATCCAGGAAAAAGCGATCAGATCTAATTGGATCAGAGCAGATCTGAAATTTGATCCAATTACATCTGATCAGATCTAATTAGATCTTAATGGGCCAAATTACGGATCTGATCAGATCTGATTGGATCTGATCAGATCTGATGCTATTTTTGATGAAAAATTTGATTTCCAATTTTAGATCTAATTGGATCAGAGCAGATCTGAAATTTGATCCAATCAGATCTGCTCTGATCCAATTAGATCTGATCGCTTTTTCCTGAGTATATAAGTCGTAAAAGCGGATAGTCGTAATAATCGGTAAAAATGCAATTATATGGGTTTCAGTTGGACTTTTTTGTGTCGTTAAAATCGAACGTCGTATTAACCGATGTCGTTGTAACCGGTTTCTATTGAAGTTGGAAAATACGATATTTTTACATCAAATAAGAGTACATACAAAATGGACTACCTATACCTATACACGCAAATGTATTGCTAGTGTATTATGGCAAAAATAAAATCGTACAATCAAATGTTAAGTACATTTTAAAGGGAAATATAGTACCTTTATTAGTTGCCGTGAACTACAAATCTTTGAATAAAGGTAATTTTAATTTTAAGTAGAAAACGTTTCATCCTCTACTCAAATGTTGACAAATCTAAAATGTCAATATTTTCCTTTCGACATATTTATCAACACATAACTTGTTCCCGCCTTCCCTATTTATCACATAGGTGTACGACTTCCAACATATAAACACTACATGAGTGAACATTTAGTGTAAAATCTAGGAGCAGTGTTTCAGAGCAATGTATCGTGAAAGTTAACGAGGTATAACTTGATTGATATTATATCGTGCGATAGTGTTCTCCTGTTTCACTCTTCATTCAACTGTTAAAACTCCACAGCCTACTGCCTGCCCCGTCTACACTCTTTCACATTGTCAGTAATTATACACAACAAAAAATAATGTACAGATCATTACTGGAAATGGAATCACTAAAGTGTTAAAAAATTGTTATCGCTTTGGGTTTATTGTAGTTGTTTGATAGAATGTATTTATGTTGTATTTTGCAGGGTTGGATTTAATTTTATATTTAATATACTGCCGTGCTAAGCACAAAAGCAGTATCTCAAAAAAAATCGTAAAGTTGATTTTTATGGCATCGAATAGCTTAAAAATATACGAATCCAATGAACCAAGCCAAATAGCGGTATCGTATTTAAAACATATGAAAAAACCCTTAAAAAAGTTTTCACTATCTCAAATTTTTACCTTAAATCACTAAGAGAATTAGAGGTATATTAATAATACGTAGGCGAATAACTGTATATTTTGATACCGCCAAAATTCCCAATATAATGAATAAATTCCATTTAATAAATCAAAAAAACAATCTTTAAAGTAAAAATAAAACTATTTTAACAAAACTTTAATTTTCTCGAAACTCACCTTTACTGAGATACCGCTTTTGTGCTTAGCACGGCAGTATAGGTATCGTTTTGATATATAGGCTTTATCATTTTAATCAATCTACTCAAATGTCTCAGAACTTTGAAGTAATTAAAATTACTTTTATAATGGGTGCTTGTGACATAAAATAAAGACACAAGAATCAGTTAGTGAAGACAAATTCTTTTTCTCATACAAGGTGGGCCATTTTAATTAATCCACTCAAATATATCAGAGCATTAAAGTCATAGGCAAAAATGTTTTGGGCAAAAGTTGAAGGATTTTAAGGGAAACGTCAGATGGCGATATCAAAGTTTTTTGGTGGAGATTGGGAGATCATATGGAAGTCATTTTCATTTTTTAAATGGGAATCGCTGTTTAAATTTTTACATAATCGTATTCTCTGTAAAATAAATAAATTTATAAACGACTTCAGATTTTTTAAATGAGTCGCAAAATATGAAGTGAATTTTTAAGAATATTTTACTCCAAAATTAAGTTTTGTGTAAAAAAACACAAAAATCTTTATTTGACTAGAAAACTATTTGGCATTTATAGTTTATTTATTTTCTTTGTTGAAAAATCTTTCTTTTGAGAAATATATGTCGGAGTGTGAGGTGTTCACACGTAATATGGTGGCATCACACGTCACATGCACTGTCAATAATCTGCTTTACTTTCGTCATCATGAATAAAACAAGCACAAATCCACAATATTGTCTTTTAATCAACATGAATCATTAAGTAACAATTACAAAATCACACACTGTCTTTTTATTAACTTCACAATACTTTCAATTATCGAAAACGGCATTAATAGAATGTTTCTATAACAATTATAAATACACAGAACATAATGCAATTGTCAAACTAAGAGATTGCAGTTCAGGTGTGAATTAACACATTTAAAAACACGATAAGTTGTCGATAGGTGGCCCAAACGATGACTGCCTTCTCGTTGTCTCTCACAGCCGCAAATTCTGTTTGTCCCCTTCCAAATCGACCCCCACTTAGCGTGTTTCCTGATCTACTGATTGGTTCTAACTTCTGACTTCTAATTGGACTGCGTCACTCAACGTATTTAGCGCCAATTTGAACTAAATAAATTCCTCGCGCCGACACGGCCATTCTGCAGCAGGTCGCGCTCGACATGCCCTGAAAAATAACTCACAAAGTATTCTGCACACAATAACAATTACATTGACTGCTCGGTCTTTCACTGACAAAAACATCATTATCTCTGAATTCAAAATCGAATTCTATAATGAATAAAAAGGCAATAAACTCATTAGGTTCAACACATCATCATCATACACACTAGAGTATTTGAGCTAGTAGGCACCTGTCCTACCTAGACATACCAAACACATCTGCAAAGCATCGAGGAACATCATGCCCTCCGACTACTCCAGACTGTCTGAGCTAGGAGGCCCTATGGTCCCACGTCACCCCTTGACTCCACACTTTCATACAAACACATCTGCAAAGTAAGGAGTCAGCAACCTGGCTTCGACTTACTCCAGAACACTTGAGCTAGGAGGCCCCTGTCCTACAACTAGACTCACATACAAACACATCTGCAAAGTAAGGAGTCAGCAACCTGGCTTCGACTTACTCCAGAACACTTGAGCTAGGAGGCCCCTGTCCTACAACTAGACTCACATACAAACACATCTGCAAAGTAAGGAGTCAGCAACCTGGCTTCGACTTACTCCAGAACAGTTGAGCTAGGAGGCCCCTGTCCTACAACTAGACTCACATAAAAACACATCTGCAAAGTAAGGAGTCAGCAACCTGGCTTCAACTTACTCCAGAACACTTGAGCTAGGAGGCCCCTGTCCTACAACTAGACTCACATACAAATACATCTGCAAAGTAAGGAGTCAGCAACCTGGCTTCAACTTACTCCAGAACACTTGAGCTAGGAGGCCCCTGTCCTACAACTAGACTCAATTCACTCATACAAACATAAATATTCGTCAACGACGAAACACTCACCGTTACTCATTGTAGCAGACGATCAAACATCAACATGATGTTTTTAATCTCGGCGGACTCATCAATCACCGACACATTGACATGGTGGTTTCCAATCTCAACAGAATCATCCTCTATCGACACATTGACATGGTGGTTTTCAATCTCAACAGAATCATTCTCTATCGACACATTGACATGGTGGTTTTCAATCTCGACAGAATCATCCTCTGCCGACACATTGACATGCTGGTTTTCAATCTCGATAGAGTCATCTACCGCCGATTCGGCTTCCTGACTTATGCAGTCTCCTGGCCTAGATGCGAGACACAGTTGATCGTCCATTTGATAACATACGCTAGACAACCCTAAAAATAAACATCAAGATATCAAAGATCGAATCCAAATTGAATTCGTTTTAAAAAGAACAATATCATCTTTTTGGAATCGCTTGACTTCGAGTTTTTCACTTGTCGAATCATTCCTTTTTCTTCCTTTCGTTTCAGCACATTGCTGTCAAACTTCTTCCTATCATTTTATTTGCTTTACCAATAAGTTAAACCTGCTCAGTTGGTGTTATTCTTTGTAGAGATGATGGCTAATTGCAATCCATTGAGCCACCTTGTTTCAGTAATTATTTTCATAATTGCGGATGATTGTTCTTCACTACAACTATCATTCGTTCCACTTGGTCATTCGACCAACTTACTTCAGGTACTGTAAAATCCAAACTCCGCTCTTGAATACGGTATCACTGATCTGATTCGGAACGCCCAGTAGATTTTGAGTGTGAAAAGCATGTTCTATCTGTCACGTAGGTCAACTTTATATAATTTGTGTTAGCATCAATAACGACTAACACTCGTGCTTATCGTTGCGTTTAATCAGCCTGCTCGTCATATCGATGTGGAATTCATGGAATGGAACTGATTCCTTTCAACAGGATACATTTTTACCTGTCTTGCTCTAGAGTCTAGATGCACCATTAACTATCTTGCATAGTACAGTTTTCTGCAGATTGTCTCACAGGATTCTTCTCGCAGGTATGATAAGTGTTGATAATGTTACCGGGCAAATAACTGGGCACTACTTTTTCAGCTATTGCGCCCTAGTTCATCGTTTATGTTTTCACTGTGATACTAAAACATACAAGCAATACTCACATAATTCGTCACTCTGATCTATTTCTAGTTATAGTAGCCAATTCTTTATCACGGTTTTGCTCCACTTGAGCCAATAATCCACATTGTAAGCCATATTGATGTACGCCATCGGATTGCGACTGAAAAAGTTTACATGATTAATTCTAGATCTCTGATGACACTCGATTTAAAAGTCGTGATGTTGAAGGTACGCCAACCATATGTGAATCCTAGGTAGCAACTCGTGTTTATGCATTTGAGGATTTAATGGCGTTGCAATCTATCACAATATTGAATATTCTTCTACGCAGGTATTGTCTCAAATGCTTGACAGCGTATACAACAGCAAGTGTCTCCAGTACATATGAGCGATAGCAACTATTGGATTCAGTGGCTCTCATGCTCATTAATGCTACTACTTACTGCCGTCCGTTATTTACCTATCTGAATAAGGAAAGGTTTTAGACCTGCACTGCTAGCATCTGTATGGAGTTCAATGGATAAGCCTTCTTGAAATGATAAGGACCAAAGTTGAGGTTGAAGAGATTAATTTCTCATGCACTCAGAAAAAGACAAAATGAAGCACTTGAAGTAACTGATCGACCCGCCGGACTGTCAAGCTTGTGCGACAGTTTCGTTGGCTTTACAGTTCACAGTACCATTGTATAACAAGTTGGCAGGTTATTCTACGGATTGCTTAAAGAACAAACACTTTTTAAGATTCACAAAAAACTCCAACTTTTTGCAGTGCCGAAAAAACTTGATCGATCATGTGAAGACCTACACTAAATATTTGACACTTGATAAGGTCACCATCCATGTAAATTAAAATATCATTCAGCAATGAACTTAATGATTGAACGCTGATCGGATTGCACCACGATGTATTCACAAAAACACAATTGGAGTTAAAAAAGGCTGTCTTATGGATAAAATCTTCTTTTACAGGTACTTGATGAAACCGCCATATCAAGACAGATAAAATAACTGTCATCCAGTAAGCCATCCATTTGATTGGAAATACTACAGTGAGAACTTAATGAGACCAGTATTGCTGTTCAGTTCACTTTAATTGATGCACATTTGTTCAATGCCATTCTTCTTGACAATAATCACTGGACTGAAGGATTCTGGCGTACTAGCGTGAATAGTACCATTAGTAACTAAACAAATCATAACTTACTTGATTTTCTCACAAACAATAGGTCCCATATGACGTTAACTGCGTGATACTACTTTGGTTAGGTTCTTCAATCTGGATGTCTGTACAGCTTTTGGAAATTTTAGTTTTGGAATGCACATATCAAAAACCTCTGCATCCAAATATTTATCAAGATGTAATCTTTGTATTTTCCTGGCAAAAAGTGTCGAGTGACATTCATTTGAGCAAACTATCTGCATTACTGTCAAATAATGCGACGAGTTTGTGACCATTTACTACTATGTTTATTGATGTTGAAATGTCAGATTACACACAAGCCAAATTAACTTTCTTAGCTTCGTTACTCCTTTTCTTAAAAAAAGTTAGCTTGTGACCAGATTTGTCGCAATATATTCACTTGATTTCGAGCCGTTCAACTCGATTCGTCTCAAAGCACGTTTCATTGTTAGTTAGTGAAGATTTGGTTTGATTACCATATCTGAAGTACAATTGATAAGTAAAAAGCTCACGTCGCAGCATTTAAACCAAAACACCTTCTCATTTTGACCAAACACAATCGTATTCACTTCAAAGGTGGTTTACCTTGACTTCATTGTAGATACGATCGAGCACACACAGTTACACACTAACGTGAAAGCAATCGTAATCGTAAAAACTCATTACACATACTCATGAGTGATCTAAATATTTCAAGCTTCTATAATTGATGCAGTAGGATTGTTAATATCAAATTCAAAACAAAGGTTTTAAATTTAACGACATTGTTTGAATATAAAGCCTCTAGTTCAAACGTATTAACTGACACATCACAGATATTTCATAATCAGTTAAATTACAATGTTATTTGGCTCAATCAACATGTTCACAATAATCTTGGATCAATACGTCACCATTTGGATTGAATGACGTAATGAAAATATGACTCAACTGTTGCTGTCGTGTAAAATTCTTCAAAATAATTTTTCGGATCAAATGACGTAATGCAAATATGACTCAACTGTTGCTGACGTGTAAAATTTTTAAAATAATTTGTCTAGCGAGAACAATATTCGACTGGAATCAATACTAATCAAATAATTTGTCTAGGTGGTCCGATAGATCGGGTTTGGCAGATCGCACTTCTGATGTCGGAGTGTGAGGTGTTCACACGTAATATGGTGGCATCACACGTCACATGCACTGTCAATAATCTGCTTTACTTTCGTCATCATGAATAAAACAAGCACAAATCCACAATATTGTCTTTTAATCAACATGAATCATTAAGTAACAATTACAAAATCACACACTGTCTTTTTATTAACTTCACAATACTTTCAATTATCGAAAACGGCATTAATAGAATGTTTCTATAACAATTATAAATACACAGAACATAATGCAATTGTCAAACTAAGAGATTGCAGTTCAGGTGTGAATTAACACATTTAAAAACACGATAAGTTGTCGATAGGTGGCCCAAACGATGACTGCCTTCTCGTTGTCTCTCACAGCCGCAAATTCTGTTTGTCCCCTTCCAAATCGACCCCCACTTAGCGTGTTTCCTGATCTACTGATTGGTTCTAACTTCTGACTTCTAATTGGACTGCGTCACTCAACGTATTTAGCGCCAATTTGAACTAAATAAATTCCTCGCGCCGACATATATTACAAAATTAAAAAAAATCGTTTTATGTATAACACAAAATCATCCAAATCAGTACAAATTAACAAAGCAGCAATCGTTTATTGTTGAAATCTCTCAATTGGCAAACTTTAAAGTAACTATAAATTACAAAAAAATACGGATAAATAGAATATTGAACGTAAATTGACAGTAGTATTAACTACGATTTTCAGTCACCTGTTTGAAGTACTTGAAATTGGTGAACAGATTGAAAATTTTAAACAAGAATAGAGTTAGTAATTAAATTAGTAGTAATTACTAATTAGTGGTAGTGTTAAAATCTCTGCAAAATAAATTCATAAAATGTGAAAGACTTAATTAATCACAAAGCCTAATTACAAAATGTCTTGAGGCACTAGACTACCCCCAGTCATGAACCGACAGTTACCAACGACACTCACACACACTTACGCATGCACTTATATTTCAATCTTGGTTATAGTCAGTAACGTCTCGTTTTTGTAGAAACAAAATATTATCTACTGAATAAAAAAACATTAATAATTTATTTATTGGATAAAAAAATGTAAATTTTGACAAGGTCGCACAAAGAAATGAGGGGTGGCAGGGCTCTAGCCTAGAGGCCTGGGGTTAAAAAGAAGCCTGTGCAACGAGTAAATAAACTTCTTTTTTGACTGTCGTCAAAAGAAATCTTAGTAGGAGCGGTGCCCGTGATAACATGTGAGGACCATGGATTTTAATCTAACGAATTAGCTTATATCATTATTAGTAACGATTTTTTAACCCGTATGTTGCCACCCGGGTTCCCATCAGTGTACGAGTTGTTGAATAATTTTTTTTCCAAGAAAGCTTGGCCATAAACTTCTCGAATCCCCATGATTAGACCGATTCTCTATCGAAATTTGCATTCTACATGTTTTTGAAAAATTTTTAACTTAAAAAATTTTGCATTTGAAAAAAAACACGTATATGAGCCACCCGGATACCCCAATAGAAAAAGCATGATTTTCGTATAGTATATCATAAAACAAATTGTTGTAAAAAAATATAATAAGTAAATATGAATTAATATACAAATAATAAAAATATATATTCATTTCGAATTGTTTATTTAGTACTACCGGATTTGACGCATACTACCCCATATGTTCATGCGACAAAGTTACTGGACTATTATTACAATTCAAACATTTTGTGATTTTTGCTGTGTACTGATCACAAAAGGGCTTATTCCAGTCGTTTTATACCTACGTTAGGACTCTCAAAATCACTGTATATAATTTAATTGTCATTTGTTATATTCAGGTAAGAATACCTTCCTCGAATATGAATAATTAAATATTGATGGAATGCATATAATATTTTTAATTACAGTCGACTTTTTCTAAGAAATTCGTAGGGAGGGTACCTGGGTACCCGGGTGGCAGATGCTGTGAGTTTTTTTGGGTGGCAACACAAGAGTTAAATAAATAAAAATTATTTAAAAATTTAAATAAAACTTATTACATTTGTAATTGCAAACATTATTTTTTTTTACTTTTTCTCTAAATAAATTTATTTTAAAAGACAAAACTCGCGTTCGATACATTAAAATTGTATCGGATTAAATAATGTTTCAGACAATAGCTTCTCATTTCGTTCACGTAAAATATAGGTATATACAAAATATATATTAAAAATATAGGTTATCATTCATTAAAGAGTTATAATTAAAAATTATATTGCTTCCTCCCTCTTAACCCTTAGCTGCCACTGTGGGGTACCAGGTGCCCCACATTGTTTCAACTTCAATGTAAGCTGTTTAAATTTTACAAGGTTTTAAATTTTTATTAAATATTATATATATTTTTAAATAACCGATTTGAGTGCATTCTGTATTGTTCGAAGATGATAGAAGAATTTTATTGAATTAAAATATCCAATAGCTTACGAGTAGTTAGCATTTAAGTGTCTGGGGTACGAGGTGACCCTAGTGTGGCAGGTATGTTATTCTAGAGAAGTGGAGTATCTATGGATTAAAACTGAGTAACTATTGTCTGAAATTTTTTCTGTCACCAACTTAACTTTCGTACTGTTTTATTTTGACACAGCGTGCGCATATAATTGATAGAAAATAATATAATTTCAAAGCCTGATGTTTTTTTCACCCCGGACCACCACTGCCCACAAAGCAATGATAACATCTGTCTCTGTTTTCTCCGCGACAAACGGAAACCGCGTCTGTACCTACTTATGTATTGTTCAAATTACTGAATTGTATTTATGAATAGCAAAATTTATCAGAGACGTCTTAAAATATCGTTTCTTACAACCGTTCTAAGTTTTTATATTACAAATTTTGGTTGTGTTAGAAATACACTTGTAATATGATTTTCAACATTTTAAGCAAAACTGTGACACGATTTATTAAAAAAAAAGAATTATATTTCTCAAGTATAATGTATAATATTATGAAGTATATTTATTAATATTGATTGAAAAAATCAGAAAATACGACTGAATGAGAATTGGCTACTACATAATCAATAAATAATTGATTCGGGGTGTTAAAATTCTTGCTTCGAGTATCTCTAGATTATATGATTTATATGTTCTACTCTTGGTCTAAAATTTGTTTAGTGTATTACTTCTAAAATTTCATCAGTAACCCATTTAAAAATTCACATTTTCTGAAAGAGTTACCACATTACCTACAGTCTCCACATTGAAAAAAAAATGTTGAGAGCAAATAAATAAAAAAAAACTGTATTGGACCAAGAAAATCTTGTTTTGTATATAACGAAAACAATATTTTCTTAATATAAGAAAAGTACTCTTAATCCAACTACATTATTTCTTCGTCCAAGAATACTATAGTTGGTTTAAGAATATATTTCTTATCTTAAGAAAATATTGTTTTCGTTATATACAAAACAAGGTTTACTTGGCTCAAGTAAACCATTGTACAGCAGCCAATAATTTCGTATTAGAACCAATAAATATTGATTTGATCGGAATATTTTGCTTTATTACGAGCAAGTTCAAAATTATTTATTAGAACTAACTAACTATTCAATAGTCCAGTCATTAGAAAATTTGAGCTATAAAAATAAATAACGGAAAAACATCAATTATACTGGTAATTCCAATAGGTATTTTGTACTTTTTAAAATTTCCGATGAATGCAGTGACATTTTTTTGTATTATTGTCTAGTATATTATAAAGATATAAGACTTTTTGCAATTTACAATGATCCAAATGTTTTCCTAAAATTTTGTTCCATTACGTAAATATTTAATCAAGATATTTGGTAAGTTTGCATTTTTAATACATAAAAACACAATAATGTGTACCTACTGTACCTGATTGTAAGTTGATTTTATGTTTACTTTGTATAATTAAATATATATACCTATGTTAATTTGGAGATATTGCAACTTACCAATAGTTTAGTTGTAAAAACATAATCATTTTAATATTTTTACGGTCAAACTATGTTATTTTCAGTTTATGAAATTTCAAACATTGGATGGCTTCATATAATCAAAATATTAAACCGAAAAAATTCAATGTTACCTGCATTTTCATCAAAATCGGTTATTTATAAAAACCTTGTAATCTTATATAATGAGATACTCATATACTTATTGTTAGTAATTTTATACAGCCTGAATCGATTTCTATAATTGATTGTATAGTAGCTAAGTCTCACTTACATCTATATTTTCTGATTTTATCAATCAACTAGCGGAATCCCGCGGCTTCGCTCGCGTAAACTTCGAAACTAATTAGAACTCTCCATACGTGATAGGGGATGACATATTACATTTTCTTAGATTGATTTTTATTCATTACCTTTAAAAAAACGTAAATATCTCGGATCTTCGTTAAAAATTGTAAAAACTAACCCCCTATCTACCCTTCCCATTAGGGGCTGAATATAGAATTTGTTTATTGCAAAATTTTGCCCGACTCCACCATTATAACGTAATCAGCTATATGCAGATAAACATATCAAAAACACAGACTCTCTCTACCCCCGCCATTAAGGGTTGAATGTCGAAATTTTTATTTTAATAGATGACAATTTTGCCCGAATTTACCTTTATAAGTAAAGCAGGTATGCAGCTAAACATATCTAAAACCATCCTCGTCCCCGTCCCATTCTATTAGGGCTTGAATACCGAACTTTCATTTTTAATTGAATATTAATTTTTTAAACACTTTAGGGGTTAAATGTTGGGAAACGCTAAAATAATTGTTTCATTATTTATATTGTGGAGTATGTTCGATAAGTTTCAATTATATGCGAACAAAAAAAATATTTTTTTATATAAACTTTGACACCCTGTTTTAACCCCGTAGGGGTTGAATTTCGAAAAATCCTTTCTTAGTGGGTGCTTACATCATAAAAGGAAGGCACCTACGAAATTTCACGTTTCTAGGTCCAGGGGTTTGGGCTGTACGTTGATATATGAGTGAGTGAGTGAGTGAGTGAGTGGTTAAGGACAAACTCTTTTATAGATATAGATATCATTAAATATACATCATTATATTCGATTTTATTTTTTTTATAATTGCTAAGAATAATACATAAATGATTTTTTTAAATAAATCGTTGGCTAAAAATGGTGGCACTGTCATAACCTTACTATGAGTATCTCTAAAATGATCAATCAGAACTCAGCAGGTATACTATATAAGCTGTTAGCACAAACTGGTTTGGTGAACATTATTATTAGTCCATATGATTAAATAAAATGGGTCCGGTACTGCGCAGAGAGCAGCAGCCCAGTGTCTGAAAGAGAGAATTAATGTAAAAGTTGAAATTTGTAAGGGTAAACGTTATATAGAGATAGTCATTGTTTCTTTGTGCGATTACTTAAACGTGGTGAGCGAAACGTCTTTGACAAATATAATTGCTTTCGTACAGAACGGAGATCTCGCAATTTCCGGTTGGTTGCCGTACGCAAAGGAACTCTCCCCGTTCTTCCGCCAAGATGCGTTTGACATTGTTGTCGCAAGCTTTATGCAGGTTTCTTCGTAATCGCGATTGCGTCGAATCAAACGCGCGTGCTTTTGTTTTTATTCTATAACAAAATGTATGTTTTATACTCACTTTTATTAGTCGCTTTTTACATTCTTATACGTTCAAATATAGCATTATGAAAAACAGATAATTTCAATGTTTGTGTGTCTATTGGTCTGTTTGTAACTCAAAAACGAAAGGTGAAATTTTATATTTAAGATCAACATTCGTTTGGGAAGAAAACTGATTATTGAAATAGTGCGAATTAAAAAAAAGCTTTTTAGGTAAAATTTGTATAGAATAATATCATCCATTATATTGTTTTCCAAATTTACTCAGATTCTCGAGTTATCCTAACCTAAAAGTGCCAAAATGGCGATTTTGGGCATTTTTATAAAAATATTACCAAACAGATAACTTATTCATGTATCAGATTTTTTTTAGTTCATCTCCATTCTTAATTTTTACTAAAATGTCAAACAAATGTTTTAAAATTTCTGATACATTTTTTTATATATAAATTAGATGCTTTAGCTTTTCAAAATAACTAAATTTTATAAATATTTCATTCATGGTATATACCATACCGTAAGAAACATTTATCAATTTCAAATAAAAGCGCAAAAAATAACAAGATTCCAACAATATCAATATTTATTGTTTATATTAAAAAATTAAAAAGTCAACGTACATTGTCGTACATACACCATACCCAGGTATATACTGTACATCTAAACACATCATTTCCACCCCACTTGCTACACATTAAATCTCCCACAAAAATAGATTTTCCGTAAAATTGCATTAAACACTTACCACATCAAAAGCTACCATTGTTACAATCACTAAAAAAATAAACAAACATAGATCCATAGATTATATATATGCGTACCTACATAGATGAAACATAGATATGTGATCTACCTGCGCACGGTGAGCCAGAAGACTAGATTCTGTGGCCAAAAGTCCAAAAGTTAAATTAACTTTTTTGAGACACCGATTTCAAATTTCTTACAAAATTCAAAAATAGCTGTTCCAATATGATGTCCAAAATATTAAAAAAATATATATCCAATTTTCGTAAAATTAATTTCATAAGGGTTTCTCGACTCACTTATTTCGTTACAAAAATTTATAAATTATTCAATCTCATCTCCACCCACTTCATCTCCCCCCCAGGCGTGAATATTCACTCTCTAGTTTCTATACAATTCTCAACAAAATTAATGTTTTTTTTATTTTTTTTAAATTGTGCAATATTCAAAAAGCTGTAGGTAACTTTCATAAAAAATACTACAACAAATTTTTTTAGAAATTAAACAGAAATAAATCTCTGCTTTAAAGTTGCTCCAAAAAAATGTATTTTTATGAACATCTTAAAAATTTATAGACCAATAGAGTACCCCGAATTAAAAAAAAAATCAAACATTAGCAACGTGTACCGTGTTTAAAAATGATGCAACTAAGTTTTCAACTAAAATCGTCATTTTCACTTCACGAGCCTCTATAAACTGAACAAATCGAATACAAAAATTTAAGCTTCATGTGTCTATATACAATTCTATATTTAATTCTTTTAGACAATTGAGGACTGATAGATTTTTAGCGAACCTTATCTACAATACATAAAGGGTATAGCCGGATAAGCATGTAAAAACTGCCCCCAGCGATTTTTGAAAATCTATATGGCTGATCGATTTCTAGTTAAAAAAGAAATTTTTCCTGAAAATTAGAGCTTGCCAACCTAAAGATTTAGGGTATAATATGGAAAAACGTGTTTTTCGGTTTTTATTTTATTGTGACCGTTACACTTAATATTTTTTATGAAATTTTTTTTGAGAAGACTTATCGATAGAACACACGAAAAAAAATTTTTTTCAGAGATTTTCTACTAACTGTTTTTTTACAAAAAAATTTAATATTTTTTGGCGCCATATTTAAATATGTTCCCTTCGAGTGTCAATCACTAAATTTTTTTAAAATACTTCTTATTTGTACCTATGTATGTGGTAAACTTAGATAAAAAATAATTTTAGGTAAAAAACAATAGTGTTCCATACATATCAATATATGTATAATGTATACTCTATTTCATTTAAGTTTGCAGTGGTTGCCTGGTGATTTGACGGCACGAGTCGTGATCTGTACGGTCAAAGCACTTATTTGATATATTAAAAAAATAACTGTTTTTTTTTACTATGTTGCACCAAATAGATCAAATTGAAAAGTTTACCACATACATAGGTACAAATAAGAAGTATTTAAAAAAAATTTAGTGATTGACACTCGAAGGGAACATATTTAAATATGGCGCCAAAAAATATTAAATTTTTTTGTAAAAAAACAGTTAGTAGAAAATCTCTGAAAAAATTTTTTTTCGTATGTTCTATCGATAAGTCTTCTCAAAAAAAATTTCATAAAAGAATATTAAGTGTATCGGTCACAATAAAATAAAAACCGAAAAACACGTTTTTCCATATTATACCCTAAATCTTTAGGTTGGCAAGCTCTAATTTTCAGGAAAATTTTCTTTTTTAACTAGAAATCGATCAGCCATATAGATTTTCAAAAATCGCTGGGGGCAGTTTTTACATGCTTATCTGGCTATACCCTTTACGGTGTATTTTATTAAAATTGTTTTTTTAAAGATTCAGCTAAAAATAAGTATTACAAAAATCGCAGACAAGTTTTCATTTTTATATTGTACTATTTTTACTCCCTCCCCCAAGATACCGCCCTAGATTCAACACTGGTTATAAAAAACTCACCTCCTATGAGTAAAATGAAAGTCGGCACCTTTTTATACCAGAAACTAAATATCATAATGTATTTTGTGCAAGTTGTAAAAATCGACTTTCGGCCACAAAATCGAGTCTCCTGGGCCAGTATATTGCGGTTTGGTTCCCACAACCAAACCTCATCACACACACAATCAATTATTAACAAAAACACACAAAGCAAAGAATGGAAGGTTCTCTTTCACGTCAGTCGTCAAGCATTCTTGCGAACATTGATATCTGATAGTTTCTTCTCCGCATCTCCATTCACTTATACATGTTTCGCATCCTCTGTTTTGTACGGTCAATCACACAGTTTCTTTAATGTATTTATGTTCAATCTTTCAATTATGCAGAATGTGATTCAATACTTTATTTTTGTGTTTTGTACTCGCTTTATTGTGCAGTTAAATCTATACTTTATTATATACTATTTGAACAATGCGAGAAGACATTGTGTCCGGGTTGTATTATAGTAAAAACCTTTACAATCGGGCCACGTGTATATTAAATAAACACCCCTGTTTTATATTGATAAATATAAATGTTACGTGTAAATATAGAATTACATTTAACTTTTCAATTTACTCGTAATACTAATGCACGCAGTATTATCAACCATATTAATGCACCTTTAGCCCTAAATACTCCTTTAAAGTAGATTTATTTTGTATTAAAAGAAATCCACATACGAGGGAATGAAACATTGGAAATTTATTGTAAGGTAAGATTTTTATGTATTCATAGACACTTTTACAGTTATAGCTGATTTCGATATCAACGTTTTTAATGTTCGCAAAGAAAAATGTACGGGATTAATAACTAACGTAAAAAAATTCAACAGTAGATTGAGAATGTTATTTTAAGCAAAAAAATTTAAATTTCATAACTATATGACAATGGGTTCTCTAGATATTAAACATAAATTTTTGGTACAATTTTTGGAAGAATTTTCGGAAACATATTCATATGAAGTTTTTTGCTTAAAATAACATCCTCAATCCACTGTTAAGAACTTCTTTAACTATAGTTCTAATTCATTCTTTATTTGTAATTTTGAATTTTTTTTTTTTTTTTAAATAAGTAATTCTTATTTTTTTAGTCGTTTGGTTGGTTAATTAGATAGTTCTGTATAAAATATTGTTTTTTTATAATAATTTTCTCCTCAATTAAACCACTTTGTTTTTCGCAGAAAGTATTTTTGTTAGATATTAATAATTTTATTAAAATTTTAATATTCATAACTATTTTCTATAATGTTGTAAACTTTATTTTCAATGAAAATTGATTTAAAACTCACAAATTATATTTTAATTTACGTAAACGATGTTCATGTATTTAAAACCTGATGCTTATGCAAATATATAAATAACTAGGGGCTGTGCCCCTGGGCGCTTCGCGCCCCAACCCCCTTTGACGCCATATTTTTTACACAAATTTATTCGGGTCTGCGACCCTCGTATGTGTATACATCATACTCGTTCTACTATTTTTTGATAGTAAATTTTTTTATTTGGCGGAGATAATCAATATTAAAATTTTCAGTAATCTTACATGTACTAATTACCTAATCATAAATTTACTCAGGTCTCAGCCTTCGGCCGCGACCCTCGTATGTGTGTATTATAATAATTTTCCATTCTTTTTGCTGATACTCATTTTTTTCTTAAATTGGCGGTGATAATCACTTATCATTATTACAATTTTCAGTAATATTACATGTATAAATTACCCAACCTAAAATGTATTGTTATTTATTAAATGGTTAACTTTTTAATTTTTATATATTCCTGAAGTTTTTACTTTTTGTTCAATTTTAATCAAAATTAATTTGTCTACGTCACTTTTAAAAAATATCAATTTCAATTATTTTCATGCGACGCCCCTGACTTAATTATAATTAAAAAAAAATATTAATATAATATCAATCTGAACTTTCAAAAATATAATAATTCATAAATAATTTTTTTCGAGACGCTACTGACTTTCTAATTTTTGAACAATAAAAATTTTTTTTTAAGTTTTTACAAACGTTACGAAATGTGACAGTTCCCAAAAATTTCATATATTTAAAACACCAGCCCCTGACCTAATTATTATTTTTAAATGTGAAATTTTGAATAAATTGCCGTAACAAAACTATTAAAAATTATATTTTTATACAATTTCATTAAAAAAAATACAAATTTAAAAATATTTGAAACGCCGTCCCTGATTTAAATGAATAATTTCAACAATTAAAAAAAATTCAACAAATTTCACTCAAAATAATTTTTTTACAAACATAAAATATGTCACTATTTTTTGATAGCTAATTTTTAAATTTAGCGGAGATAGTCATTTACATAACAATTTTCAGTAATCTTACATGTACAAATTACGGTATCTCAAACTTACTCGGGTCTCAGCTTTCTGATACTCAATTTTTTTTAAATTGGCGGTGATAATCATTTATCATTATTACAATTTTCAGTAACATTACATGTAGGTACAAATTACCGAACCTCAAACATTTTTTTATGTTTTTCATATTCAATGTTATTTATTAGCTTAATTTATTTTTTAACGATTTTTTTGTTATTATAATCATATGAGAAAGAGGCTTTTTTTTAATTTTTCATGATCAAACCCCTGACATAATTATTATTAAATATAAATATTTGGGTAAATTACATCAATTTCACAACAGCCGAACGATGACTATTTTTTATAAAACTGTATAAGATAATGGTTAATGCAAACTTTTTAATTTTATATACTCCTGAAGTTTTTAATTTTTATTCAATTTCAATCAAAATTAATTTTTTTACGTCACTTTTAAAAAAATAGCAATTTAAAAAAAAATGTATGCGACGCCCCTGACTTAATTATTCTTAATTTTTTTAGATATTTTTATATCAATCTCAAATCTTAAAAAAAATAATAATAAATCATTAAATAATTTTTTTTAGACGCTACTGATGTATATTATAATTTTTAATGTTTTTCTGAAATTTATAATTTTTGAATAATTAAAAAAAAAATCTAATAATTTTACAAACGTTACGAAATGTGACAGTTCCCAAAAATTTAAAACGACACCAGCCCCTGACTTAATCCCCCTACCTACAACAAAACGATTAAAAATTATATTTAATACAATTTTATTAGAAAATGCAAATTAAAAATACTTTTAAAACGCCGTCCCTGGCCTAATTATTATTAATTAAATTTATAGTGAGTGGACAGACATACAAACATATAAATAAATAAATAAATAAATATACGCAATGTTTATATTATAGTGTGATGATTTAGTGACGTTAAAAATATTTATTTGTTTGAAATTAAAAAGATTCTTAAAATAAGAAAAATTAATAAGTAAATAGTAATCATTATAAACTTTGATATTTTAATTTTCATCAAAATGTAATTTTTATTATATTTCAATTAATTTATTCCGATGAGGTTTTAAAAACAAAATATGGTTTTTAGTCTTCTGATGTAATGAATATGTAATAAGTATAATTAAAAGAATTAAATGACCTATGGCTAAAAATGAATACCCAAAATAAAAAATTAGAAAAAAAAAACTTTTTTAAAAAACAAGCTTTTATATACATATAATATACATGTGCACTAAAAAGTAAAAAATAAATTTTCAAACTATCCCTTTATTTTTTAGCTCACAAAGTCGTCCAGAATTATTATGACTAAAAAAGCTTGTGGCGTTCATTTAATATTTAGAAATATCTAGTATACCAAGTATGTAGGTAATGTAGCAAATCAAAATGGAACTTAATGTAATATTTTGACAAATTAATTGAAAATATATAAGGTAGTTTGTTTTCGGTAACTATCCATGTAGAATCTAGAAGAAATTAACCTGGAATTTTATGTAATATTTTGAAATATTCGTTTAAAGTAGCTAAATGTAGTTTTTCTTTGAGAAACTTTTAGCACTTAATTTTATTTTGAATTTAGAATTCCAAATATTAATGTAATGCACCAATTTAACATTTGATGATTTAATGTAATATTTTGAAATATTAATTGAAGGTAGATAATATACTTTTTCAACTCCTACACTTTTTCCTATGTTGAATCAAGCGAATTTTAAATATTTCTTTACTGATTGTTAGTGAAACCTGGAATTTAATGTAATATTTGAAACAGTAATTTAATGTAGCTAAAGGTATTTTTTCTTTCTAAAATTTATAATTTGAATTAAGAATTCCAAATATTAATATAATGTACAATTTGACATAATATAAATAAGTACAATTTAATATATTATTAATTTACAGTAGAAAATGCAAGTTTTCCTTTGTTGATCTTTTAATAACTTTTTCTATTTCTAAATATTACATTAAATATTAAATGAACGCCACAAGCTTTTTTAGTCATAATAATTCTGGAAGACTTTGTGAGCTAAAAAATAAAGGGATAGTTTGAAAATTTATTTTTTACTTTTTAGTGCACATGTATATTATATGTATATAAAAGCTTGTTTTTTAAAAAAGTTTTTTTTTCTAATTTTTTTACATACTTTTCGCAAAAAATTCTAATTAGTTATTTATAAATGCAAATTGCAACTTTTAATTTGAAAATTAAATTTAATTAATTTTTAAATTAGCACACAAGATGTTCAACTGGTCTTTAAAACTGCTCTATTTTATACCTTTCAAAAACCCTACCTCATTACCTACATGAACTGGCTATTTTTATTACGAAAAACTTACATTTACCCCAAAATAAGTCAGATTTTCTTGGCATTTTTTTTTGTTGTTAATTGTATTTCAGGTCTTTTTGGGTATTAGATACCATGTAAAAAAATTCAAAACTTTATAGAAATTATTATTTTTACTAATATTTTATTAATAAAAAGGAATTTAATCCAAATTATTTTTTTGTTAATAAATAAAAGCATTCGAAGTAATTACCGAATAGAAGATACATTAAACTCATTGAAATAACAAAACATTTTAAACTTCTTTACCGAGACTAAAGTTCACATGAGACTAAAGTTGTTGAGTGATATTATTGATATTAAACATGAGACTAAAATCTCACGCGATACACGATATTTCTCTTACCGTAGACTCGCACCTTGAAAGATATAAAATCACAAAATTTCCGAATCCGACTCTGCTGTATATACCAATATATAGTAGGTAGATTCGCGCGATTAAAAATAGACTTGGACAAAGAAACCCTATCGATTTGTAGCAATAGAAAACAGGCGCTAGCGTGTGTTTTATGTGTTCTGTGTTGGCGCACATGGATAAGGCGTAACCCTTCTACAGATTTTTATATATCGGGGAAAAATAAATGTAAATCACTCATCCTCACCCGCTGTGCCACTTGTCCGCGCGATTCTCAAAGTATGTTTCACATATTTTTATATTATCATATTAATATAAAAAATATTATAAAATTATTATACATTCAGTGCCGGCTTTAGTTTGTGAGGAGGGACTTAAGGTAGTTGGTCCGTAAACATTGTTTACGTCAGATTTTGTTTAAATTGCACAGGAATATTCCCTAAAACGATCTCAAAGTTTATATTTTTAACACAGCTTATATGGACTAACCGTACACCAACGTAACGTTTTATTAGTTAAAATTTAAACGAGTCGTCAGTTTTCCATAAAAAACAGAAATGTTGTATATTTATATGAAAGAAAACAGTATACAAAAAATTAGAATTATTGACCATCCCGTTATTAAGATTTAACCAGATTTAACTACCAAACCATCACATAAATTACAGTATTGTTGACAATGTGGCAACAGCGCATGCATTTGGTTATAGTAAAAAATACGCGAAATAATCAAATATTTTTTTACACAATATAATAAGTGGATGGAAGGAAATTCTAATATAATTATTTTCATTAATATTAATATATTCTGTGGTAGCTTAGATGATAAAATATAATCATCTGACAAGTAATTAATAGTAGATAATATGCAACGTTGCCATGGGCGTAGCCAGGGTGGGGCAGGGGAGGGCACTTGCCCCCCCCCCCTAGCTTGTGGACAAAAAGTAATAAGTAAATCAGTACATTGTCTAAACAGGGATATTTCTAGATTTCTATGATGTCCATTGGATTTTTAAACGTAAATTTATATTTGGGATCCAGAAAATCAAATATCAAAAAAAAATTTAATCACAATCTTTTGTTTTTACATGGAAACTAAAATTTCAGGGAAAATTAAAAATAAAATAAAAACACCTAATAAAGACCATATAAGTAGGTATGTTCAAATAACATTTTTTTCTTTTTTTTTTTTATTTAAAAAAAAAACAAGAAAAAATGTTTTTTTGTACTCTACAGTCACTTTCAAAGCTCATTAAAGATCGATAGATAACTTTTCTAGCTCTTTAACCGTTTAAGACGTAGCAGCATGAACGATAAAGATTTTGATTTTTTAAGTTAAATTCTCAAGAATTCAAGTTTTAAATAAACCTTGATCCATTAAATTTTAATAATTTTTCGCAGAGATACAGTAATTTGAATTTTTATATTGGTTTTTTATTAATAAAAAAATATCATTAAATTAATTCCAACAATCGACTGCTTATAACACAGTAAAAAAAAGAGATTAAAAAATAGATTTTTGAAGGGAAAATAACACTTTTCAACATAATGTTATTCAATTGTTATTCAATACATTTTTTTGTACTCTACAGGCCCATAAATCATTAAACAAAAAAAAAACTTTTTAACGCTTGGCGCAGAATAGTGGGGTATGATAATTTTTTTTAGTTTATTATTCAGAAACTAGAAAGTGTCAGCTACAAAAAAAGCCCTAGTTCATTAAAATTGAATCATTTTTGGCGGATTTACGGTAGTTAGAATGGAAAAGAGAAGATGGAAAAATACCCTTTAATTAAATCATAAACATTTAACAGCAACTTGCTATTCTGGATAACTTTTTGGGACACTATTAACTTAAAAAAACATGTTTGCATTTTAGGTTTCGTCATTTTTGACAAAATGACAGCCAGATAAGTAAAAAACGAGAAAATACCGTTTTTTTACATGTTTTGAAAACGAAAATCATGCGAGGAATTTTTTTTTTTTTACAAAATCGTTTTATTGTAACGGTTTTAAAGAGAATAATTTCAGCTTACTAATAATATTTCAAGCCGATCATTGTGCGATAATTATTTCAGGATATACAGGAGTTTAAAGTCAAAAGTGTCATTTTTACTTTGACAGTAAATAACGCGGTCAAAAAAACCGTACGGGGATGATAAAAAACACATTTTTAAGAGAAAAGAACAAGCTTTCAAAAAGCTTTCATTGATTTTCTTGTAAAAAAATTTTTGCTAAAATTTTACGCATTCAAAATTTATAAAAAATTAAGGGATAATTTTTTGCACTGTTTGAACCCTTGGCCCAGAGCGGCAAGGGATGATAAAAATAATTGAGCTCTTGATTAAAAAACTAGAAAGTACAAGCTTTCGAATGAGCTTTAGACTAGGCAAATCCAATCATTTTTCGCGGAAATATAACTGTTTGAAAATTGGTAAAAAATTTGCTTGTAAAAAATTATCCTTTAATTTTTTTTATGAGTGTATGTTACATAAAAAAAAAGTTTAAAATGTGAATTTATTTTTGCCCCTCCCTAAATAAAATCCTGGCTACGCCCATGAACGTTGCCATGATCATTTCTCTAAATTATAAAAATGTACTCATGGCCTAATGTGATCAGATTATGATGGACCAACTACCTTAAGGTTACGATCGGCTGCACGGAAAAAACTCAGCTCGAAAGGTTTTTTATTTTTTTAATTTTATTAATTTTTTATCCAGATTACTATGTAGGTACCTACAGAGAATTATAATAATATGTCTTACCTTTGATGAATTATAATAGTTTTTCTTACGGAAATTGTATTAGGTACCTTTGAGTATTTTAAATTCCAAAATACTAAAAATGCCTAACTAGCTGCATCTTGTGTAAACTACCCCGGATACCTATTTGAAAGTCAGTGCGTCACCCCTTTCAAAGGGTAGTTTGCATAAGGTTTGAAATATTTCTGATTTTAGTATCTGTCGTTGGTAGTCCCACCAAACCCACATAGCCAAATTTTTAATAGATGTTTTGAGCTAGTAGTTACTGACTTAGGAGGGTGGATAAAATAAATATTTGCTTGGCGACTTTTGTAGGGTTACTCTTTTGGGTAAGAAAAAAACAGTATCATAATCTACTAATTGAGATCTACATTTCGACAACTCACATGCCGAGATATGAAAATATCTCGTTTATGACACCCCTCCCTATTTCTCCAAAATTTGAAATGATATCGCTGACTTTAGTATTTATCGTTGGTAGTCCCACTACTGAGCCAGTAGTTACCGAGTTAGAGGGGAAGACAAAATAAATTATTGCTTGGAACCCCTTGTTGGAGCCATTTGAGTAAAATAAAAAGTAGGGTCAAATTATACTGATTTAGATTTAAATTTTGATACTCCACACGCTTTGGTATACATTTTTTTTGTTTTCTTTGGATTTGCTTTAAGGCCCGCATATTGTAATTTTTTAACGTGCTTGTGCTCGTTAGACGTCAACGCACTTACATGACTAACAAATAAAACGGGCAAGTGCGTGTTGGGCACGCACATGATAGGGTTCCGTAGTCATTTTTAGTGATGAGCAAAATCAGTCTTGGTCTTGTAAAATTACAAGACCAAGACTAAGTGCTCGAGACCAAAACCAAGACTAAGAGCGCAAGACCAAGACTGGAGAATAAATTTTAAAAATTAATATCTCTTTAAAAAAATAGTCGAATTATTCGATTTTCTTATGTTTAAGATTTGACTGGGTAGATTGAATCTCGACAATAATAAAATAACATAGACAAAACAGGCAATATAACCAGTATCTATTTTTATTTATTACATAAACATCCCCAATATCATGTGTCATATATTTCAATAAGTTTTATAAATTGTAAATAAACACAGGAACACTCGAAAAGGTTGGGCGGTTAATTGTGCCGCTGAATATAGATTAAACGATAAAGATCTGTTGTGTAATAACTAAAAATCCAATGAGATTACAGTTATTCAAAAAGCAACGTGTGTTTATAAAGAGCATGGCAGGGTAAGCATGGACGATCTGCCCCTGGGGAAAGTTGGGTCGATATTTTTTTTGTAAGAAGGTATGACTAAAAGGTACTCATCTACAAACTATTGGGCCTCTGCCCCCACTAATTTTCCGGAAAATTTGAAAAATGTAATTTCGAAAAAAATTTTTTTTTGCTATAACGGCTTAATAAATGTCGATCTCTGTGATATATGTTGTAGCTATACCTTAGTAGTATCATATCAATTTTTTTGAAAAATCTCCCATTAAAAATAAATAAAAATTTTGAAATTCAAAATTTTCAAAAAAATTTTTTTTTGCTTAAATGGCCTGGTACACCTACGAAATTTTTGTCATAAATACCCCTTCTTATGCACAAACACATATATTTTTTTCAAATTTCTACATTGGGTGGACGGGGGGTAAAATTTGAAATGTTTACTGACCCTTATTTCTATAGTATGCATATATACATTATACATGTATAGTATTGCTTGTATGTTGTAGGCTGGGTTAAATTAAAGAAAGTTTCGCGGATCGAAACGTAATAGTCACTCTCATTAATACATACATAAAGAAACATTTTTTTTAATTTAGTCAATATCTTGAGATTACGAATTAGGTCTAAAATTTCGAAAATTTTAATTAAGTGAATTTAAAAAAATTATTTTATAGAAATTCTCATAAATATCCCACATTCTTCACTAATACATATTATTTCTATTTTTTCCTTTAGTTGGACGAAGAGGGGTGGGGGTAAAAATGGTCATAAAATGTCAATCGGCTTCGGCCACTTTCGGCCAAAATTAGGCCGAAGGTTTAACTATTTACTATTATTAATTTTTTTCTGATAAATGTTTCTTTTAATGAAAAAAATGGTTTTTCATTAGTTTAAAAAAAATATAGAAACAAAACAAAAAAATTCCACTAATATAGAGAAGACGGTGGCCGAAGCCGATTGATTGGTCTGACAGTAGTGTTTATACGCGAAACTTTCCTTAATTTAAGGCCGTACATGCCGATTTTTCCGAAACTAAAATCTACGAGATGGCGTTAGTAGTAAAAATCATACACGAGTCTTAGCCCTGAGGGGAAAGCATACAGAAAAGAATAAGATATATCTGTTATGATATTGTTATCTTATTTCTGTCGACAGACCGAATTTACATTGGAACAGTTGTATCATCACGCTGTTAACCATTATTTCATATTTGTTATTGACTTGACCTATTATGTTTAGTTTTCACCATTGATACATTTTAAAATGTGTAGTAGAAATGGGTTGAGAGAAGGCAAACGAAAATAATAAAAGAAAAGAATAAGACGTATATCTTATGATATTGTTATCTTACTTTTGTCACACTCAGAATTTACAGTGGAACAATTCTCTCATCACGCTATCATCCATTATTTCATATTTGTTATTGACTTGACCTATTATGTTTAGTTTTGACCATTGTTACATTTTAAAATTTGTAGTAAAAATCCGGAACGATTAGAGTCTATACGCTCCCAAATTCTACATTAGATTGATATAGTTTAATTTAAAATATAAGTACACCTGCATGTGTATGTAATTATTATAAAATGCAAATATCTTATTGATCAGGCTTCCGCGGTCTATAATTTTATAAATAAATAACTTATCTTTTATGAATTTTTTAACAAATATTTTATTTAAATAATTTGATATGTGATAATATATTGTGATCAAAAACAATCTATAACAAATACGTATTAAGGTAAATTTCGAGCCCTTTTACATAAGATAACGTAATCTCAGAAACAATGAAAAATATAATATCTTATTTGTAATCATATATATAATTAATTAAGTCAGACACGTATTTAAGAAAATTTGGGCCCTTTTTCTAAATATTTTAAATTTTTTGAAAAATAAAAAATAAAACTAGAAAGTAAATTATTTCAAACATTAACTATATAAAATTAAAGTCTGTCACGTATTAAGGTTAATTTAATGCCCTTTTTTTAAATACAACATTATTTCAGAAGCAATGCCAAATATATTATCTTAATTGTAATCATTTATATAATTAATTAAGTCAGACACGTATTTAGGAAAATTTGGGCCCCGTTTTCTAAACATTTAAATGTTTCGGATAAATAAAAAAATAACATGATATAGTAAGTTGTATCAAACATTAACTATATAAAATTAAAGTCAGTCACGTATTAAGGTAAATTTAATGCCCTTTTATTAAATATAACGTTATATCAGAAACTAAATTATCTGACTTGTAATCATTTATATGATTAATTAGTTCAGACACGTATTGAGGGAAATTTGGGCCCTATTTTATAAATATTTTTAAAAATTTTAAAAATAAAAAAATAACATGATATAGTAAGCTGTATCAAACATTAACTATATAAAATTAAAGTCAGTCACGTATTAATGTAAATTTAATGCCCTTTTATTACATATAACGTTATCTCAGATTCAAAGCAATATATATTATCCAATTTGTAATCATTAACATGGTTAATTAAATCTGACACGTATTATGGAAAATTTGGGCCCCGTTTTTTTTTAAATATATATTTTCGAAAAAATAAAAAAATAATATGAGATAGTAAGTTGTACCAAACATACTATATAAAATTTAATGTCAGTCGCGTAGTATGGTTAATTTATTGCCCTTTTTTATTAAAATATTGTAATGTCGGGAATAAAATTATAAAATTAAGATTATATTATCTATTAATTAGGTTTTCATTTCTTTTTTTACTAGTGTTAAAAATATAATACATGAAAATAAGATACCTATATGGGTCAGTCCACGGTAATCGATACCAGATAGTTAAAAAAATATTTTACGAAAATGAATACTAAAATATAAAAATAACAGGCTATTTAACATCAATTTTCATAAACCAAAAGAAAATTTAAAAAATTTTGATTAATTTTCAAAATATTACAAAAAATTTAAATTTTTTTTCGAAAAAGACAACAAATAATGTGAAATCGCAATAACTTACTTGACAATTAGTGACGCTCGTGGCAAACTATTAAAAGTCTTTGACAATTACATATCAAACGTGACGTTTGACCGAATTAAAAAAAAATTACCCTCACCAAAAATAATGACTAAGGATAACCGCATTTATTATAAATTTAATGAGTCTTTTGATGTATTTGATAAATAATTGTTATAAGTATTAGTTCATAATATCAATAAGCAATTAAACACACAAATAGTACTCTTATTGTATCCTTTTATTCAACGTGTCACGACCGTCACAATTTTCTGTGACAACCGTCACAATGTTTATTGGGTAATAACCAGTTAAATAGATATCGTATTTACCTGATGCTCTTGTGTAACTAAAAATAATTTATTCGTAACATATTAAAGTATGATTATTATATAGTAACTTCAATATGAGAAGAGGTTTGATGCATAAGTAACTATATAATTAACTATATGATTAACTATATAGTTTTGTATTTATCGATGGTAGGCACAAACAGTGATTCGTGATAAATGATCTTTTTAAATCTAGAAACCAATTTTAAAAATTATATATAATATTATTATAAACTGAATAATAATAATTATTTTTACAAGAAAACATAGGCCTCGTTTTGTAAATAATATTAATTCTCAAAAAAATCTATGAAATTATGGTAAATTACATAATTAATCTGAAACAAAATAAAAAAACAAACATTGTATACTTGTATAAAAATTAACAAGTAACATTTACAACTTAATATCACAAGGATTTTTAATAGTTATTAGCTATAGAATTAAATAATCAGTTATTGAAAATTGAAATTGTACCAAGTAACAAGACTTCAAACTTCAACACATTTGTCAGGTTACAAAACATAATATGTACTGTATACTCAATGTAAAAGAGATGTGTTCATCTTTTATTTAGTTAAATAATATAACTATCCTTGTTTGTGTAAAAACTTAAACGAATTGCAATGTTGAAATATAACGATATTTCTCATTCTATCATAAAGGCAGTGTAAAGTCCAGTAAGTTATAAACTCCTCTATTACCTAAATCATTGATACAAAGTTGAAAACATACAATACGAAGTAAAAAAATGAACACAAACATACGCAATCTATAGATATTTTTAAATATGTATTATATGATGATAATCGCAGAATCAAAATAAAATATAAGTACCAATATTATAATAATATTTTAAATTTGAGAATAATCTATATATTAAACTAAACAGAAACAATGGCCTTATTAAAATTAAAGAGTCCCTTTCTCATACTGCGGCTGCGTATTAAACCAAATATAAAAATTAAGTCAAGAATGAAATCAAATTTTTTTACTTCATATTTTGATGAAACCTGCACCAACATGTTCCATGAAAAACGATTTTCTCGATATTCTCGCGCCCCCCATTCAGTTTTATCACGCCCCCCTAGGGGGGCGCGCCCCACAGGTTGAGAATCGCTGACATACACATTTGTATTCTTTAAATGATAAAATAACATCTAAGTTTTTCAAATTATTATTGTAAATTTTCATAATTCAGTCTTCAAATTTTAATTAATATGCGTCTGAACTATTTTTTTATTGGTTAAATTATGTCCAAGGTTTCCTATACTGTTTATGTGAATATGTTATTTTAACAGTAGGGGCCTCAAATATTACTTAATACGCCTCTGTAGTATTTTTTATTAGTTAAATTATATACAATATCTCCGTACGGTCAGTGTGAATGTTATTTTAACAGTAGGGGCTTTAAATATCACTAAATACGCGTCTGGACTATATTTTTATTGGTTAAATTATATTTAAGGTGTCCCATGCAGTTTATGTGAACATGCTATTTTAACTGTAGGGGCCTCAAATATCATTAAATACGCGTCTGGACTATATTTTTATTGGTTAAATTATATTCAAGGTGTCCCATGCAGTTTATGTGAAAATGTTATTATAACAGAAGGGGCCTCAAATATCACTTAATACGCCGCTGGACATTTTTTTTATAATTAATTTATTTATATGCAACGTCGAGACAATTTTTTAAATTGATTAATTATAATTACAATCTTATGTAGATTTCTGTATTGTACTTGTGAACTTTTTTTCCCAGTTTTTGTTGTAAATATAAACCTAAAAAATTAATAGTTATGCACGAAATTTTTGAAATAATGCATTATTTTCACCATTATTAATTATCTTGAATGTAATGAAAAATTGTGATTTTTGCATTATTATTTTCAAATCAGTGCAGTAATGCACCCATATTTTCATTACCGATAGTTTTTGATAATGCATAATGTGCATTGTGAGATAATGCATTACTTTTAGTAATGCATTACGAAAACAATGCATTATTTTACAGCGCTGTTTATAACTCATTGACAACTGATACAAATGTGATAAGAGATGAATATAGCGAGTCGATATACTTGAAATACTGTTCTGTTATTGGTCAGAGTAATGACAATGGGATATTCTCGAAATCAGACAAAGTCCGCGATACGAAGGATGGTGATATTTTTTTTATTTTCAGTAGTTTTCAATATTTTCAAAATGAAAATTGTAAAAATTATTATAAAATTAGAAAGCTTGAACAATTACCTATGAAACGGCTTTTTATTTTTTCCACATTTTTCAAGAATTTTGGTTATATATTGAGTTTTATCATATCAAGAAAAATACACACATTTTCAGAATTTTTTTATTAATATTCAAAAAAATAAAATTGAAAAATTTGGTATGCCGAATCAAAGAAAAATTAATCTAGTTTATCACTGTATTTTTTCCTAAAGGATTTAATAATACTGGTCAGAGATGGTGTTGAATTACAAAACCGTAATTTCTCTATAGTAACGCTTATGGCAATTCAAACAGCACGTTCAGCCTTAACATAGCCTTTTTTATGTGAACGTCCGATTAAACGATATATTTTTACAAATCTGTATTACGTATAACCACTACTGTCAGACCAATCAATCGGCTTCGGCCACCATCTTCTCTATATTAGTGGGATTTTTTTGTTTTGTTTCTATATTTTTTTAAACTAATGAAAAACCATTTCTTTCATTAAAAGAAACATTTATCCGAAAAAAAAATTATAATAGTAAATAGTTAAACCTTCGGCTTCAGCAAAACCTTCGACCTAATTTTGGCCGAAGCCGATTGACATTTTATGTCCAGTAACGTACTGTCCATTTTTACCCCCTTCCCTCTTCGTCCAACTAAAGGAAAAAATAGAAATAATATGTATTAGTGAAGAATGTGGGATATTTATGAGAATTTCTATAAAATAATTTTTTTAAATTCACTTAATTAAAATTTTCGAAATTTTAGACCTAATTCGTAATCTCAAGATATTGACTAAATTAAAAAAAATGTTTCTTTATGTATGTATTAATGAGAGTGACTATTACGTTTCGATCCGCGAAACTTTCTTTAATTTAACCCAGCCTACAACATACAAGCAATACTATACATGTATAATGTATATATGCATACTATAGAAATAAGGGTCAGTAAACATTTCAAATTTTACCCCCCGTCCACCCAATGTAGAAATTTGAAAAAAATATATGTGTTTGTGCATAAGAAGGGGTATTTATGACAAAAATTTCGTAGGTGTACCAGGCCATTTAAGCAAAAAAAAATTTTTTTGAAAATTTTGAATTTCAAAATTTTTATTTATTTTTAATGGGAGATTTTTCAAAAAAATTGATATGATACTACTAAGGTATAGCTACAACATATATCACAGAGATCGACATTTATTAAGCCGTTATAGCAAAAAAAAATTTTTTTCGAAATTACATTTTTCAAATTTTCCGGAAAATTAGTGGGGGCAGAGGCCCAATAGTTTGTAGATGAGTACCTTTTAGTCATACCTTCTTATAAAAAAAATATCGACCCAACTTTCCCCAGGGGCAGATCGCCCATGCTTACCCTGCCATGCTCTTTATTAATTTATTGAATAATTATGGATATAGACATTTCATCTCAATCAAGTGTTAGTGAAAGTGCAATGGTTTTGAAAATGAACGCAATAAAATTAAAATAACATCTAGTAAAAGTAAATTATCTGAGTTGTTTTTTTTAAATAATCGGTGTACATTAGAGGTGTGCAAATTATTTAAGAATAATAAATAAAAAGTTGAGATAAAAATGAAAAATTGGAACAAAAAACATTTACTATCGATGTATAAAAAAAGATTTTCCCCAAAAACATAAAAATAAACATCTTCAATTTCTTCAAATTTGTTGGTGCAGGTATGCGGAACTTATCAATTAATAAATTTTAACTATTATTCGTTTTCAAAAATAATCATTATTATCGTGGTAATTCTGGTACCTAATGCTTTTTTTTCATTTTTAGCCCATTTCTTGTGACACACCAAAAATATTACTAATAAAATAGCAGTTGTTATATTTTCTTTTTATATTTAATTTGATTTATCATCTCGTCAAATGACTCGGTTATTTTTTTTATTTCTTATGAAAAACAGCACGTATTACAAGACCAAACCCAAGGCATCTTCTACAAGACCAAGCCCAACAAGACCCAATGTACAAGACCAAGACTAAAACCAAGACTGATCTAATCTTGGTCTTGTGTTTGCTCATCACTATATAGTCATTTTCACTGCGATTTATAAAAAAATTTATTTCAAAATTTTCGTGACCGAAGGGTTAAAATCAAAAAGTCATTTGACTTTCATTATTGCATTTTAGGAGACCTATCAAATGACACCCTACTCAATGGGGTAAATGAAAAAAAGTTCACTTTTCAGTCTATGAAAGGGGGTCCAAAATGATTTTGACAATGTTCGTTATAATTTTCAGTGAAAGTACTAATTAAAAGCTACATTCTCATTTTTTTTCAGATTTTTTGAATCGATAGTTTAGAAAATAGAGGGGAGACGCTCTGACGACATTAAAAAGCGAATATATCATGACTGAAGGATTGAAATCAAAAAGTTATTTGATATTTTTATTGCATTTTAGGAGTCCTATCAAATGACACCCCACTCAATGGGGTAAGTGGGAAAAAAATGTGAGTTCACTTTTCAGTCTATAGAAGGGGGGTCCAAAATATGTTTAACAGTGTTCGTTAAAATTTTCAGTGAAAGTACTAATTAAAAGCTACATTCTGGAATTTTTTCAGATATTTTGATTTGATAGTTTAGAAAATAGAGGGGTGACGCTTTCATAATGACTTTGAAGAGCAAATAAATCGTGATTGGAGGGTTAAAATCAAAAGATCTTGATACATTTTTTGTTGCATTTTAGGAGACCTTTCTAACGACACCCCACTCAATGGAGTAGGTAATTTTTTTTTTAAAATACCATAACTGTATCACAATGTGTTCTCTAGATCAGTGCTCCTTAAACTTTTTGACGTCGCGGCCCCCTTGCATCTCATATTGATAACTCACGGCCCACCATTTTTTGAAACCTAGATGGGTTAAAAAATTATTGTTTTTAAGAGGGCAACCAATTTAAGAAGTCCTGCTCTAGATATTAAATAAACACTTATTTCGGGTAAAATTTTTGGAAGGCTGTAGCTCCCTCGCAAAGAATTTTCGAATATATGTTTATATAAAGTTTTTTGCTTAAAATAATATCCTCGATCTACTACTAATTATTTTTACACTGGTTGTAAATCAGCCTGTATAATAATTAAAAAACTTAATAATTTTGGATACTGAGAATTTTCAGATATTATATTCACCGGTCTAGGACATCTCGCCGCGGCCGACTCGCCGCGGCCGTTTCGCCGCGGCCGACTCGCCGCAGGGACAACTCGTCGCAGAGTCAACTCGCCGCGAGTTCCTTTTTTATTAGATATTTTGCCCCTCCCCTTTTATGTCACAAATTACTTCGTAAAATTTTATTAGATATTTTGTGGGGGGGCTCTGCCCCCCTGCCCCCTTTAATATCATAAAATATTCTTAAATAATATTTTATTAGATATTTTGTGGGGGGGGCTCCGCCCCCCAGCCCCCTTTATTAGAAATATATTAGATCTAATGCGGGGGATTCCGCCCCCGTTGTCTGTTACTTAAAGATTATTATCAATATTTAAATTTTCTTAGTTCTTATGCGGGGGGCTCTGCCCCCCTGCACCCCCTTTAATGCCAGTAATAACTTAGGAACATTTTAGAAGAATTAATGCGGAGGCCTCTGCCCTCTACTAATATATTCTCGCGGCGAGTTGTCCCATTCCGTATATTCACTTTTGGCTAACGCTATCTGCGAGGTGTCAAATGGTTATGAATTTGTTCGGAGTTCTATAGTAGTGCTAATAAATGTATAATAACATAAAATTATTAGATAAACTTGTCAGCCCTTATTATAAATCACTGATTTCTAATTAACGCGCATGCATCAGGTCATTGGTCATTCATTTATACCATTTTATTGGTGATTTATCATTAAAAAATATATTCTTTTACCTACCTGTGGTGACAGGGCGCTCGCAGAAGTATTTCCAAGAGGAGCAAAGCTTGTAAACATTTTTTTTTTCACAAGTAGATAATTATAGAATCGAGTATTGTGTTAATATTGGGGAGAGGGGTAGTGTTTATCATGACAAAGGGGTTAGATGCTATGTGACGTCACAATCAGGGCCATAACTAGAGGTTCAAGGGCCCCACAGTATATGTAAAATATAAATTGAAGACCTTTTTTCGTTGCTACCTCAGTATTTTTGCATGTTATTAATTGTAATATTTTTTTTCTATAATCGCGGGGCCTGGAGCTGCCCTGGTGGTAGTTATGGCCCTGGTCACAACTTTTTTTAAATTAAAAATACAAAATCAGAAATATAAATTAGAAGATTTGAGGGTTGTTTGTAATGTAATATTGAAGATTCACAAGATTTCTAGAGCGAGGGAGTAATTTAAAAAAAGATAACTTGGCGAAGTTATACATTTTTATATTCATATTCACATTTAATTAAAACACATTTTTTTATAAATTAATACACAGTATTAAAAACTTCACATACAAAAATTAAATTTATCCTTTAACTATTGCTTGTTCGCATTTATATATGTATACAATTACAGGCGTTTTATACAAAATCATACAGATATTACACAAAATATCACTGTGATCAAAACAAAAAACAATTTAATTTTCATCAATTAAAAACATTTAAATATATCCGCAATAATAAAAATCCTAATTAATGACAAGTCAGTAGGAATTTTCAAGACATTGTTCAAATCTCCTGCAGACGTCTCGTGCTTGACGTAAAGTTATCATGTTATATATATATATTCTGAAAAGTAATGTTTCAACAGAATGTTTAAAACAAACATTGTGCATTTTCAAGAGCATGATTTAAAAATGGCAAAATGCCAGACCTAATGTGTCTTTGTAGACCCACCCCACATTTCCTCTCATTTATTTATATAAAACAGAAACTTCTGGATGGATGTTACCTAAAATTCACAAGTTTAAAGTTGGTTATTGAATTATCAATATCCCTACTAACTTTCCGAATAGCCCAATATATTTTAGGAAATATATTTCAAACTTACTACAGGCCTGTCCAATGTATTTTCTTGAAGACCTGATTCAATAAACAAGATTTTCCTATTCTAATAAACAAATACTTATAAAACGCCTGAATTATATAAATTACAGTTAAAATACATACCGATCTTCGTATTTCTTCTCCGACACCATACGCACAGTATTTTTTTTTAAATGTACAACATATCCGTTTACAAAATTTTAATTCACTTAAAATAATTAAATGTCGAATATAAATAACATAAATACACAAATCCCGATCGATTTTATTTCTTTTGAAAAAAGGGGGAAAAAAAACTGTTTTTACTATCAATACGTTGCAAGAATGAATCCATGTGCAAACCTAATAGGCTTCACCTTCTTCATAACTCTCGTAGTTACGATCGCCGTTCTGATCATCCGGGATTTGATATTTTCTCTCTTCTCCGTCCTCATATTTAACATTCGCGTCGTATGATTCTGTTTGGTAATTTGCATATTCAGGATAATCTATAAAAACCAAATAAGCGTTTTAATTTGAGACGTAACTAATACATAGAAAAGTTTAAATAAAATAAATTGTACTAGGTTTATACTGCCAGACGATTTATACTCTAAAAAAGCTGGCCCTGTAACCTTAATTCATTATTCTAGCAATTTCAAATTTATCATCACTTTGATAAAACTAAGGTGCGATAAACTTAAAATTGCAAAGTACATTAAACAAAAGATCGATCGACTTACCGTCAATAGGTTCTTCTTTAATTCGAATTTCACCACCCTCGTCACTCTTAATATACTCAAGTCTGTCGCGGTGATCCCTGTCCTTACGATCACGATCTCTGTCTCTTCTTTCGCGTTTCCTCTCTTTGTCTCTGGATCTCGACCGTCTGCGTTTGCGGTCACGATCACGATCGCTAAAAACAAAAAAATAATGCTTGATTATATTCCTCAATGCAGTATTAAAAAATTCTTACCGTTCTCTGTCCCTTGTAGCAGGTCTCTCAACTTCCTCGATCTCTCTACTGGCCCTACGGGGTCTCTTCCGCTCCCTAGACCTGCTCCTCGACCGCCTCCTGCGCTCCCGTTCCCTTGACCGGGACCGGCGTCTGTCAGACCCGAGTCCCCCACCACCGCCACCACTGCGGCCCCTTTCCTCACGCTCACGTTCCAAACGGTATCGCTCGCGTTCGCGCTCATTATCCTCCCTGCCGGAGTGCTTGATATTTACCTCGGGACCACCTCTTCGAGTGCCACCCAAACCTCCACCTGAAATATTCATTCAAAATTATCATAGCATATTTTCTTGTTGTTTAGTCCAATTATTTTAGATTTAAAGAAAAATCGGATATTTATAATACCAATTGCTTTAACCCATTAATCCCCAAGGGTAGAAAATAAAATTAATTTGATGTTTTAACCCTTTGTAGCTCAAGATCTTAAAAATTTAAATTATGTTGATAATGAGACAAGTTTAGGCATATAAAAAAACACGTATTTTTCAGAAATTTAAAAATATTTATTTTTAACTATTTATTTGACTTTTTTGGGAGTGACATTACTGTGAGTTAATGTTTTTAAAAGTGTTTTTAAAGTTTTTAAAAATGTTGCTTTTACGTAACATTGGGGATTAATGGGTTAATTGAAATAAAAGTTATATAGGATAAATTAGGAAAAAAATTATGATTACTTGTACAAAACAGGCATAGGATCTTTGTTGTAGACAATTTTCTAATCTTTCTATTTGATAAAGGGTCAGTCCGCGGTAATCGATACCAGATAGTTAAAAAAATATTTAACGAAAATGAATACTAAAATATAAAATTAACAGGCTATTTAACATCAATTTTCATAAATCAAAAGAAAATTAGAAAAATGTTAGTTAATTTTCAAAATATTTCAAAAAATTTCCAAAAAATTTCAAAAAAGACAACAAATAATGTGAAATCGCAATAACTTAGTTGACAATAAGTGACGCTCGTGGCAAACTATTAAAAGTCTTTGACAATTACATATCAAACGTGACGTTTGACCGAATTAAAAAAAAATTACCCTCACCAACAATAATGACTAAGGGTGACCGCATTTATTATAAATTTAATGAGTCTACTGATGTATTTGATAAATAATTGTTATAAGTATTAGTTAATATCAATAAGCAATTAAACACATAAATAGTACTCTTATTGTACCCTTTTATTCAACGTGTCACACCCGTCACAATGTTTGTTGAGAAATAACCAGTAAGATAGATTACGTATTTAACTTATGCACTTGTGTTACTAAAAAATAATTTATTCGTAGCATATTAAAGTATGATTATTATAAAGTAACTTCAATATTTTCGCTAAACTTTTGAGATTTTGAATAGAGGTTGCAAGACTTGCAATAGTTGGCGTCACACCCGTCAGGGCTTTGAACGCTGACATTTTTTTGTAAAATAACCGTAGATCTTTTATTCTTTCAATATACATGTATTGCATTAAGATCTACAGAAAAATGGTAAAACCATGTTATTAACTAGAATTATTTAGAAATTATGAACTCCAATCCGAGTTGAAATATCACACCCGTCACCGCAGACTGACCCTAAATTAAAACTTAAAACTAATTTTTAGCACCTACTATAAAAAATTTATACAATACATACAATAACATCTTATTTATACATTTATATAAAAATTCAGTTCCTTTAGAATTTTTCAACTATAAATTAGAATAATATCATAATTCTAATAAGATAACAAGAACTGGACTCACCTAATCGCCTCGGCAACCATCCTTTGACAGTTCTAGCTCTCTCAACATCAACAAGAACTCTCCGGCCGTCAATTTTTTTCCCATCTGCATGTTTATATGCGGCTGCAAACACAAAAACAGTGAAAATATTGTTGACTAAACATACAAGGCCGTCATACTTTCAGATGACCTCCAGAAACAAAACAACGGAGATGATCTAAAAGCACATAATGTAATAACTGACTGTACCTACTTATAAATCTCCTACACTTATCAACATGGAAAGTTGGAAGGAAAGGATACGGACATTGTATTGCTTGGAATACCCACCCGATAGTTTTGTTTTGGAAGAATCAGCATTAATTAAATTCAAGAAAAATAACATCATACCTACCGATGTTACTTACTTTATCAGACAATTATAGATATTTCCGGTAAAACCCGCAGAATTATGATCCCACACTTTTTAGTTTACCTGGTGCGCATTTACTTACGGAGCGCATTTTAATATTAGCAATAAACAAATATAATAAACAGTTTACTTTATGTATTATCTTGTAAATAAATAAACAATTAACTATTAAAAACAAATCGCGAACTGATCAAATCAATATTGGCCTCATGCACAGATTTATTTACTTTTATTTACTATTTAAACTCATCAAGTAAAAGTACTGTAACCCCGACAAACAAAATAACAACGTTTTGTATGTAGGGTTCTTACCGCACATACAAACCTATAAAGCCAGCATTAAGCAGAGTGTTCGATCAAGGTGGGTCAAAGAGGGCGATATACCGCTCGATACTGTTCCAACAAAAACAGAAAAGCCTGCATTAATTTCACCGCGTCACAACATTACCTCACCGGGGTACATCTCAACAATACTAGCTCTTTACTGGGGGCATACAGAACATGTGACATTCATATATCAGATCATTTACTGCACGGACATATAACGTATACGAGGTTTCATCAAAATTTTCCTGAATTTTTATTTAATTAAAAAAATACATGGATCTGATTCATGAAAGTAAGTAATTATCTTATTCTTCTTCATTAATATTATAAAAGAAACATCTTTTATATTCTTACCTTTTTTATTACTTCATAATCAAAACTATGAAAGAAGAGGATTCCCTGCAGTGTGTCAAAGACAAATGGTTGGGGTAATCCCGTAATAACCGAGTAAGTTTAGTCACATATTCACACAAATGGGGTGCTCGAAATTCCCTGATTTTACAGCACAGTTTACGCATTATTTAAGAGAAACGAAAATTCGTAAAACTCTGAGGGTGGTTTTCACCCCTCAGATTCAATTGAATTATTACAAACTCGCCAAGTTATTCTAAATTTCCTGAATTCTGACCAAATTTCTTGACTTTCCCCTGTCTAATGTAAGTTGGTCATATTGGATGCATAGTTTGTTTTTTACAGGTAAATAAGTAAAGGATGTATTTTAGTAAATGTGGAAAAATTAAGAAAACTGTTCTTTGTATTTACCAGATCACTATAAAGGGAGTTGCTGAAGAAGTTGGTATATCATACGCTCATGCAAAGCAATTTTTACTGAGGTTCTTGGCAAGAAACGAATGCGAACCAAATTTTCCTGTTCCTTAAACCAAAGAGAACCTCGGAAGAGAAACGATTTGTGACCATACAAGAGATAAAGACGAAAAGTACATTTCAGAAATATTTTGAAGATCGAAAAAAAAAACATCTGACAGGGGCTACTTTAAAGGGGGTCGTATCAATATTGATGTACTTTTAATAAATACAAATTCTGGGAACTTTTTGATCAAACCTCATAATATATTGTGCATCCTCATCGTACAAATCGACAATATGATCAATTATACCTATATGATCAAGTACATGTAAAATATATTTCAAAAACAGTAACCGTTATACTTACATGTTTCCTCGTGCGTTAACTTACTGTTTAATAAATACATTTTACACTAGATATATGAACACTGTATTTTATATAAAATGTCACAATATGTATAGAAAATCAACTGAGAAGTGGTTATATAAAAATCTAGCATCTCCCAAATATTTCATTTAAAATAATATCCATAGACAAAACTACAGGCAAATTAAGGTTAATTTTTCATTATTAATTTCAAAAGTCTTCACATTATATCAATAAAAGTTTTGATAAGTAAGTACTCGTTTTGTTTGCTTAAATCCAATAATTTAAAACATACACTGGTACCTCCCAATAACCAACTTCCGTATTACGAAGCCCTCACACAACAAATGCTCAGAGCCTCTATACAACAAACGAAATGTGTTCTCCTCTACCCCTACTCCTGCACCAAAAACTTTGATGGCTGCGATTACAGCGCAACGTTATGCGCATACTATTCACATAAACGCACTCACACATTCAACGCATGCCGAAAAGTAGGATACCCCTCTTGCATTCGTAGAATGGGGGTTCTTGGTTACCGAGTCATTTGTTATCGAGCGGTACCAGTGTTGTTCTATATTAAATTTTATATTACATTTTTAATTAAATTTAAAACAAACGGCAGAATATTGTTATATTCTTATACTTATTTGGGGTTATTCATAGTTGTTTTTCAATAACGTCAAAAAATATAACTTCTTACGCATTTACATAAGTACACACACTCAATTTTTTTAAATAATAATATTTAAATTAAATACTGGGAGAACTAATAATTTTACATAGTTGATTTTTAATCGAATTTTAAGGAAGGGTAAAATGATCGATCCATTTAAATTAAATTTATATACATTGTACAAGGTAAATATTTATCAAATCATATCAGAAAGATAAAAAAAATTTTTAGTAGATATAGTAGAACAGTGTTTACCAAGTTTACCAAAGTTATAATCCCTATGTATCCCTTTTGAGAGTTAAGGGTAGGGTATTTAAAAAAATATATATATTAGAAATTGTAATTTTAAAGCTATTTTTGAATTATTTAATAAAAAAATATTAAGAAGTGTGTTTTGTACTCCTTGAAACCCCAGCTTGTACCCGTTGGAGTACGAGAAAGCATTCCTGTCAGCAAATTCAGACGCCATGAGGAAATTTCCGCTAGCTGTCCAATTGCTGTCTTCAAAACGTTTGTGTGGTTCGGTGGCAAGAAATTTATTTTCTTAAACTGTAGGCCTACTTCAATGTATTATTTTATGTAAGACAAAATATATACAGTTTTGTGTTTAATATCACTGTTATGGATTATCCACACACCCCCAGTCCCCAAATGTTTCAGATAATCAATGTTCTACTGGATAACAAAATTGAAAAAAATGGGTGGCAAAAATCTAAAAAAATTGGTATTTGTCGCTTATTTGGTTTCAGCTTTCACTGTTGATATGAACTGTGATACATGCATGTATCTTTTCAAATCACAAAAAATAAATTGACAAAGCGGAAAAATAATATAATTACTAATTTGATAATTTTATCGATCAAAATTGCTATTGTTTTTTTATCAATTAAGTTTGCAGTAGTTGCCGGAGGATTTGACAGTAGGATTCACAATTCATACCACTTAAATGCATAAAGATAATATTACATAGAGTCAGTGAGTCATAGCACTTTATGTAAGTGGACGTTAATCGTAAATAATAAGAGAAAGTAAATAATGTGTACCTACATGTATCTTTTTCTTTTGACGATTTCATAAGTCTTTATACATTGCTCGCATAATGGCATATAAATTTAAACGTTTGTTGAAGTCAGTAGAAAGAAAAATTTGTTAATGAACTGTCAAGTTATTTTCAAAATATTTACAAAAATCTCACGATTAAAAATAAAATACAATTAATTTTAATTAAAAATATAAATTTACATTCTATGCCCACTAAAATGTATAATGCTTTATGAAAATATATATTAATCATGAAAAGTAAACACCTCTGATAACAATTAATTATATAACTATCCACCTTGTACAAGTATAAATAATCAAATTAAATTCACAAAAAATAATTTCTCGTAATCAATACTCACAATGCATATCCCGTTCATGTTCGTATTCTATAAAAGCATAGCCTCGAGGTTTCCCATTCACCGTATTGTGAATAACAACAATCTAAAACAAAACAAACAAAAAAATAATTATTTATGCTTTTACATATTTAAAAAAGTACTGATATTTCAATAAATATTCAATGTAACTAAATTCGAAATCTTACATAACATCAAAGCAAAGTAAGAAGGATAGATTTAGTATTTTTTCTTCCTGTTTTTTACAACATATTTCCATTTTTTTTATGAAAAATGTGAACAAATCAGGAATTAAAATAAGTATCATTAAAGCTTAACAAATTTACTAACTTTTTTAATTGGTCCATATACTTCAAATTCCCTTCTGAGTTTTGATTCCGAAGTATCATAATTCTGGAATAAAATATATACATTAATATACACATTCACAAATACTTTTTCAGTATAATAAGACATACAATTCTTGCGACAAAGAGTGTTTTAAACGGATCTCCTGTAGCATTGGGGCACTGAGTGGGATTCCAAACAGCAATTTGTTGTTCTAACTTGTATGCAACCTGTTCGGCACGTTCCCTTCTTCTTCTTTCCAACCTTTCTTCACGGGTCTCTACTTTCTTAGGTGGAGGTGTATCTTTTGGATCCTAAAAAGTAATAAATTTTCTAAAAAATAATACTAAAAAAAAAAACTTTGCACAACACAACAAACTACGTTTGAGTTAATTAATGCGTATTATTTTTTTATATGTGTACTATGTAAAGTATATTCACTGAATTACCTCAAATTCGTCTAAGAAAGCACCAAGTCCGACGTAGCCACGCTGTTTCTTTTCATGAGGAAGTTTATTTGGCGGTGGTAAATAAGGAATAGGATCTCGGGGGGCAAAAAGTGCTAATAAATTAGCAGGTAAAAACTGAGTCATTTTAACAAAATCAATACATTAAAACTGCCGTTAAATCTAAAGTTATTTTTTTACATAAACTAAATGTCAACTCACTACACTATATTGTAATTATAATCATTGTGCTTTTTACTAATATAAAATGGCTTCTCGCTTGTCTAAAATTTTCGTCATAGGAGATCAATCTGCTATGCCTACTGTAGAACTCAACACCGCTTACGTTTGTTTAGCTTGTTTGCAACCGGATACAAAACAACCCTACACACACGCATGTAAAAGAAGGAAAGAATACACACACAGATCTTCCTTGCATGAAACACGAATACACATAAAATTCCATAGAGGACATAAAACAATCCTTTTACAAGTTTGCAACTTCAAAAAGTTTACAGAAACGTTTGTGACGTCTATAAATATTTCTCTATGGATCCACGTGCTTTTTATATGTATTTAAAATAATAAGGTTAGGCTATTTTAAAAGAAATATAAATTGTAATGTCTCGATATAAAAACAGTTGTGATTTAATTCCAACCATTGATGATGATGAAGAAATAACAGATTTTTCCGAAAATTCTGATAACGAAACAGATGTAATTATTTACATATTTACTATAATATTAAAAACATGACATTTTTTTATATTTGATGATATTTATAAATGAATTTTATTTTAGTTTCAGCCGTCCATTAAAAAAAAAAAGAAATCAGATTTTAACGATGAATTCAATTTTATTTCTTCTGAAACTCAATATCAAGAAGACCCTTGGGCAGATCTGTCTAAATACATCAAACGAAAAGCGTCTACAAAAACTGATGATAAGATACAAAAAGCCAGAGAAAATATAATAAAAAATGATAAAACTCTTCTGTCCGATGAAGATGAAGAACACACAGAAAGAAGTGAGGTAACAGAAATAAAATTATCTGATGACGAGTTAAAAAGGGATAATATTCGTGACAAAAAAAAATATAAAAAATTAAAAAAACAAGACCAGATTGCCGCTGCAGATTTTTTTGAGGAAGCTCCCGTACATGATGGTGACGTCACATTCTATCAAATGAATCTATCACGACCGCTATTAAAAGCAATTGGTACAATGAATTTCCTCCACCCAACTCCAATCCAAAGTGCTACCATACCTGTAGCCCTGCTGGGGAAGGATATATGTGGTTGCGCAGCTACAGGAACCGGAAAAACTGCAGCTTACATGTTACCTGCACTGGAGCGACTTTTATACCGATCTATAAATGAAACTGCGATAACGAGAATGTTAGTATTGGTACCCACTCGAGAATTAGGCGTGCAAGTATATCAGATATCAAAGAAACTAGCACAATTTACAACTTTAGAAATCGGTTTATCCGTGGGCGGTTTAGATTTGAAAAGTCAAGAGTTAATTTTACGTAAAAATCCTGATATCGTTATTGCAACACCTGGTCGTTTGATCGACCATTTAAAAAGTACACCAAATTTCAGTTTGACTTCGGTAGAAATTTTAGTGCTTGATGAAGCCGATAGAATGCTAGATGAGTATTTTGCAGAACAAATGAAAGAAATTATAAAAGACTGTTCAAGAACAAGACAAACGATGTTATTTTCAGCTACGATGACAGATGAAGTAAACGATTTAGCTACAATGTCTTTGAATAAACCTGTTAAAATATTCGTTGATGGTAATCAAACAGTAGCAATGAATTTAAGACAGGAATTTATTAGAATCCGTAAAGACAGAGAAAGTGATCGAGAATCTATATTAGCTGCGTTAGTTTGCCGAACATTCCACAGTAATTGCATGATTTTTGTTCAAATGAAGAAGCAAGCTCACCGTTTACGCATTCTATTTGGTTTACTGGGAATAAAAGTAGGCGAACTTCACGGCAATCTAACTCAACTTCAGCGACTTGAAGCACTGAAACAATTTAAGGAAGAAGAAACTGATGTATTGATAACAACAGATGTTGCTGCAAGAGGTTTGGATATATCAGGAGTTAAAACAGTTATTAACTTTGTAATGCCGCCGACTTTGGAGCATTACATTCATCGTGTCGGTCGTACTGCGAGAGCCGGAAAAACTGGTGTTTCGGTGAGTTTAGCTGGCGAGCAAGAACGGAAGATCGTTAAAGAAATTATCAAGCAGGCTAACAATCCTGTTAAAATGAGAATTATTCCGCCTGATATAATTCAAAAGTATAGAACAAGAATAAACGTATTAGATGATGAAGTGAATAAAATTCTACAAGAAGAATATGAAGAACGGATGTTGAGGAGGGCGGAAATGCAAGTAAACAGGGCACAGAACTTGTTAAATAATTCAGAAGAGGGTAAGAACGACAGACCGTGGTTCCAGACTAAAATAGAGCGGAAAAGAGAGAAGGCCAGACTTGACTCAAGTCATGAAAAGAAAGTTAAAGAAAAAAATAACAGGAACAAGAAAGATGTCAAGCAATTGACAAAATTAAATAAGAAAGATAAATTTGATTCAAAGAAAAATAAAAAGGGTAATCAGAAAAATGGAGATGATGAAACGGACCCGCAACTTCAGAAAGTGATGATGAAACAAGCGCGATTAGCTAAAAGAAAATCTAAAGCAAACAAAATACAAAGCTGTGTAACAAAGGATTTTAGTATCAATTCAAAGAACAAAAAGAAGAAATCTGCGTTTGATGATAACTTATTCAGTACATCAAACAAAAACGTTAAGAAGTTTAGGCATGTATCAAATTCACATCAAAAGAAAAAGAAGAAAACTTTTAAATAAATAATGTTTTATTAATTTTATGTAATTATTTAATACATTTTATAAAATGGAAATTATACAAATAAATATGTATAAATATAGATATTTTTAATTCACCTATAAACTATACAAAGCACATTTATTACTCAGGTACTATTGCATTCTAAAGTAATAGTGCATAATGATGTATTATTACTTTTCAATTTCTAAGAGAAAGATAATCATCATTGATTGAAGCTACAGATAACATTTTGCTGAGTGGGTATATTCAAAATTATACAAAAATTTTAAAAATTATAAGACATTTTTATCAAAATTTCTGATATCAATTTCTACTTTTTTTATACCTACATGAAATTAATGTCCTGTATAATAAATTATAGTGACTATAAAAAAAATTAAACTCAAGATTTCAATTAAATCACACATTTTGAAGGTCCCCGAATCACGTACGACCATTATCTCAATGACGTTTGTGTGTGTCTGTCTGTTTGTGATCGCTCCACAGCCAAAATGGCGACACTTACAAACATGGAATTTTATATTTAAGTTTCTTGTATACTGTGGATGGGTACCTCCAAAGGTAGTTGTATAAACTATAGTCTGTTTCATTTCAGTGGTTGCCAGGGGTAAAATACATGATTAGTACCGTCAAATCCACCAGTAACCACTGCAAACAGGGCCGGCATCAGTCTAGGCTTCGGTATGTCGTACTAGACACAAAAAATTTGCGTGTGTCGAATTACCCACCAGAGATGTGAAAAGCATTTAAATTTTTTTAGGTTCTGTTTACGTGGATTTATTTATGACCTGCAAAACATTAATCCTCATCGAAATAAATGATTTCGTCGTCACATGTACTTAATGTAGATAAAATTTAGAAAAACGTGTTATGAAATTTTTGACCAAGTAGTTCTACCTTAAGATTCTTTAATATGAAACTCGGTTGTCATATTGTTTCCACTCTTCCATCTAGCTCCCGGTCTAATATCTAAAACGTATTAAATTAGGTCAAGACCGTATCAAACAAATTTAGAATTTTCATTTTTTAATTATAAATTGCATAAGTAGTTACAGTAGAATAACGACATCGGTTAATAAAATTCCAACTGAATCCCATATAATTGCATTTTTACCCGTTATTATGACTATCAGCTTTTTACAACCAATACAACCGGTCCCTTCGATGTCGTTATAACCGGTTTCTACTATATAAAAATGTTGATATTTATCACTACCTATATAAAAGGAAGTTAAAAATTTCGTCATGATTCACTCTTAAACCACTGAACCGATTTCAATGCAGTTTTCACTAATAGTTAGATAATTTTTCTATGGGTAAACTGGGGCTATTAATGTTTTATGAAAACTTAAGATTTAACACCATACTGATTGGACATATTACGTGTCATGTTGAGTAGGCATAATTACTTTATGTTTAATTAAATTAATATCTCTGGGTCCAACGGTAAGTTTATAATAAAAACATTTGAAATAAAATCAGAAAATAGAATTAAAATATATCATAAGTTGCTATTTTCATAACCAACAAATAAATCGTCAAATATGTATGGAATGACTGCAGAGTATGTCGCAGTATAATTAATTTGTCGATATTGTATGTATCTTTATTCTGTGGCCGATACACAAAATTCTGATAATTCTTTTAACTGTAATAACCATTCTTGTTAATGTACTACGTCATCAACACGATTTATATAAGATGGCGGCTGTCAAAATATCCATAGTAGACCTTGTTTCATTGGATCATGAGTAGAGATAGCTTATACTCGAGTACTGCACTTTTTTGTGTAACGTGCTCTGATTGGCTGACAGCATGACTCTCTGTACTAAAAACATTGGATTCACAAGACATGGTGATAACCCAAGTGATAACCATAGAAACAACTGAAATATGTTAGAGAATACTAAGAGCAAAGCAGTACGATGAAAACAATCTTTATCTGCGCACAATCCTCCATTAGAGTTATATTACATCTCTATGGTAATATAATATCTTTCACACTCTTATATATTTCCTCATATAATACAAACCGACATCTTTATAACCGCTGCAACTATAACACAAAAACAAATTAAAAGCAGCTTCTTTCTTCAAGTCTATTTCAGGACACGTATCAAATACAGAATCCTCGTATTCAAGTACATTTTTATAATGATGCACGGCTAAATGAAAAAGACCTAATTGTTGATAGGCCCTCCCTAAATTATACTCAACTTCATACATCATTTTCTCTCCCCTCAGTTGTTGATACTGTGTCATAAATGCTAAGCCTTGAACGACAAGCGAATGTTTCTTAGCCGAGAACTTTTGACAAGCCATTTGCAACAATGAAAGTGAAATTAAAAATGCAACCAAAGGTGTTTCTTTCACCTGAAAAGCTTCAATATATTCATTCAATGCATATTTAAACGTTCCGGCCACTAAACAATTGTTAGCGTGCAATACACGTAGGGCAATATTAAACGAATCTCGCATTAAGAAACGCATCAGGTATCTATTATGACGCATGTCTTCTGTTCTTTGGATTATCAGATTATAAATATTCCATACGCCGGTATTATGAGAATGGTTCGCGATTACGTTCTTAACTATATCATAACATGTAAAAGTGTCTTTGCTGTATAAACTCGCTAACAACGCCATGAATTCTAACTCAGATTTGTAAGATTTCGTTAACACTTTTGATTGCATCGCAGTAGCAATGATTCGGTGCATTAAATCGTAATTATTACTTTGGAAAGCGATGAAAACAATGTCCAACAATATCAGCCATTCTTGTTCCGAGCTAATAGACCCCTCCTTGCTATCAAAATTAAGTGTCGAAGACCCGCTTTTAATTTTTATCCGCAAATCCTCGGTAATTTTTATTTCATTTAATGCATTCACTTCTGCTGTAAGATCAAAATTCGGTGATTGTCTTGAAATGAGGAGAATAGCAGAAGAAAGGTAATTTTTCAGCATTAAATTATCACGCGATAAACGGCACCGTTTTAGTAACAAAGTCGTATCTAAATCGTCTGAATTTGTGTCTTGGATGAGGGCATCTAAAGCTTCATCGACGCGACTCTGGCCTTCTAACAGTGAAGACAATGTAACTTTGACATCGGTTAGTTGAGGGGCCAACAATATCACCTGTTTGTAGCTCTCAAGCGCTTCACCAAATCTGTGACATGCTTGAAGACATTCGGCGTGACGTAACCACACTGCCGCCATACAAAACTTATCAGTTTTTATAAGAATGTCAAGTATTTTTAAAGTTTCATCATAATAACATTCTTGTAAAAATGCTTCTGCGACATCAAACAGTAAATCCCCATTTGTTTCTACATTCATGTTAAAAAGTTTTTCCAACATAGATGGAAAAAGGTGATCTTGTTTCATATGAATCAAACATATATTCAATTTTGTACTGATATCAATAGGAAGATCTTTATGCAAAGTATAACTAATAATAATGTTTTTCTCCTCTGTTTTGAACTCTTCAATAAATGACTCTTCTTTATGTTCATTGATAGTTAAACCACAATATTCCATTAATAACGTCAAAATCCCTTTATAATCTTTTTGTGCAAGAAGTAAATCAAGCATACAATTTATATGTTCCATTGTTATCATCGGTGAACACTTTTTAAACAACACGTCCATAGCTATTTTTGCACTGGTTATATCTGATAACTTATAATACTCTTGTGCTACTTTTGGTGCGTACTCAAGAATGATATCTGTTTCATTCACACATTTAATCATACGGAGTTTTGATAGTAAAGCTAAACGAGTATCTTTAAATGATTCGTACAGTTGTATTCGTTTCAAATGTAATTGAAGATTTGCTGTATCCGCATTAACGGCTCTTGTCAAACACATTTTTTGTTGTTTAGTGTCGCGTCTTTCTTCAAATATTTTTGCAAATTTCAACCACTCTTCAGGATCTTTAGGGCTTAAATGTGCAGCAATCAAAGAATACTGTAAGCTTTTTTCATAATCTAAGTTTTCATATAATTGAGCAAGAGTATAAAATGGTTCGGAAGCTGTCGGCACTTGTCTAATAATCTCTAAACACATTTTCTCTGCAGTTTCTGTATCGCCTCGGGCCCACCTTAAGTTTGCTTCGCCCATTAGCCCTTGAAGAGCTGCTGGCAGTCCCATACGTTTACGTTTTCTTATTTTCCTAATCGTTTTTCCTTTGATTTCTTCCACAGGTTGCACTTCTACAGTTGGTTCTGTATTTAATTCAGTTTCTTCTTCGCTGTCATCCCCGATGCATGCTTTGTATTCACTGTAAGTTAACACACCGGTTGCAAGTTTATCGGCAATTTGTTCTTCAATCGATTTTGTAACTGCATCGCTATCAATTTCTTCAATATTAATGTTTTTTGAAGAACCAGGTTGTGACATTAACACGTCAATCAAATTAGAGACAATATTATCGCTTTTTATATTACTCATTTTGGAAAAACTGTTTAAACAATAAATGAAAACAAATACATACACATTTTCTAGGTTAAAACCAATACATGTACCTTAAACACCTTGGACCTTGGGCATGAAGGTATACTCAGGAGATGACACTAGAGTTGAGGGGTATTCTGTGTTGAGGGGTACACTCATCGCTTGATTTACCAACGTTGTTGGTAATTGAACCGCTTGAATTGACAACGTCGAGAGGGGTCCCGAGAGCGCCCACATCGAATATCATTTTTGACTCAACAAATTGTACAGAGAGCATACTCCTTGTGAAGACATCTAATTATGGAAACAGTCTCATAAAAGTTCACTAATTCGCATAAAATAAAAGGTTTTTTAGGAAACCCCAACAATTTTTCACAATTAATTAATAATTACATACATACTTCATCATACTTGCAAGTACAGGGTGGGCCAACTTGGACTGACTGATTTAAAATGCATTTAACTTTCGTATTTTTTTAAAAACTATTTCTTTTTTTTGCAGATTATAAAGAATTTTATAAAATTTCATGTCTTCGTACTTAGTGCGAAAACGTGTCAAAAAATTGTTTAATTTTATTTTGTTTTTGGACGATATATTGTTACAAGATAAAGAATATATCGTAAGTATTTTAATATTGCAACAGTTCCAAGAGCAAATATGATAAGAAACTTAATAACCCCGTTTAAGGAGCGGGGTGCAGTATGTAATGTGCTACGAATAAACGTTAATCGACCTGTTCGAAATGAACAAGCTGTGGAGGCTGTACGCGAAAGTGTTATTGATGATCCATTTGTCGACGTGCTACTCAATCGGGCATCTCCAGAACATCGCTACGACGCATTTTGAAACTTGATCTGAAGTTCAGAATAATCCTGGCATATGGCTTTAGCAAGATGGAGGTACAGCTCATACTGTATAATTTATGAATATGAATATGAATAATTTCAAAAAAATTCAAATTTCGCTTGGCCGCTTCGTTCTCCAGATTTGACGGCTCCTGATTTTTTTTGTGGGTGTTTCTTGAAGGAACCAGTTTACGTGAACAAACCACAAAACATTTGGGAACTAAAGCAGATTATTCGAACAGAAATTGCAAATTTTGAGCCAGAAACGTTGCGCACCGTAATGCAAAATGCTTAAAAAAAAATGAGTGTGTACTTATGTACACGCGTTAGAAGTTATACTTCTTTGGGATGATTGAAAAACAACTACGAATAATCTTAATAACAATAATCTGCCGTTTGCTTTAAATATAATTAAAAATTTAATTTAATTAATATAGGCAATACTCTTTACAGTTGTGTTATTTAAGTAAAAATCTTTATTGCTAATTTTGTCAATACGCTATAATTTTTTTGATATAGGCAATACTCTTTACAGCTGTGTTATTTATTCTATATTTTCAGTCCCGGGGTAGATATTTCACCGCATAAAATTTTGTTACATTACTAATTTCATTTCCGTTACATTACTGATTTCATTTCCGTTACATTACTCAATTTTTACCCTCAATGTCCCTAAAGAAGTATAACTTCAAAAAGACATTAACTGCCAACATGAAAATGGACGTAATTTAAGGGATATTACTTTTTACAATTGTAACGATATTTTTTATTTATATTTCTTTATCAGAAAATTTTAAGTCTAATTTTAGTTCATCGTCGTTATAATATCTACGGCAAAATTATATTTTCTTCTGTATGTAAATACAACCACCTTTCATTCACAAACGCATATGCAATCGAAGCATTTACGTATAAACGACCTTGCGCGTCATCAGAGAACCGGCAACAACTTGTCCGCTGATAACGCGTTGATTACTGAGAACGTGGTTTTAAAAGGGAGACGATTCACGAACAGGGTAGAAGCAAGACGTACGGAAACGTGCCGACAATAGTTCGAGAAAAGCAAAGTACTGAGTGAGGAAATTGGTGGTCCTATCCTTCACTCACCAATATTTGGGAGTCACTGCTCTTTCCGGCCTTTGGAGGAAACAGGACGAGGTGTGGAGGTCCAACCCGGTCCTTTCGAGAGGAGTAATAACGTGAGCCGTGCTCTGCTACTACCGAGTTAAGTAGATACGTTATTTTGTTATTTGTAACCGACGTACCGTTTATTCGTCGAGTGTAGTGCGCGGTTTAAATAAAAGCCGATTTAAATAAAAAAAATAATTAAAGTGTACATCCGCCATTTTATGTAACATTACCCCCCATTTTGTATTCCGAGTTTAAGTAGAGACTTTAAGTGTACTTAGATATAAGACGCCGAAAGGCCCATATGTACTTTTGTTCGAAAACCCGTTTATTTTTGAAATTATATTCATTTCACCATTTTGCTATATATATATTTTTGTTTTGTTTTCACCCACATATAATTTAAGACCTCAGGGGCATTATAGGTTCATGGTTCGCCTTAGGGGGCATAAACCATGTGGCGCCCAAATTAATCAAATAACTTATACACAATAATAATTAAACACCTTTTTTAGTAACCGACCCCCCCCCCTTCTCCACTGAGCTTGGGAAAATACTGTACCACTATAAAAAGTGCGTTACAGAATTGACGCCCGAACGTGGGGCCCCGAGAAATCAAAAACTCGAGGAAATAAAAGCCCGAAAAATTGAGACCCGAGGAAATAAAATCACGAAGATATAAGAGGTCACGAGGAGATAAATTACAAAGTTCTGGAAGGTTTGGAAAATTTATACAGTCAGAGTAATCGTGAGTCGTTTTTTTTTATATTTTCTATTTTTGTCAGACCAAAATTTATCCAATGAGATAAGCATACTTATTTTTAAAGTCAGCTAAAATAAAGCAATTTAATTTAAAAAGTATGTATTTCGATTAGTTATTTTCAAAATAAAATAACAATTAGTAAACATTTCAGTGTTGCAATTGCAAAATTACATTTAAAAATAATTATTAATTATATTAAAATATTATCAAAAACTTATGTATTTACTTAAATATCATAAATTGCATGCGATACAGATAGATGATTCTAGTAAAATCTTTTCATTTTAAAATTAATGCTGACGTCATTAATGATTATATACGATTTACGCTATAACTTGTCGACTGTTGATTTATTGCTTTACGATTATTGCTATTTAATTAATTTGTTTTTGGATAATCTTATGTTTATGAGTTTGTGAATTAATTAGTATTGTTCTTTATAATTTATTTTAGAGAATTATTTCTTTATTATAAAATTAAGGCCTTCCAGAAACATAATAATAACGGAATACAATCTGACAATTGTGTGCCTTTTATATCTGAATTTTCTTTATTTCCCCGTATATTTCTCTGTCTTATATTTTATGTGTAGATATGTGATATTTTAATTTCAAATAGTGAATTACTTTATGTACTTAAACTTGTTGAATTCGAAATGTTATTTATAGGGTTAAATTACATTTATTATAAATTGTATTGTTGAATATATGATTGCATTTTTAAGATCTAATACTGATAATTAGTAGATTTCACAAGATACTGTAATTGATTTTTGTTATTGTATTTTTTTATGTAATCCAGGCTATACATTTATACATATTAAGTATCTGTGTAGATTTCGCTTTAAAACAATTTTGTTTATTTATATACTGTGGTCTATATAATATATACATGTTTTTCATATTATTATTTTGTGTTTGAAAGAAAAACAAAGCGTTTAAATAATTGTATTATTATTGTAACTTTTAAGGCTTTTCATTGTAATTATTAGATAAGCATTTACTGATTTGTGTGTATTACTCGATAGTTTTAATTGTTGTGCGTGTATTGACAGTGTATAATTTAAAATCTCGGCATTTATTGTGGCTAATTCATTTGTGTACGTTTATAATAATAATTTTTAATAATGGCGTTTAAAATGGACGTTAATCGGTTAGCACAGGACGAGCTACAATACGAATTAAAGATTAGAGGTTTTGTGGACACGGGTTCGTGCGAACAAATGCGTCAGTGGTTACACCAAGCAATAACAGGTGAGCGCGAAGGTAGATCCATGAGCAACCCTACCTACGAGTTTGACCTTGTAGCAGAAAAAGAGTGCTGTAGAAAGAAAATAGTCGAGATAGAACAATTAACAAAGGAGTTCGTGGGTCAGGCCAGTGACGGTACCTACAAAGAGATCCAAACAAAGTTAGCTCACGTTTTCGATCGGGTATCTCGATTCGTTGTTTCAAATGAAGAGGCAGCCACGGCACGCTCACAGTTGCTCTCGCAGATAATGACAATTAGTTGCGAGTTGGAGGCGAAGATTTTGGAGGAAGCAAGAGCACCACCAGTTCCTGGCGTTACAGCAGATCTCCCATTAGGCCTATCCGTTTTGAATATTAACGATGAGGTCCACAACAGCTCACCGGTTGACTTCAATCTCGATCCAACCCGATTACCAATGCACCCGAATTGGACCCCTGCGCCTCATGTTCGATCTGTTCCCGTCTCACAATGGGACTTGAAATTTAGTGGTGAACCAAACGATCTCAGTATCAACGCGTTTATCGAGCGAGTCGACGAACTACGAGTTGCAAGAAACGTTGACGTAGTCCAATTATTTTACTCCGCTATTGATTTATTTACTGGTCCTGCTTTAGTATGGTTTAGGGCGATTCGTCATCACGTCTCATCGTGGTCACAACTGTGTATTCAAATGCGCGAACAATTTCAACCATATGACTACAACGAAAAGCTGATCGAAGAAATTAAACGACGCACCCAGGGTGCCGATGAGCCTTTTGGGATATATATGGCAGTAATGGCGAACTTATTTAACCGCTTAGACTTTCCCATTACTGAGACCGTAAAATTAAGGATCTTACGCAAAAACATTACCCCCTGGTACCAAGATCGTTTAAGTCTCATCGACATTACTTCTGTCAATCACTTGCTACAGCTTGGTCGACGGTTGGAAGACCATCGTGGTACGGTAGAGTCATTCGTATCCCCGCCTAGCAGCCAACACCATAGATCATTGGAACCGGACCTGGCATATCATGGGAGAACGACGAGGGCAAGAACAGCCCCAGTGGCGGCAACGACACCATCACGCCCCACTACAACCCCTACGGATTCCCAAGGATTTGGATGCTGGAACTGCGGAGGTAGAGGACACATTTTCCGAGTATGTCCGTCTCGAAACCGAGCGAAGTTCTGTCACGGTTGCGGTGCCCCTAATGTCTTTCGGGCTGATTGCGCACGTTGTCGACCGAACATGCCAAAAAACTGAGTAGGAGGTGGGTTAGTGGTCACCACCCTCCGAAAGATAAAGACCGTGTGACCAAATCTAGCTATACGGCCAAACTAGATTACATTTTAGCCAGTAGGAAAGGAGATGAACGACCATTTTTAGAAGTTGAGATACTGGGGATCAAGCTATGTGGATTGTTAGATTCCGGAGCCTCAAGGTCAATTGTTGGGGAAGAAGGTTGGAAGCTTCTACGAGACTTGGGCTTACCCATCCACAGAACGACCCAGATATCATGCACGGTGGCGAATGGGCAAACGCTGAACTGTTTGGGGACAATTGAGGTCCCAATAAGATTGGAGAACCGGGTGAAGGTGTGTACGCTGCTGGTGGTCCCGAGTGTCAGCTACACACTCATCCTTGGTTTAGATTTTTGGCGGACGATGGGAATCGTGCCAAATGTCCGTAAAGGAAATTGGGTATTCACAAACAGTTCAATTTGTCCCTTGAGCGCCACTCCAGAACCACACATCGAATCAGAATTGAGTGAAAATGATAGAGCACGTCTATTACAAATCACTTCGGACTATTTTTCAAGAATGCCGACGTTTGGATGTACACAGATGGTAGAACACGAAGTCTTGACACAAGGTGTACCTATCAAACAACGTTACTACCCCGTGTCACCGAAGGTACAACAATATATTAATGGGGAAGTGGATAAGATGCTTAGCGAAGGCATCATTGAGCCATCGAACAGCGCGTGGTCCTCCCCTATAATACTAGCAAAGAAGAAGGACGGATCTTACCGTTTCTGCGTGGATTATCGGAAGGTAAATGAGGTGACGAAGAGGGATGCGTATCCCCTCCCGTACATCTCAACAATTCTGGATAGGCTACGAGAAGCTCGATACTTGACATCTTTAGACCTAAAGTCGGCTTACTGGCAAGTACCGGTGGCAAAGGGTAGCCGAGACAAAACGGCCTTCACTGTTCCTGGCCGCGGCCTTTTCCAGTTCGTCCGGATGCCATTCGGCCTCCATAATTCACCGGCGACCTGGCAAAGACTGATCGACAAAGTCCTGGGGGCAGACCTGGAGCCTTTTGTCTTTGTCTATCTCGACGACATTATTGTCAGTACGCCGACATTCGAAAAACATATCGAAGTACTAGAGAAAGTTTTCGCCCGACTACTGAACGCGAACTTATCATTGAGCAAAGAAAAGTGTCAGTTTTGCAGACCCGAGTTAAAGTATCTAGGATATGTCGTAGATCGAAATGGCCTTCACGTCGATCCCGAGAAGGTAGCTGCTATCCTAAATATTCCGTCCCCGAGAAATGTATCCGAAGTCCGCAGAATCATTGGAATGGCCAGTTGGTACAGGCGTTTCCTGCCGGCATTTTCTACGACGATAGCGCCGCTAACCGACCTGTTGAAAAAGACTAAGAAGTGGGCGTGGACCGATCAGTGCGAAGAAGCTTTGAAAGCCCTTAAAAATGCTTTAATATCCGCTCCGGTACTGACATGTCCGGATTTTGATTTGCCCTTCGTTCTTCAAACTGATGCCAGCGACTACGGCCTGGGAGCCGTGCTGTCTCAACAATTTGCCGACGGCGAACATGTCATTGGATATGCCAGTCGGTCGCTAAATAAAGCCGAACGGAATTACTCGACGACAGAGAAGGAGTGTCTGGCCGTTATCTGGTCAATTGAAAAATTTCGCCCATACTTGGAAGGATCCAAATTTACAGTTATTACCGACCATCACTCGTTGGTATGGCTGAACAATTTAAAAGATCCAGTAGGGAGATTGGCCAGATGGGCGATTAGACTCCAGCAGTATGACTTCTCTATTCTACATCGTAAAGGCAAGGATCACGTGGTACCCGATGCCTTGTCAAGGTCCGTGCCAGTAGATGTCGTCGATGTTCCGCCCGACACGACAGATAAGTGGTACACGCGAGTATATTCAAGGACGCAGCAACTTCCGCACAAGATGACGAATTGGCGTATCGAAGGCACAGATCTATTTAAGAAAATGCGCAGCTCGATGGTAACTGGAGATAGTGGTTGGAGAAAAGTCCTTCCGAGGGAATGCCGCGCTGAAGCCTTGTTTGAAGGTCATGATGAACCTACGTCTGGTCATATGGGAGCCAATAAGACTTACCATCGTCTGGCTCATTTGTATTATTGGCCAAAGATGCGTGCGGACGTGAATCGTTATGTAAGGAACTTTCAGGTGTGTGCTGAACAAAAGCCCACGCAAGCAAGACCCGCGGGACTGATGGGCCGACGCCCCAACATTTCCCAACCGTGGCAGCTCCTTAGTATAGATTTAATAGGCCCTTTACCTCGATCAAGTCAAGGTCACTGCTACATTCTAGTTGTCGCCGACTACTTCAGCAAATTCTCCATGCTCTTTCCCCTTCGGACGGCCAAGGCACAGCCGATTGTAAAGAAACTGGAAGAAGGCATCTTTTTACTCTTCGGCGCTCCACAGTACCTTATCTGTGATAATGGGGTACAATTCAAAAGCACCGAGTTCAAGAGAGTACTCCAAAAGTATGGCGTCCAGGCTCTTTATACGGCCAACTACCATCCTCAGGCCAATCCGGTAGAACGTGTCAATCGGGTTATCAAAACGATGATACGTTCGTACCTGAAGGATAATAACCATAAGAAGTGGGACGAGAATCTTGCTAAATTCGGTTGCGCTTTAAGGACAGCTAGACATGATGTATTAGAAACCACGCCCTATTTTGTTAACTTTGGACGGCAGCACGTACTCAATGGCAAACTTTTCGGACAAAAAGAGGTTAGGCCCGACCGCGAGATAGAGAGAGGGGATCATTTTAAAGCGATCTGGACACGTGTGGAAGAGCAGCTACGTAAGGCACACACACGTAATGAAAGAACGTATAACCTACGGCCAGGGCCGCGCCGACCCTCGGCAGCGCCTGTGTGCGAAACCTATGAAGCGCCTTTTTGTTAGAGTTCCGAAAAAAACTGTAGGAAATATTTTGATTTTGCTTTGTCCGTCTGTCTGTCTTTAAAAAAATATACATAAGATGAAATTTGGTATACGGACAAAATGACCCAAAAACAACAATGATGAGATTTTTGAGAAAAAAAAATGGTTCACTTTTGGTGAGATGCAATAGCTGGATACTATAAACCACGCAGTTTTTTTAGTTTCTAAAACTAATTCTGGCCAGCTGCTTAGATCATTTTGGCATACAAGTTTTTGTGAATACCTTATAAAGAAAAATGTTTTTGGTTTTCATTGCGTAATGGTAGCTTAAAACGCTTAGGCCATTTTAGTTTCTTAAAAATTGGAAATTTTCGGTTAGAACAGTATGTAAAGCTCCATTTTTTTCAATATGTGTGGGTTAAACTGTTTCAGCGCTAAGGGCCTGATATGTATATTATATTTTGTAAAAGAAAGCAAAAATAGTAAAAAATAATAGTTTCGTGTACCTATATCTACGTGCTCAATATGCTTCTCTATAGATATTGTTGCTAAAGTTAACCTTTTCTGGCTCATAGTTGAGTGCAGGTAATTTTGTATCAGTTTTAATTTAGAAAACGACCTTTCTGCGCTTGCTACTGCAACTTTTCACCACCATCATTATTTAATTTAAAAAAATCGATACGATATAATTTTTTTCTATTTTATCAATTCATTTTTAATTTTAATGATTGGCGCTGGTATTTCATTAAATCCAAAGGCGACTCGCGGCGCCCCTGATGCTCTGGCGCCTGTGTGCGCCGCACACTTCGCACATATGGGCGGCGCGGCCCTGCCTACGGCGACGACCAGTAACCTTTAACATCGGTGATCTGGTAATGAAGAAAAATTACGTCCTATCCGACGCTGCACGCCACTTTGCGGCAGGATTAGCACCTCGGTTTGTTGGCCCGTATAAGATTCGTCGTAGAGTTTCCGACCTGGCGTTTGAGTTGGAAGACGACGAGAACAACAGTAAGGGTGTATGGCATGTAGCTGATCTTAAGCCATACGAGGCAAATTTCTGAGAAATTTGCGAGGGGGAGAAAGGGGGGGATGTAACGATATTTTTTATTTATATTTCTTTATCAGAAAATTTTAAGTCTAATTTTAGTTCATCGTCGTTATAATATCTACGGCAAAATTATATTTTCTTCTGTATGTAAATACAACCACCTTTCATTCACAAACGCATATGCAATCGAAGCATTTACGTATAAACGACCTTGCGCGTCATCAGAGAACCGGCAACAACTTGTCCGCTGATAACGCGTTGATTACTGAGAACGTGGTTTTAAAAGGGAGACGATTCACGAACAGGGTAGAAGCAAGACGTACGGAAACGTGCCGACAATAGTTCGAGAAAAGCAAAGTACTGAGTGAGGAAATTGGTGGTCCTATCCTTCACTCACCAATATTTGGGAGTCACTGCTCTTTCCGGCCTTTGGAGGAAACAGGACGAGGTGTGGAGGTCCAACCCGGTCCTTTCGAGAGGAGTAATAACGTGAGCCGTGCTCTGCTACTACCGAGTTAAGTAGATACGTTATTTTGTTATTTGTAACCGACGTACCGTTTATTCGTCGAGTGTAGTGCGCGGTTTAAATAAAAGCCGATTTAAATAAAAAAAATAATTAAAGTGTACATCCGCCATTTTATGTAACATTACCCCCCATTTTGTATTCCGAGTTTAAGTAGAGACTTTAAGTGTACTTAGATATAAGACGCCGAAAGGCCCATATGTACTTTTGTTCGAAAACCCGTTTATTTTTGAAATTATATTCATTTCACCATTTTGCTATATATATATTTTTGTTTTGTTTTCACCCACATATAATTTAAGACCTCAGGGGCATTATAGGTTCATGGTTCGCCTTAGGGGGCATAAACCATGTGGCGCCCAAATTAATCAAATAACTTATACACAATAATAATTAAACACCTTTTTTAGTAACCGACCCCCCCCCTTCTCCACTGAGCTTGGGAAAATACTGTACCACTATAAAAAGTGCGTTACACAATTAGATTTTAAAAAATTTAATAAATTACTTTCATTTAAAAAAAACACATAATAAAAAAAATTTAAACTAACGAAAGTTATAATTTTTTTATTGTTATTTGTACTGAATGATAAAATATACAATATACATTTTATGTGATTCTAACTTAATAATTTATCTTTTATTATTATTATTATACATACCTATACCAGCAATCAATGTTTTTATTTTCAGGTAATTGAAATAAGAAAAATATACATACCTTGATTCTGTGCGTTGGAATTAACAATAGATTAAAAATAATTAAAATAGATTAAAAAACTATATTTTTATTTATTAATACATCATAATTATTTGTAAAAATATTCGTAATTCTTTTTGCGAATGCGAATACGAATGTTTAAAAAGCGCGAATATTCGCGAATGCAAATATTCGTTACATCACTACTACATGTAATATTACTGGAAACTGTAAAGTGATTATCACCGCCAATTTGAAAACAAATTGAGTATCAGCAAAAAGAATGGTAGATTATCATAATACACATATATATGAGGGTCGCAGCCGAAGGCTGAGACCCGAGTAAGTTTGTAATTGGGTAATTTGTACACGTAAGATTACTGAAAAATTGTTATAAAGACTATCATCGCCAAATAAAAAAATTGACTATCAAAAAATAATGAAAGGGGTATGATATATACACATACGAGGGTCGCAGACCCAGGTAAAATTGTGTATCAAAATATGGCGTGAATGGGGGTTGGGGCACAGCCCCTAGTAATGAATGTATTTACATACATTATATATGTATGTGTTTACACACATTAAAAACCGTTCAAGCTTTGTTAACCGCAAACATAATTTTTTAACAATTTGCATTCCTTGTAAATATACAATTTTTGTATACAAAAAATATAACTTAAGGGGTTAGGTGTACTCAGAATTTTCAAGAAATCGATTTTTGTTTTTTGCATTTTTGGAAGTTGCTACAACGGCTGAAGAACTATTTTATGGCCCAGGAATAGTTGACTCGGTGTAAGTAATTAAATAATACGTATATTACTTTACGTATATTGAGTGTAAAACTTTAAATGCGTTTTTCTAAAAACTATGTTTTTTGAACTGGTGACCACTGTAGCTCGAAAACCACTCGGTAGATTTTAATGAAATTTATACAGCTTTTTGAAAACATGAAAAACTAGTGCCTGATCGAAGGATTTTTATTTTTTTTTAAATTTCGATTTGTTATAAACAATTAACTGTTGGTTTTTTTCCCGAAAATCTTGAAAAAAATTTCCTGAGGCTGCCATTTTGTTAATTTAAGAAAAAAAAAAAGCTTCGATCAGGCACTAGATTATCTATTAATAAAACTAATTTTTTTTGTCCGATTGAATTTGGATGAATCTCCAAGGATAAGTGATGGTCACCGCAAGGAGCTTCGGTTGGAACTGGATCAACACAAACAGCCATTACTTTTAAAATTATTAATTTTTTTTTCTAAAATTTCTGTCAAGTCAAGTCGAAACCTTATTTAATGATGCTATGTTTTTACTTTTATAAAATAAAATAATTTACTGGTAAAAAAAATTATTTAAAATTCTCATTTTTTCATGTCTCTGACTACACCTAACCCCTTAATGGTAATATTCTCTGAAATAATGGTTAAAACAGTCAAACTACTATACTAATGCTTTTTGTATTTTTTCATGGTATTAAGAGGAACTTAAATAATTGAAAACAGTACTGTTATTCATATTTATATTTATTCTATTAGAACAATCACTAAAAATGTTCACTTATTAAATAATAATATAAAAACATACAAATATAAAAATTTATAATGGAATTGACTTCAAAACTAATACATTAATTTATCAATTCCTACTTCATACGAACAACGTATAAAATAAAAACTGTTGTCAGATTGAAAGGTTAAAATAAATAAATTTTACTGTTCAAATAAAATGAGATTTTAAAAACTTCCTCTACGGCCGTATCCTCCTCGACCTCCTGACCCATATCCACTTCCTCCGAACCCTCGGCCCCTTCCAAAGCCTCTGCCACTCCTGAAACTGCCACCGTTTCCTCTCCTATTCCAGTTTGAACCGTTATTCGTCGAACCTCCAAAAGAGCCGCTCAGTCCCCCAAACTGTCTAGGAGGTCTCTTAGATTCAAACTGAGGTCCAGAAGCTTCACGAGTCAAACCAAAACTGCCCGCGTGCAGCTTGCATAATTCTCGGATAACTTGAACAACCTAAGTATAAAATAATAATTAAATGCTTTCAAAATAAATTTTTTTTTTTTTACCTTAGAGTCGAGCGGACTCAAATCAGTCACTTGTTCTGGTTCTTGAGAAGCTCGAATGACAAAACTTTCTAGCGCCGGTCTCAGTGCAACTATTTCAGCTGCAACCTGAGGGTCCATGTCTAGATTTATCCAGTTATCCAATCTTACAACACCATCGATCTGAAAAACAGTATTATATTCAAATTTCCTTGTTTTGTTATCATTTATATTTTACTTACCCAATCTACTTTTCTAGAACCAAAAAGTAACAAATGTATCGGTGTCACCATTGACATCTGTTTACATGATACGGCCCGTGTACGTATCTTTTCTCCGAATACAAAGAAAGGGTATGGGAATTTTTGCTCCATGTTATTACAATTAACTGATGTTTTGTGGATCAGAGCAGCCTTACTCTCCGTAGTTAAAACCTACAGTACATAATACATTATTACCATTCTCAATATGTAACCCCACAGACAACATACTTTACGCTTCTCTTTGTGATAGCACACGTTGGGATATAATCCCATGCACATGAGACCCATCACCATATCTAGTTTAGGATCAGGCCCTACGGCATCAAGGTACTGTGGTATAACGGTTTCTTCTGGGAATCCTGCAGACAACATCAGATCTCTCAGCTGGTTCTTTGCTTCCCAAGTTACTCTCATTGTCGGCATACTCACCCCCTTCCATTCACAGAAACGAATTTCACTATCCTCGCCGTTTTGACGAGATTCTTCCCACAACTGAAAAAGCAATTAATTAGTAAGTAAAACTGAAATTATTTCCTATATTTTGCTTTAAAAATATAAGATAATGTTGAAATGAAACCCATAATAAAAATAAAATAATGCGATTCAATAGTACTAACTTGAAAAGCGACGAGCATAGCTACGTGATCAGAATGTCTGTCTCCAGCCAAAGCTCTTTGGTGATAGGTTAAACGACGCTGGTAGCCTTCCATGACGTAAATGTCAGGGCATGTGCTTGAATTGGCGGCCATTGTAGATAAAGGATCACCGCACATAAATATACAACCCATCACCATCATTTTACCCAATCTAGGATCTATGGGCAGCTTGGCCAAGATCCGACCTAAAGGCGTTAATTCGTCATTTACATCCAGACATTTCATCTCTCGCAGCATCACCTACAAAGTAAACAAAACTGAATCTGATCAAACACTATCGGACCATCAAGTAACATACCTCAGCTTCAATAACAGCATCGATAGGTGGAGGTTCTATCGCTTTACTCAAAAACTGACCAATTGTACCCAGCCTCAACAGTTTTATACTGAGTGCTAGCTCATGAAGGGGACTTCTGAACATTTCAGGAGTCATGTGTTCATCCAGACGATCAAATCTGGCCCGGGAACACAAATGGAAGCAAATTCCAGGTCGGACACGACCGGCACGACCCTTACGTTGCTCTAGATTTGTACGCGATGCCCAAACGGTCGCATATGAAGTCATATTGTTATGCGAAGTAAAATGTTTTACTTTGGCTTTGCAACTGTCGATCACAAAGACAACGTCGTTTATAGTTACAGAAGTTTCGGCAATATTTGTCGATAAAATTATCTGCAATATAATAAATACGGTTAAATAAAACTCGGTCAAATACCAAAGTATTTTTACATACCTTAGTAACGTTAGGTGGCACTGGTTCAAATATCTTTCTTTGGTCTTCTTTTGGTAACTGAGAATGTAGAGGTAAAATGCAATAGCTGTTTGTTCCAAAAATAGGATGCTGTTGCAGGTATTTCAACATCGCGAAAATTAAATTCCAACCAGGGAGAAACACAAGAACTGCTCCATCGATATCGAGACCTTTTATATACTTCAATAAAGATTCAAACAATTCAAAGCTTATTTCCTTTTCACTAAGTTGTCCCATCGCATTTTTAGTTTGCGGAGAATACTGGTTTCCAATAATCTTATTCAAATCTTCGTCACATTCATCCTTTTCAGTTACTTCTTCATCTCCTCCTTCTCCGCTCATCTTCCCTGCTTTTCTTTTACGACTTTCGACGGTCGGCACAAACTTAGTGAGTTCTATACAATCTTCAAGGAAGTATTGTTTAACAGGGAAGGCCCGACCACTTATCTCAATAACTGGACAATTGTTGAAGTATGCTGAGAACAAAGTTGTGTCGATTGTCGCAGACATGAGGATCACCCTCAGATCTGGGTATGTGTGAATCATGTCACGCAGAATAACCATTATGAAATCACTGTTGACGTCTCGCTCGTGAATTTCATCAACAATTACGTGAGAAACACCTCTCAATCCATTCTCTAGCTTCCTTAACAGAACACCAACAGTGCAGAAGAGTATAGAAGCGTAGGGTCTGGGGAGAATTGACTCAAAGCGAACCGAATATCCGATGCTTGAGCCCAGCTCCTCACAACGCTCATTGGATATTCTGTCTGCAACAGATACAGCGGAGATTCTGCGAGGTTGGGTTACGGCTATGTTGCACCAAGCTCCTTGTCCTGACATTATGTAATCATCCAATATGAATTGACAGATCTGGGTTGTTTTACCTGTGATACAAATTAAAATACATTAAAATTTCACTAATTATCATAGTTACAATAATTTAATGTAGGAATAACAACCTTCAATTACTAATCATTTTAACACTTATGTTGGTGGTTTTCAGCTTAACTTTTTAATTCAATACCTACTTTATTGGTTATTTTTAAATAATTGAGTATCTATTTACTTTAGAAAAAGGTTTCACAACATTATAACAAATGAGAATTTCCCATTGAACGTTTATTAAATATTTTCTGATAATTTTGTAAATACATATATCATCCAGTTTACTATCGGTTACTATAATTATAATTGATAACTCACCACATCCTGTATTCCCTCTTATAATAATAACAGGATTTTCATTAATAGCTTCCATGATTTGGCTTCGCATTGCATAGACGGGCAAAGTCTCGCGATCTTTTACACGAGACTGATAATTTCTATTCTGCTGTGTTTTGTTTCTTAACTCCTGCAGCTCTTGCTCACTCAGCTCTTCCAAAGTGGCAGAAGATAATGGACCTTCATCTATGTTACACCCTACCCAAGGATTCCAATTGGGCTGTGGCGGAGACCACGGCACTACGCCCGCCAACTGTGGTTTGCTAGCGAGAAATTCGCTAATCACTTGATGATTGAGTAATGACACAGGGCCGTTGGGCTGTTCAGGGACTCGGACAGGAGTGATATCCAGACTAGTCAGACAGTCACGCACTTGATTTTGGAGTTCCGTACTCAAGCGTACTTCGAAAGGTTTCATTTCATCGGCAGACTTGTCTTTCTTCAGTGTACCACTGAAGGCTTCAATAACTCCAAGATGAAACAGTTGACGCACAATAGAAAGAGCGCAAGATTTGGACGCCATCTGTTTGTTGGAACCGGTTTCACGGCCTGTCACTACACGCTTCAGTTTATGAACGTGGAAGCTCATTTCAGCAACAAAACTCCTACGAACGGATTAGCAAGGATTGTTTTCGAGACACGTGTTGGGTTGTATGTGATTGGCTCTCACCTTGACAAACAAGAACACAATGTAAACAATATTTGTCATTTTTTATAAAATTACCCATAAATCGGTGTTTCTTAATTAAATTAAGAATCACTGATCAATAAGATAACATTCCTATTCTTAATAAAGACTAAATAATCATTAAATTGTTTTTCAAAAATGACAAACATCGTCTTAAACAAGCTTGCAATCATCTCAATACAGTTCGTTAAATCATTACACTAACTGTAGAAAGATGTTTTTGTTTCTTTGGTTTTAATCCCAAGGTAGATGAGCCAACCACATACATGTTAAAAAATAATAAATAAATCAAGTTAAAGGGAAAAATAACTTTCACCAATAACTTTATGCACAGATTCATTATTCTGAAAGAAACCTGTTCTATTAACAATACAAAATAATGTAATACTCATTTAGATATACCTTGTATGGCTTGGTCCGACTGGCGTGTATTTATAATCAGAGTTGATTTTATTACTCTGCATGAACTGATGAAGTTTTGACTTGGCATTTTCAATTGTCCAATTCCCATGAATTTGAGCATTAACATCTACATCTTCAGCTTCTTCCACATTTTGTTGCTGCTGTAATCTGTCCAAGTATGAAAATCTCTCATGGTCAGAACCATCGTGGTAAGGTCTATAAGCTTGCCCCATTTCACTGGGACCCATTCCAGGCTGGAATACAGGTCTGCTCGGAGTGCTTGGCACTAAAAATACATCTAAATTTTAACATGGTTTAATGTTTCAAATAAAATGTTACTAGCACCGTTGTTTTCCTGTGGCATAGCTTCTGAAGAAACTCCAACATCCCCGGGAACGTCATTACCATTTACATGACCTAGTCTGACTAAATAGTTGATAAAATCTCTGGCTGCATTACTCTGAGCATCTTTCTTAGTTGTTGAATTGCCGGCACCAACATAATCAAAACCTTCTACCCTTACTTCACAAAGAAAACGTTGTCTGTGTTTTGGACCTTAGTAGAATATAAATATTTATGTTAATTTTAAAGATCAAATTAATTAAATCGCAATAACTGTAAGCTATTGTAAACGTTTTTGCGTAAACTTAGTTTACACAACACAGTAAACCCTCGGCCACTATCTAATCCGGCGCCCCCTGTAATCCGACATGCCAATTATATCTATCTAATGTGTTGTTTTATTTACGAAATTGCATACCGTATAGTATCAATTTTATACAGTGCTACCTTCATAATTTGTCAGATTACTCCTCTTTAAAATATTCCGGACTACAAGGGGTCGGTGGCAGGGTTATTTATCGTTTTAGCGTCCCAAATTACTCTATAGTAAGGTGACCAAATGTACTCCTTTAGGGAGTTTTGAACTCCTTTTTCGTGGACAGTACTCCTTTTTAAACTGTATTCTCAAACTACTCCTTTTCGTGATTTTATACTCCTTTCTACTTCCAAAAACATAAAAACTACGATTACTATTGATTTTTATATTATTTAAAAAATATATCGACAATTACAATTAGTGATGGGCGGTTGCGAGATGTTTTAGTCGATTGTCTCGATTGTTCAAATATCTCGAAACCTCTCGAATGTTGTTACGAAAACACTCGATTGTCGTGTCACATATAAATTTTAAAATTTATATGTGACACGACAATCGACTATCGAGTGAATTCGTTCCAATAATCGAATTAAAATTTAAATCGATTATTGGAACGAATGTTGTCGGAGTCAGACAATCGCAACAATCGATATTTGAGGTCGATGATTGAATTTATGCTTATGAATTATGATCTATTTCTTACTGTATTAGAACACTTATCTTTTGACAGTTTCGGTTAATAATGAAATAGCATTTTTGTAACAAATTAAAATCTACTTTTGTAAAGTATAATAAAGAGAAAAAATAACGTAGCTATAAAAATGATAAAAAAGTGCATTGTCACGGAGAATACACCATATTTGAAAATTTGACGAAAATCGTACGACGGGAAGTTTGTTAAAAATCGGTCGTAAGATTTGTGTTCCGTCTCATACATAGTTACATAGCATTTGAGTTAAGTAAAAGCTTGTAAAAAGACATTAATATAAGTACCAAATTTAATTTATAACTAAAAAAAATTTAAATTTCATAACTATATGACAACGGGTTCTCTAGATATTAAATAAACATTAATTATTGGTACAATTTTTGGAAGGCTGTTTTTTTTTTATTCGAAAATAAGTAATTCTTGTTTTTATAGTAGTTTGGTTGGTCGAGTACTGTCTACTCGAAACAAATTGTTATTCTAAACGATAGAAATAGTTTTGATTGTAAGAATATCTCGCAATTGTATGTCGCTACGCTACTACAATCGAGTTGAACAATCGAACATCTCGATTGTAAAATCGAAAGGCGAGATAATTGTTCACACGATTGTTATTTTAGTCGATGACGATTGTAGAAACATCTCGCAATCGCCCATCACTAATTACAATAGATCATTACAATTAAACGTTTTAAAAAAAGGTCATTACAATTGGACAGCATTTTTTTCAAATAATCTTAAAACTACTCCTTTTGTGCCAAAAATAATTGGTCACCTTATCTCAGGCCTTATCTATAGACAAATTAGATAATCCGAATGCCGCTTTGCAAAAACTGTATTTAAATTTTATTCGTCGTAACTAATAATGAAAAATAATAATGAAAAACGTGTAAAAAATTTACCGGTAGGCCTAATGTCAAATGTCGGTTCTTTTTTCTGTTTGGAACACCATATATGGAAAAAGGACTTTACATCACCCATTGTAACACGCAGTTGAAATAAACAAGTATTATTATTATTATTTTATATTTTTACTATAAAACAATATAAACTAGAGTTAATATGGAGAATGTACAAACGCGACACAAACGGCACAAACAGTGTTGCCCAATTAGTGTCCCTGCTTGTATGACTTGTATTTATGTCTATGACTTGTACACTCACCGCTTGATAAACCGGCGAAGTTGGTAATTGAACCGCTTGATAAACCGACGTCGAGAGGGGCCCCCACCACCGTGCCAACCTCAACGTTGATTGGCGAATTTAAATTACGCGCGGAGATAGCAATCACGGTAGTATTATGGAGGGGATTGGAGAAAGTCGGCATATCGCGCGTTTGGTCCGCCGGTCATCCAAGCTGCCGGTTAATCAAAGGTCGGTTTATCAAGCGATGAGTGTATGGTGAAATCAGCGCCAATGTGAGTAAAGTTTGTACTATTAATTTCAATACACTCATCGCTTGATTTACCAACCTTTGATTTACCGGCAGCTTGATTTACCGGCGAGCCAAACGCGCGATTTACCAGCTTTCTCCTATCCCCTCCATAATACTACCGTGATGTGTTTCTGCGCGAAATTTCAATTCACCAATCAACGTTGAGGTTGGCACGGTGGTGGGGGCCCCTCTTTACGTTGGCAATTCAAGCGGTTGAATTACCAACAACGCCGGTAATTCAAGCAATGAGTGTACATACACTCATCGCTCGATTTCACAACGTTGTTGGTACACTCATCTCTCGATTTTGTAACCGCTTGATTTCGAAACGGGCCAAACGCGCGATATGCCAACCTTCTCCAATCCCCTCCATAATACTACCGTGATTGCTATCTCCGCGCGTAATTTAAATTCACCAATCAACGTTAAGGTCGGCACGGTGGTGGGGACCCCTCTCGACGTTGTCAATTCAAGCGGTTCAATTACCAACAACGTTGTGAAATCGAGTGATGAGTGTAATTGAATCAAGCGGTTACACTCATCTCGCGATTTACCGACGGGTCAAACGCGCGATTTGCCGACCTTCTCCATAATACACTCAGCGTTCTATAATACGTCCATCTACAGTACGACCGTTCCGCAATACGATGTTCTAACAGTTCTATAGAACGTCTTTCCCCAGCCCCCACCATAATACCATTGTGGCTGCCTGCTATATTTCAGCGCCAAATTTAAATTAACAAATTGACGTTGATGTCTTCTATGTAGATTTTACACACAAAACTTGTGTTTTGGTGTGACTCAATGTTGAAAAAAAATGAAATTCAATACAAATTTTCGTTGAAATTGAAATATAATAAATAGTAACTATATAAAAAAATGTGTAAGGTACATTTCATTTAAAATTTGATAATTTGAAAACGATTAAAAAAGGAAATAACAAAAATAAATTATTGGCATATGATTGTATAGAAATCTATACATTTTACATCCAGTATTAAAGCAACGAATAACAATTGTCTAGAGTCTAGAGTAACAAAGTTGCAAAAGAAAATTAACATTTTATTGAATAAATTTATGAAAGAAATGAAGAAAGTGAATTTTATAATAAAATTTTAACATTTTATTATAAAAAATAATACATAATGTACAGAGCCGGATTTAAAAACTTGCCCCCCATAGGCAGTTGCGAAAATTTGCCGCCCTTTTCAATTGAAAAGTGAATTTTTTTTTATGAATTTTATCAATCAAAGTCTGAAGACTTTTTTTTAGCTTTTTTAGTTAAAAAATGCTCTTCAGAATTCTGCTAAATAGTTAAAATGCTCTTAATAGTTCTGTAGCTCTCCCAGGTAGAATTTATGTCTATTTTTTTCTATACCAAAATTTGCCGCCCCTCAAAATTTGCCGCTATAGGCAGCTGCCTACATTGCCTGCATGGTAAATCCGGGCCTGATAATGTATATAGTTGACTGAGTCCATCGTATGGTATTTGTATGTGCATATGCAATTAAAAAAGCCAACAAACTACATACATAGGATCTCATCTTCATGGGTGTATCTTTTACATATGTAGTAGTATCATGAAGTAGTATATATATTTTTTAAATAACCCCTGTTAAAAATAGTATATGTATCAAAAAAATATGTAAAAATGTAACGTAGAAATAATTTTCAGGGCTCCGGGGCCCGGGCCATATGGCCCTCCTAGCCCCCCCTCTATCTGGGCCTGGTGGTGGGTGCCCCTCTTGCCGTCGTTATATCGAGCGGCTAGTGTAATATATAATATGAATATGTAATATGTAATGTTGGCAAAGTAAATACAAAATAAACTAGCTGTCGGATCCAATTTTACCCGGGGATATAAAATTAAACTATATAACGTATAATGCTGTGAGGTGCGATCCTTTAGGTCCACACAATCAACTTCCCAACATTGTATGACTTACAATACTTGAATACTGATTACTTATTGTTTCCATAATTAATATTACTATGTTATAGTTTGTAAATATTTTTTTAATATGTATATGAAAAATTTTAATGGAATTTATCAGAAATAAAACTCACCCTTTGTATTATGAATATTAGTTTTCTAATATCCTAATAATGTTAATAATATAATGCACATTTTTAGAAAAACTAATTTGACAGTTTGAATTTTGAATTGTGTTGTTTCCAAGGCAACATGAATTATTAGATATATTTATTAGTATGAAATTCAAATTTTGATGGTGGTTTGGACCCATATAAAAAATAAATACTGAAATACACGTTTCATTATTTGTATTGTATAGTATTTATTAGAGATGCCACGAATAGTGATTTGGCCGAATACCGAATATTCGGCTAGGCTCTCGGCCGAAGCGCCGAATATTCGGCCACCGAATATTCGGCGACACTTAGTACATTTCGTGGGCGTATTTGTTTCATTTGCGAGTAGGTCGTGTCACATTAATAATCATTATTGACGAAAATTTTAAGTCAATAATGATTAATTTCAATAATTATTATTATTTTTGAGAAAAATAAAATATTTAATTTTTTGTAATTTTATGGATAACATTTATTTTACCAAATAACAAAAAAAGAGGACAAAAGTTTCGAAAACTTAAAAAAGAGGACAAAAAGAAGACACATTTTCTATAGAGGGCAGTTGGCCAAAATAGAGGACTGTCCTCTTCAAAATAGGACAGCTGGTCACCTTAATATAATACACTGTATATCTTAAAAAATATCACTGTTTGTTCGTGAAAAGCTTTACGAAATGGCACCATTTAATAAAAAAATCACCTATTTCGGGAATATAATAAAATTTGTAGTGAAGACAATAAACTGGCAGTTTGTTTGTTGTGTAACAGCAAGATCTGTGTAACAACAAACGCAAAAAAAATTTTCATTCATCATAACTTACCACTGATAGATTTTAAGTATTAAATATGCTGATTTTTTGTAAAAAAAAATTGTGAGTAATATTTATTATGTGCTTTTTTTCACGATTTGGTATTCGGTATTCGGCCGAATATTATGAACTATTCGGCCGAATACCGAATAGTAAAAAAAGTAGCCGAATAGGCCGAATACCGAATAGTAGCCGAATATTCGTGGCATCTCTAGTATTTATTCTAAGTTCGGACTAAATTCGACCAAGAAAAAAAATAAAAATGAAAAAAACACCCTTTTTACCCCCGTAGGGGTTGAATTTCGAAAAATCCTTTCTTTCAGATCATATTCACGTCAAGACGCTTCGATTAGCACCCCAACGAAGTCAATAGCATTTTTTGTTCGCGAGATTTCGTCCCGGAAAAAAATGACACGTACGTACGTACATACACACACACACACACACACACACACACACACACACACACACACACACACACACACACACAGAAATTTTTCTGAAAATAGTGTCAATATACTCTAATGCCCTTGAAACATGAAAATATGTTAAAATTTTTGATTTCGATTTTCGGACCAATTACAATAACTCCCTATTGGGAAGTTAATAATATTATCTAACAGAAATATGACAATAAAATACAACTATACACAGATGTTACAATTCTTATACTTCTCAAAATACACCAAGCCACAAAATAGAAATTTAATTCAAATTAAAATCATTGATGGTGTTTATTTAATATATTTTACTTTACATGTATAAACATTTTGTACATAAACTTTTATTTTCAACCATGTTCTATTGTTTAAAATATCTGGATACTTTTCTAACACTTTTTCACATTCGTTTCTCTTGGGAGCTTTCTTTTGCTCAATATGTACCTTAAAATATTCATTTATAATTCTTTTTTGTTCATTAGTCCATGGAACTAACGTTCTCTTTGGTCCTTTTCTTACATCTGGAATTTTAGTATTAATTATTTCATTTTCTGTCTCATCTGTACTTAATACCGATAATAAACGCGCATCTTTTTCAGTGGGTAATAAATCATTATTATCTTCAACACTTCCTGATAACTCTTCACTTAAATTCATATCTATATTGTCAAAAGACTTATCTTTAAACATTTCAGCAACACCTTTTTCCGTTAATCCTAACGGTTTTGATATTTTCGAAGTCTGGTGTACTTCGTACGAACCTTTATGTACATCAGAAGTATTCCTCATGAAGTCTACTAACCGCTCAAAATCATCATCACTCATATTCAATATTTGCGTCATGGTAGCCAATCTCTTTCTTAACCGGGTCGATGCAATAATATCCGAATTTTTTGACCTACATGCAGACACGTATTTTTTAAAAACATTATAGCCGCAAATGTTATTTGTATTTGATTTTGCGAATAGATAAGGATTGGTAGGATTGATATGTAGTTTTCTGTACTTCAACAATATCTGGATACTTTCTTGAATATCATTACTAAATAAAATAGGTTTTCCTTCAATAAAAACTCGTTTACATTTTGTCATTAAATTGTTCTCCGTCACAGATACAACATCACTGAAATCATTAGAATTTTGTATATACTCAGATTTCTCGTAAAACTTCAAAAGCATATATTGCAATTCTTCTGGCTTCTTCCGGTTTAATAAAGTCATCCTGCAATAAATTATATCGGTAAGATCAACATATGCTTTTTGATCCAAATTATCTCTTTCTAATTTTGTAACTACTTTGGTTGTTTTGCTTGTTAAATATTCATCCAGTAGTTTTAAATCGGTGACATGCGAAATGATTTTTAACTTATTAGTTTGTGTAATAATATGATCATCTGCAGAGGGATTGGATATGTCATATTTCCAATTTATTTGTAACAACCGACTTAAAGTTTTTAAGTTGTTCTCTGTTTCTGTGGATGGTTGATAAGCATAGATGTCTTTTTTCTCTGATGCATATTCTATTGCAATATCACAGCATTGTTTAAGAGACGTTCCGATGTTAACTACAAACGTTGGAGATTTATAAGAGTTTTTAACACTGTCATATTCTGCAATGATTTTTGCCGAGGTTATAAATGAATTGTAATATTTTGGTTGTAATGCATAGAGTAGGTTCAAAATGTACGGATTTAATTTCTTCATTTCGATCAGTATTTTTGCTAATTCACGCATTTTTCGTGACGTCATTTTTACATAATGTTTTTCTCGATGTGTTTTCATGTAATGAGCACCGAAAGCGCAGATAAGCGAGTCTTTTTTAGCAACAAGAGATACTTTATCAGGCAACATACGGGGGAATATTTTTTCCCGTAATTGCTGATCTATTTTCAAGTTTTTAACTAGGTAGTTCTGTGCTTCAACTTGTGGGCGCAAATTTGAGTTTGAGGGATTTTTTGTACACATTTTTTTGTGCTTCCATAGATACTTTCCTGAATAGTATCCCAAGCAATGCACACAAGGTAACAAATTTACTGCGTTTGATTTTTTTACTGGCTTTGTGCTTACTAAGAAATTACCTTTTTTTCTCAGTAAATTGATACGGTTTTTTCTTGATTTAGCATTCACGGGTAGGGAAAATATTTTCTTGACTTCAATTTCACTATGATGATTTCTTTTTAAATGTCTTGCAAAATTTAGAACCAAGGTTTTGCAATATACGCAAAAGTCTTTTTGACGAATTGTTCTAGCTTTTTTAGAATTTTTATTGTTGTAAGATACAGATGGTCTGAGTGATGCTTTGGAAGATACCGACTCACTTTCTGAGGAATATTTTAATTCACCATCAGTCTACGAAAAAGATAACAAATAACAATATTATTTTTGGAACCACTGCTTTAACATCTGTCAAACTTGTACATATTGAATACATATGAATTGAATAACATAACCTGCAAACTAAAAAAAAGTATATTTCTTACTTTAAGTTCTTGTTTGTAGTAGATTGCAAATTCATCGTAGGTTTCAATGTCTTGAAGGCAGTCAATTTCATCTATTTCTTCTTTGATATCTTCTTGTTGCATCATTTTAACACAATAAATTCGATCTTATAAAATACTGAACTGTTCAATATACACTCAACATTCTGCTATACGACGGCATCGGTAATTCAAAAATTCCACTACACGACGGCTAGAGGGGCACCCACCACCTTAAACGTTGATTGGTGAATTTAAACGCGCAGAAATATACTAGTCACGGTGGTATTGTGGTGGGGATGGGGGAAGGACGTTGGTTAGAACTGTCGGCACATTGTATAACGGAGCGGTTGTGTAGTGGATGGTCGTATAGCAGAGTGCTGAGTGTAATAAACTTTTGTACACGCATCGCTTGAATGACCGACGTTGTTGGTAATTCAACCGCTTGATTTGACGACGTCGAAATTGGCCCCCACCACCGTGCCAACCTCAACGTTGATTGGTGAATTTAAATTTCGCGCAGAAATAGCAATCACGGTAGTATTATGGAGGAGATAGGAGAAGGTCGGCAAATCGCGCGTTTGGTCCGTCGGTAAATCAAGCTGCCGGTAAATCAAAGGTCGGTTAATCAAGCGATGAGTGTGCTTCCCGCTATTACCGGTATCAATCAGCACGCGGAGCGAGAGAGAAAGGATGTAGCGTTATTGCGCTTTTTCTCTCGCACACTTGTTTTGCACGGCCGAGTGACAAGGCTGCCTCTAGTAAGTACATGATCGAAGTTTGTAACCCTTGTAACCTTAGAGCATATACTACTAGAGCCAGCCTTGTCGCTCGGCCGTGCGAACAAGCGTGCGAGAGAGAAAGCGTAAGAGTGCTACATCCTTTCTCTCTCGCTCTGCGTGCTGATTGGTCGGCAGAGAGGGGCAAGTGCTTCCCGCTATTACCGGTACAAATCAGCACGCGGAGCGAGAAAGGATGTAGCCGATGTAGCACTCTTAGGCCGCGCAATACGCTTCCAGTCGACTAGACCGAGTTCACAGCAGCAGCGAACTCGCATAAAATAATCACGTGTAGACATTAAAAAGCAGGACAGTATTAGTCAGCATGCTGCAACAGATGTACTGCTTTTTAATGTCTACACGTGATTATTTTATGCGAGTTCGCTGCTGCTGTGAACTCGGTCTAGTCGACTGGAAGCGTATTGCCGCGGCCTTACGCTTTCTCTCTCGCACGCTTGTTCGCACAGCCGAGTGGCAAGGCTGGCTCTAGTTGTATATGCTCTAAGCTTGTAAAAATTACATACCAATTTGATACCAATTCATGATACGCATGATATCAAGGATACCAAGCATACCAAGATTCATTTCTATAATCGCCGTATTGAATTTAAAATAAGCGGTTTTAAATGTTATGTAATTCAAAAGAATTAAAAATTAAATTATATACGTTTTATTTTAATATTTATACATATTTTTCTATTTATCTATAAACTAATATTTATTTTACAAAAAATATAGTTGAATTAACCAAACACAATTGTTTTAATTTTAAATCATTTTGAGCTATGCAATTGAATTTTAAAATTTTGTACATTCTCAATTAATATCGTTATAACAATAAATTCTCTTTACTAATAATAACAATAAATTATTAATATCGTGAATATAAAAGGAATGTACATTTAAAAAACTGCACATGCCACTAAATTATATTATTGCAAATAGTGTTTCCGGGTTTCCCAATTTAATTTGACCACGATATCCTTTTAAACATGATCGTATAAGCACTAATAGTATATGTTACTTAAAAATTCTTATTTTTTGCTTAATATCCAGGAAAAAAATAAAAGTACATAACAATCGATATATTGTAAGGCTGTGACATTACTCTTACTAACAGAAACACTTATTCTTACTACATGTACAAAAAATTTAATTACTATGCTAATGTAGATGTATTTGTAAGTTAGAACGAAGGTGAGTAGAATAAAGCCATGGTATTCTTCAAAATTTTGATGAAAATATTTTTAACTGATGTAAAATCAAAATTATGATCAGTTAAAAATTTTGTGCTACAATATATTAAATATTTTTTGTAATCTCTCACACTATATGCGTTAATCAATTACATGGAATATATTTATAAATAAGTATCTATATAATTTATAATATTAACTACCTCTGGTCCTATATTTATCATAAGCTTGGTATAGATAAGTTAAAATATAGTTTGCCTTATGAGAATCGAAAGTAGTTGATTTTTTCCCGGTATTATTAAAAAAATCTAACCTAATGGTAATTTTAAATAACAGTACAGTAGGATCTTTTTTTACAAAAATTTCTTTATGTTGATTTGAAGTTACGCAGTGCAATTTTTCGTGCAAATTCAGAGATTACCTCTTTTCGGTAAGTGGGGTATCAAATGAAAGTTGATAATTCAAGAAACTTAAATATGTAAACATTTCATTATTAAAATCTTTGTTTAATAAGATTTCGCACCAGTTTACAAACAGTACCGAGTTGTATTTTCAAATAGTGGTGATAATTCTGATGAAAAAATATTGTTACTTTACAATAAAATTAAATAAATATTCTTTCAGATTTTCAAACTAATTTTCTTTGTGTTTTTTAGGCATTATTATTTTCGTGAATTTTCAGAAACTTCTTTAAGCGGTTTTTGTCTTATTTTAATTAATTGATTTGGTTTTAGAAAATTATGGAACATATCCCTGATTTTGCAATGTAAGCAATGGTTTTTTCGTGTGTGATTTTTTATATGTAGTTTGCTGTGAAACGTACCTACCACCTAAAAAAACCCTACTGTATTTATTAATTAACTTATCTTAAAGCAGTGGTGATTGTTGTACATCATAGAAAAATTTATGTTGATTTGACATTTCTCAGAAAGCTTTTCGTTAGGTTTTAATCCATACTAAAATTTGTAAACCGGGCATTTGTGTCTATTAATAATTAACCCTTGAATGTCCATGTTCAATTTTAGAGCATGAATGAAATAAAATTTTACCAAATTACAGACACCTCATAATAAATTGCATACACAATAATACATATGCATGTATATGTATGTTTAAATCACAAAGAACAGTTAAGTCATGAAATTATCATTAACATGGGAATTGAAGGGTTAATACTTATAAGTTTTGACAGAACAATATAATTTTAATTTTGTGTATTGATTTGTTATATGAATGACGAAGAATCCAACGATTTTGTTTAATTTTACATAAATACATATTTTATATCATTAAATACTAAATTTACAAGCGAAAGACTAAAATATATATTCTTAGTAAAGGAAGTAATAGTTTGAATTGTTCAGAAAGTTTGTTGAGATGAATTAGAACATGATGATATCCGTCATGGTATCGGTCTTAAGTCTGACGGATAATCGAAGTTTTAGATTTATATTTATGAGTAATAACGGAAGAATTTTATTACAACAGTTAACAGTTTAACGATTATACATTACAATAAAATGATTTAAATGTAATATTGTCACTACTATTAAATAATAATAATATAAATGACATCAATTTTTTATTCTCCACAATTGTTTATATATTTAATATGTTTTTGGAATGGTTTAAGAACACCGGAAATGTTTTATTTGAATACATACAAGTCAAAATATATATTGTTTTTAATGACACGTAAAAAAATATTTGCTGATCATTCGGTGAAAGCTGAAATTAAATAAGCCGATTATATCATATTATGTCATTATTTCAAGCTGCGACAAATGTAGCAATGCGTCATTTATATTACAGAAAACCACTGTCGTTTTGGCTAAATTCGAGCAAAACCCAATTAAATAAATCCCCAAAAATTATCAAAAAAATTGCTGACAATAAGTCGTTTATTTAGTTTCAGTTTTCCACCATCGAGTTATAGCAACAACCAATGATAACATTAACAAAATATACATATTTTGATTGAATTATCACATAACTGCATTTTATATTTAATAAACAAATATGAAACAAAAATTTTACGAGTATTGATTCAATTTATTAAAAAGTGCAGTTTCTAACAGTTTCATATAATTTAAATAGCTCTATATATAAATATGTAATAGGTAAATATATATATAATTTCAATACATTTTTAACAATAATAAATAATATTTTAATTTTTAAGTACAATAACAGTTAACAAATTATAATTTTTTGTATAATATATAAAATTTTTCATTAAGGCAAATATAATTTCTGCGTAACTTTTATTATGTGATGTCCAAAAATATATATCAAAGTTACTATAAATAATTAATATAATAGGTAAATTATTTTATAACCTTTAGAGAATATTTCCGACTGACCAAAATTTCGATTTCGTTATTATTCGCTAAAGATTACAGTACTAAAAATAATACTAACTTTTCTCTTATGTAGATACATACTAATATATTCATCACAATACTAAATGCCGACAAAAATAGCCTGATTTAATAATATAATAAAATAATCATCTAATAAACTATTAAACTGGGAATAAGTGCCTTGAGCAAAAAAATATACTTTTATTAATCACATCGTATCACACTTTTCTATTTTTGCACAAAAATAGCTTTGCTACTTTGAGTACATATTAATTACTCTCCCACAAATGAACATAGACTATAAGGTAATACACACACGTATGCCAAGGTCAGTAAATACACAGGTGACCTCCAAGGTATCTAAGTATAAGGTAGCCTTGTTACTCGATGTGAAAAGGGTAAAATACATCATCTGGTTTGTCCAAGTTGATTGGTTAAATGTTACAAGGTAATCTGAGTTATATTGTAACTTTTGACAAATCAGCTTGAGCAAACCAAGTGACATATTTTCCTCCTTTCGCACCGAGTTAAAGTTCAATTAGTCCCCGAACTTTTTTATTCATTTCTGTGCGTAGATATACACTTATAATCTGTGTCCATTCATACGGGAGGGTTATTAACAAATACTTTAATTTTCAGCAGTACAATTTACTACAATTGCTCAAATACATTACTTTAAGCCTTGTGAAATAAAATTTAATAGGGGTAGGATACAAAAGTATAAATAAATAAATACTTTAGGCCTTAAATAGTTCGGTCATATCACTAAATATAAAATGAATTTGAATCATATACAAAACAAATGTATTTGTTTCATATTAAATACATAACTGACTAAACAGTAACATATTTACGTAAGAGTGAAAAGGGTACTTGCTCTAGGAGGCAAATTTGAATGGGGTGATAAACGTCAATACAAAAGAAGAGCAGAAAATCATCTTTACCCAAAGATGTAGAATTTACAAATATGAACAATAATATCTTTTTAACCCTTTAAAAGTTTGTAGAAATAAATGGAATGTATATCGATAAAAAAAACAAATATGGGTTTTGTCTATAATTAAAATTCATCCTTTTTTTATGTGTGCATATTATATAATATGTATATTAAAATAGTATAGGTATAGTAAAACAATCCACTTAAGTCATTAATACAATCGATAAAGAATATAAGATACTGTCTGTATAATACAAAATGATTTATATACTGGAATGTAATGGTACAATTAACGGAATGCTTAGATTAGATTTAAAAAATTAAATACAAATAAATATTCACATTATAAATTAGGTACATTATGCTTAACATAAGTAAAGATATTACTTAAAATAAACTTTATATAATATGGCACTGAATAAAACGAATAAGTACTTATTTATGGCTGCTGTTTGGGAAAAAATACAATTTAAACTTTTTTGAGCATCGGCAAATTTAGTACTTCTGGAATTTCAATGTCTTCCAAACAAATATTTGATGGATTGAATGGGAACAGTACGGAATAATTGAATTTAACATCTAGCAGTAGTTTACCCTGAAAATAAAAATATTATTAATATAATTAAAATAATTATTATCTTTATTCATTATGCAGAAAGACCATTCATTCTCTGAAATTCTGAATTAAAGTTTTTCCCTAATTTTAGTATAGTTTACGAAGAAAAACGAAAAATTCATAAAACTTTTATACTTGTCGAAACCGTCATGGTTCCGAAAAGTATAAAACACATAATTATTTAATTACAAATTCACCAAGTTTTATTAAAATTAGTTTGGTGTACCGTTTACAACAAACGATTGTTGATTTAACGAATATGTTAATACGTTAACTGCCAAGTACCACGTTAACGTACTCGGAAAAATGTCCACACACGTTTTGGTTACATCGTGTGTGTCTCAGCACAAGAATTTAACTTTTCGACCTTCTAATCTATATACATATAATAGCTTGTTAATTATATGTACTACTGTGTATTAAATATTAGCATAATTTTATTGAAACTAGAGAACAAAATAATTCCGAGAATTAAAAAAATTTTATATATACTAAAATAATATTTTCAATAAATTCAGTAGGTACAGTTTTTTGCTTTAAGACTTCAACACAAATGTGTGTCTCAAATAAAAACATGAAAATCTTGGAAAATATATAAAATTTTGATTTTTATGTCATCTTAATTAACACAATATTTTTTAAAACTTTTTATAAAAATTAGAATTTGGCCCCACGGACCCGAAGAAAAAAAGTTTGTATGTGTGGTGGCAGTTAACATATTAAATAAATTATTAGAATCAAATTTCACAAAATAATTAATTATTCACAAACAACTTTATTTATCTTTAACAATTAACAAAATAAATAAAGAACACCGTTATTACAAGTCATTGACATAATCAACAGCAGTTGAACCGAACAAAAACACTGTTACATTTGTGATTGGTTAGCGTAGTATAAATATATCACGTGATATGATTTATGATAGAATTATTTGTGATTCACAAACTGACTGTTCTGTTTGTTTAATGGAATTTCTGGTGGAATTTACCAAAAGTAATAAAAATGTCATTTTGTGTGGTTACTGGTTAATATCACGAAAAGTGAGAAAAAGTAACAAGAAAGAAAAAGAGTTAAGTAATCCAAAAAAATTTTTTCATTATTTAAATATTTGTTGGGCAGATTTGAGATTTGCGGTATCGAACTACCGCGGCATTTTTACAAAAATTTCCCTGATTTCCAATCAAATTTTTTAATTTTTTCTGGTTTTTCAGAAAGTGGCCAACCTGACATATTGCTGTATAAAACAAACTACCAAATGATAAGAATATATTTTTAGCACAAAATCAATATAATTTACTTGACTCACCTCTTCCGAAGAATCAGGTTTGTTACGACTCTCCTTGAGTGTCGCCTCTACCCGACGTATAAATGCCGGTGGCACTCTCTCCTCATACTCATCCAGTGGCGTGTACATCTGTAGTATCTTGCAGATCTGCAGAGTCGTCAACTGACTGCACATATCGCAGACACTGGCCACATCCTCCTCCGTCTTCCTTGCTTGCAACAGCTGCGCAGCTTGTATGATCGGCTGGAGTGTTTCCAAAATTGGCGCTTGCTGAAATTTAAAACAACAATAACCGATTCCGAATTGTACATATATCTATGTAGAACTTACATCAAGCCTTTTATCTCGTGTCCACATCTCCAGATTAGATAGATTGTATCGAATCTGGCAACCTTTCGACCAGTGGCAGAATTCTTTCCGGAGTAATAGATTATTGAGAGACGTAGCACATATAAAGAAGAAGATCTGTCGGAATATCTGCGTTATCAACTCGGGATCTACGCCTATATAAAGCAAAAAATAAATATACACTTAATTAAAATAATATAATTTAAACTGACCATAGAATCCGAGTATTTTATGGAAGTTATTCAGTTCTGCGACGAGAGCTTGAGGCGGAGGTCGAGTCGGAGTACTCGCATCGCTTACACTGCGACTTCGGACCCCTGTCGGTTTGTTACCACTGATGTTTGAAATAGCTTCATGCTCCAGAATTGCAGGAACGATTAACGAATGTACTTTTTCTTCCATATTACGTATAATCGCTAAATTAAAAAAAACGTGTTACAAAAAGAAATGTAACGAATCTAGAAAATACTATCATACCTTGGTATATCCAAAAAGTAATATCGGATAAAACTTGTCTGTACTCGGACAAATCAAAATTACGTAAACATTGTTCGTTTTGTTTTGGCGTGTTGGCATGCTGGAAGCTAGCATCACCGCTATACTGTTTCAGGTTATGAAGCAATCGTAATGTATTTGTTAGCCACAGAACCGTAGTCTCCAAGTCTTCATTTCGTTTTCTGATTACCTTTTTGATACCATTTATAACTGCCGTTAGCATCGATCGTACTTTATCATCGTCGCTTATGAAGTCGGTGTGTCGAATGCACATGAACATTATGTACGCTGGTAAACCTGGTAACAATGTTACTGCCACTCGTGGTTTCAGTTCTGTAATGAGAAATTAATTATTCTAATATTAATACTTATATAATAAAGGCAGAGTTGTAAATAATGCATTATTACTTTTCATAATGCTTTACGAAATGTGGTGCATTATCTTTAGAAATCCATTAACCACCCATCTGGACTTTTCTTTATTTAACAGTAGGGGCCTAAAATATTACTTAATATGCATCTGAACAATTTTTTTTAAATCGTATACAAGGTTTCTTCTTTATACACTCTATAAAATGACCTTCTACTGAATGACTGCTCCGTGCAACGACTGGCCGACAGTTCTATGCAACGACCTTCCCCAATCCCCACCATAATACTACCGTGACTGCTATATTTCTGCACGAAATTTAAATTCACCAAATAACGTTAAAGTGGTAGGGGCCTCTCAAGCCGTTGTTCGGTAGAACAGTTGAATTACTGATACCGTCGTTGTTTAGAGTGGTGAATGTAGTTAGATTCGTTCTAAATAATAGTTCCCAAAACTGTATATTTAAATATGTACTTGAACTATTTTGTATATAATGTAGATCCGCAGTTGATAGCAAAGTTTCTCAGAAACTACACAAAATTGATTTTCAGATTTAAATAGACCATTTACCATGGACGAAGTTGTGAGCAACAAAGAAATAAATTATAATCACTAACCATAAATAAGACGTTTGATGATAGTCGCCTCGTCTTCTTTTCGATACTCAAACATGCCTTCGTAGTCACGCTCCTTCTTCCGAACAACAGGTAAGTTCTGCTTACTTTCCTGAAGAATATTACGATCCTTTTCTAAGTCTGAACTCACCTCAAGCAAGCCCAGATCTCTCAGTTTTTTAGCAAGCGCTTTAGCATTTTTCTTGTACTGGCGTGCCTGTTCTTCTGCGCGATCCGCTCTTTCTGACAACGTCAAGTTCTCGGTAGCTATTCTCGCAATTTCATGTCGCAAATACGCTTCCGTTTGGGATGCAGGCGATTGAGTCAAACCCACCGATAGTAGTTTTTGCAATCGCTCATTGTCTTTACGTAGCTGTTCGATTTCATGGCGGAACTCTGCTTCTTGAACTTCGTGGTTTTTCTTTTCTTTTTGGAATTCTATTTCCAACTGCCTGTAAATGAATAAAATATTTATAGCTGATTTTGTAAAGAATTAATTTCAACTTACTGATTTATTTTCTTCTGTGCTTCATAAGCTAAAGCCAACTCTGCGTCTTCATTCGTTACGGTAGTACCAGCGTCGTATACAGATGACGACATGGATTTGTTCATATTTCCTAAGACGCTTCGTAACTGAATGCATTCTTCATTCTTCCGATCCCGTTCTTCTTGCAATTCAGCAAATTGATCCAAAACCGCCGCTTCAGTCAAAGACGCTCTGAGCTGTTCTATTCCCTTTTGAAGTTTTGCATTCTTCAATTCGAGCTCGCTTATACGAATTGCATCGATATTTTTTACGCTTTCATCTATTTTATTTGTACCATCTTGTTCGTAGCTATCCAATCGTTTTTGTAGACTTTCCTTTTCGGTTTCGATCTCTTTTATTTTATGTTGAAGTTTCAGTACGAGACCGATATCAACCGACTGTTCTGGTGTAGTTTTACTTGGTGGCTCCGGACTGACTGTTTCGTTTCTTCGCCAGTCTATCGTATCGAGATGGCTGTGAGAACCCGTTGTTACAGTGCTTGTGTTAGAGCGTACGGAACCATAGCCATAATCCTGGAAAAGTAATTTTATTAGAATTTTTCTTGTAAAACACACCACAGAATATAAGTACAAATTTTTGGGATTAAGTTTTTTTTTAATATTGTACTTTTTCATTCAAACTCAAATATCTCAGCACAAAAACATGCTACAAATTTTTTTTAAGTTTGTTAAAACTGAGAAAATATCAGAAACCTCCATACAAAACTTTTAAAATTGCAAAAAAAATTCAATTTTTAATCAACTGTGGGTGGTCATAAAAAACGTTCAATAATAAAAAAAACACCACTGAATTCGAGAAGTAGATACATTTTCCTTCAATTTCCAGCCACTACAAGCCCAAATATGATCATATTTCACCCATTTCGAAAAAACTTACCTCATCTGCGATATCAGTTGTCGTCACAACGTTTTCATCATTATTAGAAATACCCGAAACATCGCTCGAGTTTCTCGTGTGAGTCGCTTGTTTCCCTGTTCTTGCATACCGGGACAACTGTGATTCGAGCGCTTCGCAATGCTGTTCCAATGTGTTATGTTCTCTGAGCAAACGCTGATATGCATCACGTTCTTGTTCCTGTTCGGTCATCAACATCAACTTCTCTTGTTCAATACGAGTTTTCAATGTCTCTTCTGCACCTAAACGTTAAAATAAATAAACAGTCAAATTGTAAATGATTGTAAGAACCGAAGATGTACCTATTTCTGTATTTTTAACCATTTCGTTCAAATTATCCAGTTCTTCTTTCAGTTTGATGTTTTCTTCCGTCCACAATGTTCGAATTTTTTCAGTTTCCTTCCTGTACTTCTCTTGTTCTTGTAACAAATCCATCTTCTCATCTTCTTCTAGTTTCAGCCGTTCTTTTAACTCGTTACAGAACTGATCTTTCTCCGTAACGGTTTTATGAAGTTTCTTTATCTCAATTTCTAAAAGTCTCATGCCTTCGATTTTCAATCGTAGATCATTGAGCTCATTCTGAGCATTTTTAAACTGGTTGTTTTCTTTGTGAAGTTCTCCAATTTTCTGCTGTAGGCTGATGATTTTGTTTTCAAGACCTTTGTTGAGTTTTTTCACATGTTCAACCGACCGGGCTTCAATACGTAATTTTCTGAAAAGTCTGCGGGCTATGAATCGACGGATCGCTGATTGGCATATGATAACGCTGTGTAGATCCTTGGCATATCTTCTGCGTGCAAGCCAACCTCGGACACATGTCTGAATAATCTTTGCCTATAAAAAAATTTGAAATTTTTGAATTTTTTTGTAACTTTATAAGACATCAATAAAAATTTTAAAAACTTTGAATATTACACAATACCTTAGCGTTATATTTAAGTTCCATGAATCGTCTCCTCGCCAAATATCCTCTGGCTCTCGTTTGAAGTCCAAGCACGCATCGCTTCGTCCGTAAATATTGGACACGTTTAACCCAACCTCGAACGTACCGCTGCAATACTTTAGCTGCCTTTTCTCGGCGGAGATCGGTCGCAAGTTGTCTCGCCAGATACCCTCTCGCGTACCTTTGCAAATTCAAAGCGCAAAGTTTAATCTTCAAGTACTTTTTCCTACATATAAAAGCTCGTATCTGACTCTGTACAATGATACAACACTTTTTAAGTTTATCAGCACGTAATTTTTCTAAATACGCAACCTGCCCGGCTCGGAAAAAAATTTTTGTTTTTCCAAACTGGTATTTATCCGATTGCTTTATATTTTTATCAAGGATCTTCTCACACGTTTGTTTCATATCATTTCGATTTATATCCTTGAATTTACATAAAACGCGATACCTCGAAAAGAATTCTGAATAAAACCATCTGCTCGGAAAACCGGCTGCAGATATTCGCACGGTTTCTAATACACCACATGCACGTAACTGTTGCACGGCTCGCATCGGATTGTATTCAAATGCAGTTTTATCGTCGTTCGGTTTGATGCAGCGGACGTAATGAGGCGTTGTTGCATTCAGAGTCGACATAAGAGCGTTCAAGCTATCTCTGAATTGAGATCCGACCGTTTTTTTGTTACTTCTTTGAGACGGAGGTAACGCTGCTTTTGTAGCAGTTATTTTTACTTTTGCAGACGGTACTGAAAGTTTACGTTCATCCACCGGTGTGAATAGTTTTTTTACAAGTTTATTTTCTGAGTTACGTATGACCGATATTTGTTCTTCAATAACAGTATCTCGATTTTTTTCTAAGAAACCACCAGATTCGTACTGGACTTGGTCTGCGAAATGGTTGATTATAAAAGCAGACGTACCAAATCTTGGTTTTACAAAATGTTTATGTTTCGAACACTTTGTGTATAATTTTTCAACCCATGATGAATCCGATCCTTTCGGCATCTAAAAAATATTATATTTTAATACCTGTAATTCAAACAAACAACAAAATATATGAATATAAAAATTTATTTACTCACTCGACATTCCTCATCCAACAAATCCAATATCCCCAGTTTGATCTCAATCAAGTCAATACACGGCTGATTATCATAAAACTCGATCATCTTCCACTCGATCTGCTCTTTGATATACTCCTCTTGTTCGAGTTTGAATACATGCTGATTGAACTGTTGTTGGAGTTTCTCGTTTGCGTAGTTTATACAAAACTGTTCGAAACTGTTTATTTCAAACGTTTCAAATCCGTATATATCCAACACTCCTATAAACTTGTGACTAGTTTCAGACGCCTCTAACGCTTTATTGATTACTTCTACTATCCAAGCAAACAGTTCCGCGTAGATGTGTTTAGCGAGAGCATCACGGGACCTTTCGGCTTGTTTGATCGTCATCGGTTTGATGAAGACTTCTTTCGTCGATACAATTTTACGAGTGCACAGCCATTGCATCATTTCGTCCGAGTCTACTTGCATCAGTTCTGCGAACGCTTTTAAATGTTGGTCTTCTTCCTAAAGTTATATTATTAATATAATGTTTGTATGCACATATTGTTTTTAAACTTACGCTGATGCTGCATCCTTCTGAATCTTCTTGGGAATGATCTCCAGATAAATCTAAATCAAAGAACCTCACGTTTCCCAGATGTAATATTGCCGCTAAGATTTTAAACATATCGAATTGTTCTCGTTTTGAAAATCCTAATGTCACCAATGCGGATACAGTTTCATCAAACGTTTCTTTATCATTAACACCGTCGATTTGATTACTGTTCCCTTGGTTTAAATATCTGAATTTGCTACAGTGACCTGTAAATAATTATTAAAATTCAGTAATTTGGATTTTATATTATAGATACAAAGTTCAATTAAATCAGATCAAATTGGATACAATCAGACCCAATTTGGATCAGATCTAATCTTAATAGAACTATTCATTTTCAAGTTGTAACAACAATAAAAATAATATAATAATTAAAACACAGTAACAATATTATTGAAACAAGAAGAAAACTGTAACAATGCAGTTATAGCAACAATTAGAAAACTTCAACAATAAGGTTCTGAAAAATAGATTTTATGTGGAATAAAATTAATAATCCTTACCTAATTTTAACTCTGGATACTGGTCATGTGCTGAACATAGCTGATAGAATATGTGATAATTACGTTCATCCGGTGCTTGAAAAACTACTCGTGATTTTTCTAATAGATATGTACGCATAGATGCACCAATAATGTAAAAGCACTTATTGAAATGTATTTCTATATATTTGCCGAACCGTGAGCTATTATCGTTTCTTGTCGTCTTAGCATTTCCTATAGCCTAAAAACATTAATTAGATTTAAAAAAGGTTGTTAATTAATTAATTTTAAACCTCACCTCCATAATCGGTGACGAAGCAAGAACTTTCTTTTCAACGTGGGTTTCTGCGTCTGCGCCACTATCCGATCCACTGACAGTGGCAAAGTATCGCATGGCGTACTTAGCGCTTACGGTTTTACCTGCACCTGATTCTCCGCTGACCACAACGCTCTGATGTCGCTGTTCACGTTCGAGTCGCGTGTATGCCTCTTCGGCCACAGCAAACACGTGTGGGTCCAGATCGCCCATCGCCTGACCTCGGTAAGCACGCATCGTGTCAGTATCTTTAAACAATGCATGAATTTATATATAATCGGTGTCAGGAACGATAATTACTTACCGTATATAGGTAAATCATCGTACGGGTTGATAGCCACGAGTACGATACCGCAGTACGTATATATAGCACGCTGGCTGCAGAAGCGTACTTGTAAATTGTAAAGTACGGCGGGTTCATGCAGGTAACTCAATGATGTCAGATCATTTTCACCGATCAGTATCGACGGATTGCATAGTGGAGGAAGATCTGTGTCTAATTTTATCGTAATTGTTTTTTTGTCATTTGATTCTGTTACGATTTTTAATACTTTTGTTTTTAAGTCGTAATCTTCGGAAAGTTCTCCCGATTCCCACACTTTTTCTGGATGTGGTATCCATATTTTTGCACCCTGTGAAAATGTATTGAAATTTAGTTACAGTTTTGAACAAGAGATATCAATTCACATTTTTAAATTTGATGTAGACATTTTTGTAAATAAATATAAAATTGAAATTTTTTGAAAAAATATGTTTTTCTGAAAATGCACTTCAGTCAGCATTAAAACGCGATGTTTTAAACGGTATCAAATATCGAGGTCGGCGCAGTGAGTAAGAGTTTCGATAGCGTCGTCATTTTTAGCCAAACGAGCTCTGATGCAATTTAAAAAAAAAATCATTTGTGTGGGTTTTATTTGTAGCAAGTGTAAAAAACTACCATTAAAATTGAACATAACTTATATGATATTGATTAATATAACCAGAAAATACAGCTGTGAGTGAACTTGGCTACTATAATCAGGCCCGGATTTACCATGCAGGCAATGTAGGCACGTGCCTAGAGCGGCAAAAATTTAGGGGCGGCATATTTTGGAAAAGTAACCTAAAAAAAATATTTGACAACGAAAAAAAAAAAAAAAAAAAAGGTAATTCATATGAAAAATACAAAAATATGCATTTTTTGTTATTTTTATTCAATTAAAAGGGCGGCAAATTTGTAAATCCGGCCCTGACTATAATCGATCAAAAATCGATTTGCGCTGTCGAAACTCTTACTGGAGTAACACTACGCTACAGCGCTGTTTTATTTGCCAAAGATTAAATTGAAGTGCCGTGAAAAATGACTCAAAAATTAAATATATTCCAAAAAATTTCTTTATACAGGGTGAGTCATATCAGGTGGAACAAACTTAAACCGTTGATTGAGAAAAATATTTCAAGCAAAAAAGTTAATATAAACATGTGTCCGGAAACTCTTCGTGAGGGAGCTACAGACTCTCAAAGATTTTGACTAAAATTGGTTTTTATTTAATATCTGGAGAACTCTGGAGAACCCATTGTCATATAGTAATGAAAATTGATACCCGGATTAGTATTAATATGTGTTATCATTTTCCAGTATCAAACAATGATTATTTAGAACAGGGATGTATGGGGCCTGTGGGCCCTCTGATTTTAATCGAATACTTTTTTGTTCTTAATATTTTTTGATGTTTGCACTTTTATAAGGTCGTATGATACCAAACACACATACTTTGTTAATTTGTCATAAGATCAACGGTTTACGAGAAATACGATGGTAAAGATAGTTTTGCAGAATTTAACTTAATACGGATGCTTCAAAATACACAAAATAAATTTATTTTCTTGTTCTAGGATTAAAAATAGGAAAAAAAGTAAATGTAAATATACCTCCAAAAATAGAACATAAATTCGAAAAATTCAAAAATAGATTTCAGTAAACATCCGTTTCCGGTTAAAAGATCGTTTTCAAAAATAGGAGGTTTTCTTCCCAGACAAAAATTAATCTTAAGTATACAATTTCACCCTTCTATAACGATTTGTCGTATTTTAGTTACAGCGCTTACAGACAGCATTCATGGCGCAAAAATAGTCAGAATGGATTCAGGGAATATCAAAAAGGATAATTCCATCAAATTCCGGATTTCAAAAAAAATCGGCTTTACAATACTTATGCCTTGTTCATAGGTGGGCATTAACTCGTTAATCCGTTAATCGTTAATTAACGAAGTTAACAAAATGGTTAACGGATTAACTTTTAAGTTAACTTAAAAAAATGTTAACGCTTTTGTTAACTTCCGTTAACTTTAGTCCGTTACATTGGTTGTTTGATGAAAAGTACATAACAAAGCTGTCGAAATAGCTAAAAAAAATAATCTGCCGTGTGCCACAGGACTTTCTTATACATAATAATGACAATTAATAGTGTAAGTGATTTTTTTTTATTGAAAGATATTACTGACGAACTAATAAAAGATAGAATAAAATGAATGGGATATAAACTATAGAAATATTATTTTATACATACTGATATCGAACGAATTATGTTTAACGTAATTACTAACAATAAGATGTAAACAGATGTTTACTCTTGTCATTTTTTTTAATTTTGGATTTATTTTTGAAATAAGACAATAATGTTTGAGATAAAAAATGTCGTGTATGTTATTATCTATAATTTATTCCCCATACATTTTTTTCCAACACTTATGATTTAGCCAGAAAGAATTTTTTAAATAATTATTTAGAATAATCTATACTAGTTGCCGGGTGATTTGACCGTACAGATCACGACTCATACGGTCAAGTGACCCGACAACCACTGTAAACTAAATGAAATAGAGTATACAGTGTTTATTCTCTGTATTACGTATAACGTATTTGAGTTACAGCGTCTACAGACAGACCGACAGACAGACCGACAGACAGACAGACACACAGACATCATGGCGAAAATAATCGCGTTTACTATACTTACTTATACTATATATGTATATTTCATATATATACATTATACATTTGTATAAGAAAGTAAAAATGTCTACGAACATTTTGGATGGTTAACTTTTTAACGGATTAACTTTAACTTCCGTTACATTTTCAGAATTTTAACGCTTTAACGGTTAACGAAGTTAACTTTTTTATTAACGGATTAACGATTAATGAAGTTAACTGTTCGATTAACTGTGCCCACCTATGGCCTTGTTACATCGGCCGAGGTACTCGTTATGCTGCTCGGCCGAACACCAGTTTCTATTCATTCGCTCGTTCATTTCACTCGGTCGAGTTCTGTACTTTGTGTTTACATGGGACGAGCACTCGCCCGAACTTACTGGCATCCTTATATCAACAAATAACAATTTTCAGTTTCGTTTTTAGTCAAGATAGTATGTAAATAATATAAAACAGTAATAAATTTGGCTATTGGTCTATGACCTATGAGGACACCTATTAAAAGGTGTATTTATGCGAACTTTATTTTGATTTTTAATTATAGAGCAATTATATAATCTTACTTTTTGTAATTTGAAACATTAAGTAAAATTCTCGAGTGTCGTCTATATTTTGAGGCAAACTGAAAAATAGTTATTTTTGTTTTTACTTTTACATATAAAATTATCTTGGAATTGAAATGAAAACGTTAAATGTATTTGTTAAGAATTAAATACCAACAATTCAGCTTGCGTGTGTTTTCTATTGTTTCATTAGTTTCCGGAAAAGATCGTTAAAAACATGATAATTACCAAGGGGCCATTCAAGTATTACGTGACTAATTGTAAGTTTAAGAGGTGGGAATCTCGCTTTTTCATATTTTTTACTGATAAGGGGGTAAGGGGAGTAAATAAAATATGTAAGATTTTTCCTATATCGAATCTATGAATGAAACTATGGATTGTTAATGGTTATAATTTTATTATTTTATTGATGAAATAGTTGACTTTCGATGTAACAATCACTGCAAATGTCAGTGTTTTATTATTATGTCGTAATATCCATTCAAATAATCCAAAAATAGGGGGGGGGGGGGGCTCTAAAATCATTGAAAATGAGCTTACGTAATACTTTAATGGCCTCTAATAATAAAAGAAGGGAAATGAATAGAAACAGAACAGGCGTTTTACCTAACAATAATTACAATAAAAATTGATATTATACTTAATATCACTGATAAAAGTTATCAAGGCATTTATCATACATGAATCATGTTTATAGGTATATGTATAATTGTATACATCAGCAGTTCCCAAACTGTCGATCTCGACCTACTGCATGGTAGCTCGCGTTTCAATATTTTTTCTGTAAAACTTTTCACATCATTTTCATATAAAAAGCATATGATAATTTTGACAAAATAGAAAACACAAAATTTTGGGGTGATATTTCATGCATCGAATTATAATTTTTCACAAAAATATCAAGCTAAAATCAGAAAAATATACGATTGCTTTAATTTTCACAAAACGAGACTGATCTAACTCGTCTTGTGTGTAACCCGGAAGCAGTAGCGGGGGAGGGGGGACACACACTCTCCCCCGAAATGTTCAGTATTCTAAAAAAAGTATGTTTTGAGAAAATATCAGTTCAAAATACCTTCCATTTAACAAATATGTATATAGCCCTCCTCCGAAAAGTACTAACCCCCCCGAAAATTTTTCTTACTACGCCACTGCCCGGAAGTGTTATACTTTCTGTGTTCATTTTAATCAGAATAATCTATTACCTCTTTAAATTTACCTACATGTACATTTATCAACATTCTGTAAAACATAAATAAGAGATAATTTATTAAAGAGGTAGATGCAGAAGCGTAGTTACAGGTTCTTGAGCTCCCAGAAAAACCTGCATCAGCACCTCCTATATTCAGAAAAAAAATGTTTATTTTATTACTTATCCTCGCCTAGGCCCTGATTCGCTGTGATAAATATTCATTGCTCTCAATACGGATTTGCAATTCCCCAAAATTGGTGAACCCTGAAGTAGGTATACCGACTTATTTATTCAATACCAGTGTATTTATGTAGTACTGTAAATGCAATGTACAAAGAATACTTAAATTTTGAAAACAATGATAGCTACGATATTTACAATTTTATCTTTACGACTGCCTGACGAATTATTTTTTATCTTTATATTTATCATTGATCGGATTAAAAAATGTTTTCAACAAAAGTTTATTATTTCTTTAACGTTAAATCAGATTTTTAAATCAAAAATTTAGGTTCTCATTAAAAAATATTAAACATCAAGAACAAAACATCATAATGCCACTCCTCCTTTCCCTCTAAACTCAATAACTTTGATCTGAAAAGTTTTTCTGTGAGCTTACTGTTCTAATTTTATTTTGAACATCCGGTCCAGAGGCGGGGTATAAAAGCTATAATTTTTAATATAAAAGTGTAAATAGGTGGTAAACTAGGATTGGCAATCCACCTTGGCGCACCCCTTATCGGTAAATTTCAAGCGTCGTAAAATGGTCTTAATAACGCAGAGTTCGATGTTCGATAAATACAAATCGATGATTTGAAAAAAAAAACATCTTCCAAGTGATTGCACAGCAAGTTTATTAAACTATTTTTGCACCGTAGGTATTTACTTACTCGTACTAAATTCGCCAAATATATAGTTAATTATCGAACAATTTTAATAAATACCGATTAAGTATTCAGATGAACTGTCATTGGCCAGGCTTGTAAATTTTACACAATTTTATTAGAATTTATTAAATCAAAATGTTTCTCAATACATAATCAATTATTTATAAATTAAATATTTTCTGCTATACATACGTCAAAAATGACATAAGTTGTCCAACAATAAATTGTCTCGTAAAAACGTCATTTTAAGGTGTTTACAAATTCAACTTCAGTCGTTCAACTGTTGAATGTTAATTGTTCAATAAAAGTTGCCTCATGAAAACGCCGCTTAAGTGAATATTTTACTTCAAACGTTGCAATAAACTTTTTATAGAAATTTGAATTCTCTACAAAAAAGATTCAATTCAATTTTCACGAACACACGTTGTTCTTAAGATATTTTGAAAAAATAACAATTTTAAGATATTAAATTACCATATCCATACGATTTTGATGATTTTCATATGGGGCAAAGTGGATTAAAATCACACATTTTTGCGCGAAATTTCGCTTCAAGCCAATTTTCAACCAATTTTAATGTAATCACTCGCATTTGAAAAGTAAATTGTTGTAGTTTCTGAAAGTTACCACAAAAATAGTAAATTCATCTTTTTAATTACACTTTCATCCTCTTAAATCTAATAAAACGATTAAACGAAAAAGAGGAGATATCGAAGAGATACGCACTATCAACTCACCCTGTAATGATACACCTTTTTTCGGAACCAAACTATATATTTTAATATAAGTTTAGATGTGTATTATTACTTATATGTTATATCATTCAAATTGTTTAAATATTAGCAGATGAGATATCGAAGAAATACGAATTTATGACTCTAATGTCCGGTATTATAAACGACCTAGCAAATTTGCAAGCTTGCAAGCACTCTCAAATGGGCTATCAAACTTATATGACAGTTCTCTTGAAGTTTTTGACAGATAGTTTCATACATAGGAAGTAAAAAAAAGGTTTGTAAAGTATATTTACTAACCTTGCGTAAAAAAATGGTAAAGCCAACTTACTGCACCTGCAACTATCTGTTAAAAACTCAAAGAGAACTGTCATATAAATTTGATATCTCATTTGAGAGTGCTTGCTAGCTTGCAAATTTGCTAGGTCCTTTATAATACCGGACATAATACGTTCACACATATTTACACATGCTATATAATATAATACTAATAAATTATTATAATAGTATATATTATCTAACTCGACTTATTAATTTGCGAATTTATTGTTTAATCGATTTTTCAGGTTTGAGGGAATGAAAGGGTAATTATAATTATCCTTGGGATAATTTTCAAAAACTAGAACTACTTACCTTTCAAATGCGAGTAATTACTGATTACATCAAAATTGGTTAAAAATTAGCTTGAAGTGAAATTTCGCGCAAAAAAGTGTAATTTTAACCCACTGCGGGCCGTCTATTAGCCAGACCTCAACAAATCATGTAGCAAAATTAATTAATAGGATTGATTTTGATGATTGCAATTTTTTATTCAAAATATCAAAAATAAGGTACCTATACATAAATAAAATCATATAAAAAAATACTTTTTAAAAACAAGCTTTTATTAAAAATGCATTTAATTTTTTTTTATTGAAAAACATTAATTTTCAGTTATTTAAATAATTTGTTCAACAAATTAACGTCATTTTAAAGCATTTTATTAAATATATACATATGTACGTATTTAGAATTTATTAAATATTGATGAAATTTTGCGTATTTGTTCGAAATACCCTTATTTAATAGAAGAAATTTTTAGAGTACGTTACTTGCATTCATTTTTATTCTACAAGTTTTTCTCCCAAGTTTCGTATCCACTCACGCCGTGTATAAAATAAATATTTGCTGTTTTGAAAATAATTATTCAATTTTGAAAAAAAAGTGCTTGTTTAAGACGTATTGATCTGATGTTTTTTTAAAGTTTAAACCCTCTATGTTCTAGTTTAAGTCCCTTAAGTTCAATATATTCAATTTTAGAGTCATTTATTCCCCAGATTTTTCGCGCATCAAGATCGTTTGCTGTGTTAAAAATATTTACTGAATTTTGATAAAATTTTGTTTAACTTTTCGAATTACACTTATTTAACAGTAGAAAAATTTAGAGCACGTTACTTGCATTATTTTTCGTTTTACAAGTAGTTTTTCTCCAAATTTCCTATCCGCTCGTGCAGCGTATAAGTTATAGTAAACGTTTACCATTATACAAATAAATATTTAATCTTGACAAAAAAAGCTATGCTTACCTATTTAAGACGTTTCTTTTTAACCCCTCTAGGTTCTTTTTTTCAAAAATACAAAGTTATTGCTCGCAAATTACAAATTTCTGGAAAAAATTTGGAAAATTTTCGGAAAATGTTTGCACCTCGAATACACATTCCTAGCAAAAATTACAAAAAAATTGTAAAACTTTGAGAAAATTCCCGGAAAATCCTTACTTTGACAAAGTATTTTTAATCAGCGATCCTAAAACTTCGCAGATAAAATTTTCTCGTTGATACCGAACTTTATACCTATATGTATTTAATAAATTTTCAAAACTAAGAGGAGGGGGGATTAAATTCGACGGCTAGAATGTTTTTGATTTCAAATGTTATGATATGACGAACATTAAAAAAAATCATCAAAATCGGTACTGGTTCTGAGGGTTCCAAAGTTTTGACGATTTTCGTACTTCATTGACTTTGTTATTGGTTAGTTCATGAGTTATGTATGTACAAGGATTCAGAGGACAAACATACAGGCAGATACAGACATATAGCTTTCCTATATCGTTTGGATACGGCGATGCGGCAATAGATTTATTAATAGTTTAAAAATTAAAGCATATTTTAATCAGAAATTAGTAAAATAATCGTCTCTTCTTGCGTCTATGTTATAGCTTTAATAAAATTAATAACACATTGATAAAATATAAGTCAGGGGTTATTTTAAGAAAATTTTACAACTGCACATTTTCCTTTTTTTACTTTTAATTTTCCAACTGAATTGCACTTTTAATTTTTAGAACCGCAGAAATAAGCTACAACTGCACATAACCCCTGATGCAAGTTTACCTGTATTATGTTAAATAGTAAGTTGAAAAACAACCATCATAATGCAAAGTATGGAATCGTAATTAGGGAAACTTTATATTATCGAGTACAAGGTTGGAAATTGTAAATTCAGTTGCGAAAATTTTCATTTTATTTTCCTGTCTTAAAAAAGACATATTTACATAAATGAATGCATATAGGATAGGATAGGTGATGTAAATAATATTATGTTTCGTTAATTATTTTAATAAACTTCTCGTGCCGTATAACAGTAAATAAAATCACAATGATGAGTATGTACTTTAACAATATAAAATAGAGCAATAAACTGTATATATTCCCGTATATAAATATTTTCTCACGCTAATTTTCAACATGAAATTTGCATTTGTTGAAAAACAGTGTTAGAAAGAGAATGCGACAGAGTATCGATTAGAAAGAAACACAATAAGAGCAGCTGATTCACTATACTGACATAAAAAATAAAGACATTTATCATTCCCACATTTTTATGTTTTAATTATAAATAAAAGCAATGAATACATATTTTATAAATTAAAATACCTTGCAATACAATTCGATTGTAGTCATTTTTATGTATCCCACACAGAAACGATGTACTTAACAATTATTATTATATCAACAACAAACTGCACTGACAGATATGTACACTTTTTTCTTCAGTATGTATTTTGTGTTACGATTTTCCCGAAAAGAATAAACTTAAACTAATAAATACACAATTCACAACTAATCCGACAGCTACTGACGACATGTCAAAAACCGTCTGTTCAGTGTTGAAATAGGAACTGACGAGTTGTACGAGTATCAATTGTGTGGAGGTGGAAGAGAGCAAGCGTAATTTTCGAAAGATACTCGTCTAGATACACTCAACATTCTGTTATACGACGGCATCGGTAATTCAAAAATTCCACTATACAACGGTTCATTCATTATTCATTTAAAAACAATTTGTGAAAAAAAATTATAATTAAAGACGAAAAAAAAAACCTTCGGCTTCGGCTTCGGCCAAAAACTGACCTTCGGTCGGACACTACTGTCGGCACATTGTATAACGGAACGGTCGTGTAGTGGATGGTCGTGTAGCAGAACGCTGAGTGTATGTATATTTTTATGTAATGCGTTTACATTTGACTACACTCACCGCTCGATATAACGATGGTGTTGATAATTCAACCGCTTGATATAACGACAGCGAGAACCCCCCCCACTACCATGCCGACTAACGTTAATTGGTGAATTTAAATTTCGCGCAGAAATATAGCAGTCCGTATATTGTTCTGTGGTCGGTGGTATTATGGCGGGGATAGGGGAAGGTAGCTAAATCAAGCGGTGGCTGCGTCGTTGTATCAAGCGGGCGTTAATCAAAGGTCGTTATATCAAGCATGTATGTATATTTATTATTCTGTGATTTGACCCGAATTCGTTCAAATCTGCGCATTACGTCACATGCTGGTGATTTAAATTTTCATTTGTGTTGCTGTTAATATTGTGTATACTATAATGCAGGCTAGTCCAACCCGCGGCCCGCGGGCCGCATGCGGCCCCCGAGCATTAGATTAAAAAAAATTGTGAAATATGAAAATCAGATTTTTTGTTAAAATAGAAATATAATATTTCTAATAAATATATAAAATAAAAATTATAGATACAGAGATATAAATAGTTATATGAATTAATTAAATCAACAACGAAAAAAAAAGGTCTACAAATTTTTTTGCGGCCCTTAACAAACTTTTTTCACTATTTTTTTGCACTCTGCGGCCCACAAAGCTCAAAAGGTTGGACACCTATGCTATAATGTATAGTTACTCAGAATGAATAAAAAAATAATAGAAATATAAATAGATTCTATACAATGGGTACACATTATAGAAAATAATTTGAATAGTCAAAGTTGAAATAAAACTGAAATTTTATGTATACTTGATTTTTTTTATTGATTTCTATATCAGGGCGCAAAGGGCACTTGCCCTGAGCAGGGGCGGACTTCGGCTTAGAGTCCGAATTATCTAAAATGGAAGCGAAACAAAAAAAAAATAAGTCCAGATATTAATACGGCCAATTTTTGAAGTTATACTTCTTTAGGCGCACTGCTACATATTTTTAGATGGGCATTTTAACGATTGAGTGGTGACGTTACGCGATATTTTTTTATAACTATATGTAATTTTTTTATGTACCACAATTATTAATTTAAATAATGTTTATTAACTAATTTGAAGGAGTCTACCCCCCCCCCCCCTTGAATACACCACTGTGCCAACTCAAAATATATTCAAGTCAAAGTAATCAAGCGCGTATTGAGAAAAATTTCGAATAAATATTTTATACAGGGTGGGGCAATAGTGCTCGGTTGTTCGATAGCTCGTAGACCGTAACAGATAAAAAAATATTTTTAATGCAGATGTAAACTGATAGTAAATGCGCATAAATAGAAATTATTTTCAAATATACAGAGTGTTACAAAAAAGCGTGGCACGCTTTAGTTCATTTTTTTTAAATGGAATGCCCCGAATATTTTTGCATATTTAACACTTCTCTTGAGATGTTTATTCATATCTAAAATATTAGCCCCATCTAATGTCCGCTTAAGAAGTAATAACATATTTTTCAAAAAAAATGAGTTTTATATTACTCCAAATAACAATTCACCACTACCGCAGCCGCAGCGTTGAATACGAAATTAAGTGAGGACCTTATTGTCAGAGGTTGTAAGGTGCTTTTCTTTAAATATCGTAGAGCCATCATGTACAGAGTGTTCAAAATTAATTTTCAAATTTTGATAACTTCAAAGTGATTTTTCTCAATTTTTTCAAATGGAACATCCTATATATTTTTTAACGATGATATGTAGAATTAAATAATGAACATTTTTTATACAAACATTATCTTGGCTTTTCTTAACCCCTCTTGATTTATTGAGAAAAAGGTACAAAATTCGACCATATTTACTAGAAAAATAATGTTTTTTCTTAAATAAAACAAAACACCATCCACAGGGTGTTAATGTTACCCATAAAATCAGAATATTAAGTTTGTATCTCGATCTCAAACAGCACATTCGTGAATTAATTTGATTGTAAATTATTTTGGTTGTTTATGTTCAACAAAACAATAAGGCATCTGTTTGCTAGCTGAAAAAAATGCATGATGTTTTTATGGGCAACATTAACACCCTGTGGATGGTGTTTTGTTTTATTTAAGAAAAAACATTATTTTTCTAGTAAATATGGTCGAATTTTGTACATTTTTCTCAATAAATCTAGAGGGGTTAAAAAAAGCCATGATAATATATCAAATACAAATCCCCTAACCATAAAAATTGTAAGAGTTTAGACTTATACGTGTTTCAATAGCAATGCTATCATCATCAGAGTCCTAAAGACACTGTGTCTTTAGGACTCTGATGATGATAGCATTGCTATTGAAACACGTGTAAGTCTAAACTCTTACAATTTTTATGGTTAGGGGATTTGTATTTGATAAGTCATAACCATAGTTTTTGTCTGTTGTTTGTTATAAGCCATGATAATGTTTGTATAAAAATGTTCATTATTTAATTCTACATATCATCGTTAAAAAATATATAGGGTGTTCCATTTGAAAAAATTGAGAAAAATAACTTTGAAGTTATCAAAATTTGAAAACTAATTTTGAACACTCTGTACATGATGGCTCTACGATATTTAAAGAAAAGCACCTTACAACCTCTGACAATAAGGTCCTCACTTAATTTCGTCTTCAACGCTGCGGCCGCGGTAGTGGTGAATTGTTATTTGGAGTAATATAAAACTCATTTTTTTTGAAAAATAAGTTATTACTTCTTAAGCGGACATTAGATGGGGCTAATATTTTAGATATGAATAAACATCCCAAGAAAAGTGTTAAATATGCAAAAATATTCGGGGCATTCCATTTAAAAAAAATGAACCAAAGCGTGCCACGCTTTTTCGTAACACTCTGTATATTTGAAAATAATTTCTATTTATGCGCATTTACTATCAGTTTACATCTGCATTAAAAATATTTTTTTATCTGTTACGGTCTACGAGCTATCGAACAACCGAGCACTATTGCCCCACCCTGTATATTAGAAATAAAACGGCTAATCAATGCAGATTTAGTACTATCGGTGTTAATTAAAATTGTTCGATAATATAATAATTTTGTGAATTTAGCACAAGCATGTACTGTGCAGTACTGTGCACTTGACAGATATACATATTTACTTCTTTAGACGCACTGCGGCACACACACATTTTTGGGGTCTAGGTAAGTTCACCGCCTGGAATATTTCAACGCAGGAAAGTTCACCGCCCAGGGGCACATACAGGGGGGGTACGGGGTCATGACCCCCCCCCCCCCCCCCAAGAATAAAAATATATAGTTTTTATTAAATAATTTTGTTCTTCGTGAAAACACACGAATCTTTTATTGAAAACTTTTTTTTGAACAACCTTAATTTTCCAAGATATCTAACAAAATATTTCCAGATTTTGAACTTTCAAGATTTTTGTACTCAGAAACCATTAATCTTAGAGAAAAAATACGAAGTACAAAAAATGTTTATTTTGATCTAGTAAAACTTATTCTAGATTAAAAAAAAATTGAAAAAAATTAATTTTTCAAATAATTCTATGTCTTATTAAATTATATTAAATGAAAATATGCATTTTTTCATTTTACTGTAATAATACTAACTTGAGCACGCATTAGATGACCTATGAGATAAGGTCATTCAATGTCACTCAAGGTAAGAAAAACAAAATTCAAACGATACGAAAGTAGAAATCCAGTGGGGTCAAATCTGGTGAATAAAAATAAAAAAAATAAATTACAGAGAGAGAAGTTTTATAAGTCTCACTAATAGAGGTATTTTGGTGCCGAAGTGACGGGATCTCAGTATGAACTCTAGTAATAGAAGTTTTCCACTTATCCATGTCCCATTTAATCAAGTTTCACTGTAATAATAAGTGTGCAAAAACCTTTTGTATTTTTTTTAAATCTAGAATAAGTTTTACTAGATCAAAATAAACATTTTTTGTACCTCGTATTTTTTCTCTAAGATAAATGGTTTCTGAGTAAAAAAAATCTTGAAAGTTCAAAATCTGGAAATATTTTGTTAGATATCTTGGAAAATTAAGGTTGTTCAAAAAAAAGTTTTCAATGAAAGATTCATGTGTTTTCACGAAGAACAAAATTATTTAATAAAAACTATAGGTTCCCATTTAAAAAAATGATGTTGACCTTCAAATATCCTTGAAGGCGACGCTAAAATAACACATAAACATTACTATTCGATGACCCCCTCACAACCAAACATTTTTTGGTTAAAACATTTTTTTCAAATTTGCGAAAGTTCTGAGATACAAATCTGTAACACTTTAAATGCCCCATCCTGTATATAAAGCTCAACGTCTCTCTGTCTGTCTGTCCGTTAGTGCGCTTATCACTCGAGAACCACTTATCTGATTTACGTGATTTATTTTTTAACTCATAGGTACATTCTCTGGCCAGGTTATAGGCTATATTTTGTTACGTTAGGTAACATAACAACTAAGCAGTGACGATAATAGTAAATCAAGTCGGAAAAAATTTTGCCGACGGCGCGCTGTTTTGCAATACGCTTCCTAAACCGTTGAATATAGAACAAAATAATGTATTAAAGAATTGTGTAGAATCAAAAGTGCTACAATAAAGTCCGCGACACCATATGTCTAACTTTTATATTTAAGCCACAATGACTGCTTTTATGTTACAAAGAAAACATAAAATATTTGGGTTCGGTTTACATGGAGTTTTGACCTGCAAAACTTTAATCCTTATTGAAATAAATGATTTCATCGTCATAAGTACTTAATGTAGATATAATTTGCCCTTTACAGCATTTGGTGGTATAGTTTAGGAAATAACATTAAATAAGTTTTATACGGTAAAATATTATTAATAACGCGCGAACTAAATACGCCGGTATTCGATCTCCCTCGGCTCGGCCGTTGTCATTTGACCGTCAGTTTTGTTTCAATAATTAAATTTAAATTTAAGTGTTGTTTTTATTATTACAATAATAACTAATCGTGTTTGTACTTAATTTGTACTTAATGCGAGCGAAGCCGCGTGGGTACATCTAGTTTAGTATAAAATGCAGTTAAAACATCACTACCCTTGGGAATTAATGGGTTAAAGCAGTCAGATGAACATAGGCTGATTATGAGTTTAAATCACTATTTTATTAATTTTTCAACTACACTACAATATCATTTGAATAAAAATTGTGTTACCATATTGTGTATCTCTCACACTCACTACTACCTTTTTATCAAAATTCCAATTTTTAGTCATTGATGTTTTTTTTTGCTTTCATTACTAATTATTAAAATTTAAATTAAAGAATTTGCAGTCAAGAAAATGTTTATTAACTAATATCTCGCAAACAACAGCTTTAAATAAATTTTGATTTACAGATTATTAAGGTAGCGGATTTTTCTGCATAAGTGAAATCATGTTCTGGAATAGCCTGTATATCATATTTTTCTTCGCAAAAACTAAACGATGAAATATTTTGAGATTGTACGTTTATTTAAAATATACATACATACATAGTGTTCCAGATAACTTTTCCAGCATGGGGATCACAGTATCTATAAGAGATACAGGTTTGGTTAAATGAGATGAATTATATGTATGAAAGGGGTGAGTATTATTACACCAAAAAATATTCATAATTCTATGTGGTTTAGGCGGTATACCCAAAAAACTGAAAATTCGGAATTTCTTTAAATGGCTATAACATTTTTGTTAAAGTAGATAGGTACTTTTTGTTTGCGGTTTCTTTAAGCACTTTTTTGTGTAGAATTGATTGGTGTATTTAGATTTTTTATATCACTTTTAGTTTCCGAGATACAAACCCTAACTTCAGTTTTTCTTATGGGCCGCTAAGTTGGCTATGGCATATTTGAACGTGTTTTTTACTCTACTTTACAACGATATGTCACTTGCCATATTTATTATCGAAAAAAAAATTATAATATATTTTTTCAAATAGTTCATTGTTTCAAATATTCATTTGTTATTTTGATTGTTGTTATTGTGATTTTTGTTTACAATTTTTGTTTTTCATGGCTCACTTAAAAGTTAGTAATAAAATACTTCATAAATATCACTGATATTTAGTATTTCGACTTTTTTTCGATAATAAATATGGCAAGTGACATATCGTTGTAAAGTAGAGTAAAAAACACGTTCAAATATGATACAGTCAACTAAGTGGCCCATAAGAAAAACTAAAGTTAGAGCTTGTAACTCGGAAACTAAAAGTGATATAAAAATTCTAAATACACCAATCAATTCTCCATAAAAAAGTGCTTTAAGAAACCGCAAACAAAAAGTACCTATCTACTTTAACAAAAAAGTTATAGCCATTTAAAGAAATTCAGAATTTTCAGTTTTTTGGGTATACCGTCTAAACCACATATAATTATGAATATTTTTTTGTGTAATAATACTCACCCCTTTCATACAAATAATTCATCTCATTTAACCAAACCTGTATCTCTTATAGATACTGAGATTCCCATGCTGGAAAAGTTATCTGGGACACCCGGTATATACCGAGTGGACCATTTTAACGTTTAATGGAGAATAATAACTCGACCGGTAAGTGAAATAATAAAAAAGTTTTCAGATAAAAGTTGTACGGTTTGGAGGGGGACATAGACGTACTTAGATGAAATTTTTTTAGGTGGTGTTTTCAAAGTGGTATAAAGGTCAACATCATTTTTTTTAATAGGAACCTATAATTTTTATCAAGTTATTTTATTTTACGTGAAAAAACACGAATCTTTCATTGAAAACTTTTTTTGAAAAACTTAAACCTTTCCAAGATATCTAACAAAATAATTCGAGATTTTGAACTTTAAATATTTTTTTACTCACAAACCATCAGGTTTAGGGAAAAAGTATAAAATGCAAAAAATGTTTATTTTGGTCTAATAAAACTTAAAGAATTATTCTAATTTTTTTTAACATTTTTTTTTTTTGCTTAAATAAAATAAATTGAAAAAGGTTTAAAATTTTAAAAATAATTCTTCAAGTCTTATTAGATCAAAATAAACATGTTTTGTATTTTGTACTTTTTCTCTAAAGTTGATGGTTTCTGAGTGAAAAAATATTGAAAGTTCAAAAGCTCGAATTATTTTGTTAGATATGTTGGAAAGGTTTAATTTATTCAAAAAAAGTTTTCAATGAAAGATACGTGTTTTTTCACGTAAAATAAAATTACTTGATAAAAACTATAGGTTCCTATTTAAAAAAATGATGTTGACCTTCATATCACCCTGAAAACAGCACCTAAAAAATTTTCATCCAAGTACGTCTATGCCCCCCTCCAAACCGTGTAACTTTTATCTGAAAAGTTTTTTGATAACAATTCACCATAAAAAGTTATTAGAGGTGTGCACTTAAAATGGGTCACTCTGTATAATTTTGAGTTGAATAAAAAATAATATTAATGCATATATATATTTTTAATTCGGTATAATTAACCATAAGTTTAGTATAACATATTATTTTGTATGTATATGTAAATAATATAAATGAATTTTACCTATATTGTTAAATATAAAAAATAGGCTGATAATAATTTTAATATGTACATTTTTATTAAAATATATACTATGTATGTTCAATGTTGCTATTAGTCGATATTAGCACCGATTTTTATGTTGTTTTTTTTAATGTTCGTTATATCATACTATTTGAAATCAGAAATAATTTATACAATTTTGGAAATTTGTATAATTAACCGATTTCATATACATTAATTCCAATTTTCGACGAGAAAATTTTACATGGGGTTTTGGGGGTCGCTGATTAAGAATACGTTATCAAAATAAGGATTTTTCGGGAATTTTCCTGACATTTTTTTTTTTTTTGTAAATTTATTGAAATTTTTGCTAAAATGTGTAGGTATTCGAGATGTTTTTTTAAAATAAATATCTCAACAAAGTTGAGTTATACAAAAATTTTCCAAAATTTTCACGGAAATTTTTAATTTGTAATAACATTGTATTATTGAAAAAAAAATAACCTTGAGGGTGAAAACATAATTTTTTTTTGTCAAAATTGAATAATTACCTATTTCCAAAACGGCAAACGTTTATTATTTTATAAGCACGCAAGCGGATACGAAATTTCGGAGCAAAACGTGAAAAATCGAAATTAGTACACGTAATGTGCTCTAAAATTTTCTACCCTTAAATAAGGGTATTTCGATCAATTTTGCAAAATTTCATCTGTATTCAATAAAATCTAAATATGTACGTACATACATATGTCCAAGATAAGCGTGCAATGCATGGGGATATCCTGACCTAAACGGTAAGAGATACAGATGTGGTTAAATGAGATGAATTATTTGTAAGAAAGGGGTGAGTATTACAACATCAAAAAATATTAATAATTTTATGTGGTTCAGGCGGTATACCCAAAAAACTGAAAATTCAGAATTTCTTTAAATGACTATCTTTTTTGGCAAAGTAGATAGGTACTTTTTGTTTGCGGTTTCTTAAAGCACTTTTTTGAGTAGAATTGTTTGGTGTATTTAGAATTTTTATATCACTTTTAGTTTCCGAGTTACAAGCCCTAACTTTAGTTTTTCTTATGGGCCGCCAAGTTGGCTATATCATATTCGAACGTGTTTTTTACTCTACTTTACAATTATATGTCACATGTCATACTTATTATTAAAAAAAAGTAAAAACCTTTTTTTTGTAATAGTTTATTGTTTTTAAATATGCATTTGTTATTTTCATTGTTGTTATTGCGATTTTTGTTTAACAATTTTTGTTTTTCATGGCTTACTTAAATGTTTGTAATAAAATACTTTATAAATATCACCAATATTTAGTACTTCAACTTATTTTCTATAATAAGTATGTCATGTGATATATCGTTGTAAAGTAGAGTAAAAAACACGTTCAAATATGATATAGCCAACTTGGCGGCCGATAAGAAAAACTAAAGTTAGGGCTTGTAACTCGGAAACTAAAAGTGATATAAAAATTCTAAATACAACAAACAATTCTACTCAAAAAAGTGCTTTAAGAAACCGCAAACAAAAAGTACCTATCTACTTTACCAAAAAAGTTATAGTCATTTAAAGAAATTCTGAATTTTCAGTTTTTTGGGTATACCGCCTGAACCACATAAAATTATTAATATTTTTTGATGTTGTAATACTCACACCTTTCTTACAAATAATTCATCTCATTAAACCACATCTGTATCTCTTACCGTTTAGGATATCCCCATGCATTGCACGCTTATCTTGGACACCCTGTATATGTAGGTAGGTATATTCATTTATAATTAAAATATCAAACAATATTAAAAACTATTATTAATTAAACTTAATTTTGAAAACAATCATTTTTGATATAACGAAAATTAAAATCAGTGCTGTTTCTGAGAGTTCCGAAGTAAAAACGTTCATTGTCAAGACTATTAACAAAAAATTCTGTATGTGCAACTTAAGTACTAATATTATTTATGTAGTGTATATTGAACGGGCACGTATAAAAAATAGGTGTCCTTAATTTTTACCTGATTAACATTTTTATCAAGTTTCATTCAAATCCGAGAGTGACACCTCGGGATCTTTTTTTGTTAGTAAGCATTATCATTGTAAACGGTATATTAGAAAAGGCAATTACAGTCGAAACCGGTTATAACGACATCGAGGGGACCAGTCCAGTCATATTAGGTCGTAAAAGCCGATAGTCGTAAAAACCAGTGAAAAGGCTATTATATGGGATTCAGCCAGACTTTTATTTTGAGTCGTTAAAAGTGACACGTTGTATTAATCGATGTCGTTATAACCGGTTTCAACTGTATATAGTCCAGTAACTTTAGGTTTTCACTAGGAATAAATTCGCATAGAGCTGAATTTTTGTATACACCTTCGTTTTGCCTTTATAAATAAGTTACCAAAAGTCCCCATCGATCCCCTGTGAGCATACTTTTTTACAGCCCACACAAGGTGCTAATAATTAGTTTTAGCTAGATATCTCTGTATATATTGTCTCTATGACTAAAATAGTTATTATCAAATATAAAGATTAGAAAATTATCTACAACAAAGATCCAATACCTTTTTTCGTACAAGTAATTGTTTTCACGTAGTATGGGGGTATTCTAGTCTAAAAATGTAAAATATCGATTTTATTTTTTTGCATTTTTTTAATAAATAGGAGTTCAAAAAAGATATATCCAAAACCCTATACCCAAATTCCCAAAATTGACGAAGTTATAGTGGATTGAAAGAGATATGTAACATTGAATAGCCAACTATACGTAAACTTTGATCGCGTTTTTCACGAAACTGAAAACTGATATTGGCTGCCATAATAACTCAAGATCTACTGAACCGATTGACTTCAAATTTTCTGTGTACACAAGCTATTACTATCGGTAACAGAATTGAGTAAATCAAATATTTTTGTTTTACGGGCAATGAAAGATTGAAAAAATAGTAACGAAAATTTTATAGATACTTTTCTAAACGCCGCCATTTTTTTAATTTTCAATTAAAAAAAAACCCGCTATAACCACACTTATATAGATAAAGAAATTTATTGGTTTTGTTTTTTCGGATGAACAGAAAAGCTGGAATCATGGCAATCATTTGGAGACGTTTTTTTCATGCTGTACGTGGTTCCTGTACAAGCGTAATAATTATTTATTTATTTTTATTTTTTTAATTTGTATAGCTTGTCTAAACTTATATAAAAGTAAATACAAAAAATCTACAATAAAAAGTTTTATACTTTTTTGTAAAAAAAATTCCCCAAAAAATCTTAATAAAAATTCATTCCTATATTATATTAATATAACATATACTTTTTGGTTATTGTTAATATTATGACAAATGTGTGAGGTGCCTAATTTTGTCAGTAGTTAGAACATACAAAGATGTATATTATCTGCAAACTCCCTAGTAAAGTAGGCCCCGGAACACCCTCATCGAATAGCCCAAAATATTGTGTATATAAGGATTTTATAAACAAACTGTATCTAATAAACGGAATGTCCGATCAACATCGTCTTTCATATATAAGACAGTTAATTATTTTTTTACAAACATTTTGATAGTATTTTAACTAAAAATTAACGAATTGTTTTTAAAATGGCGGCCAAACTTTAAATTTTTCTTAAAAAAAATATTTTTTTTAGTTTCACCGCAATTTTGAAAGGCATACAATTTAATTTGGATAAAATATTAATAAAAAGGTTGTAGAAGATTAAATTATCTGTCTAAAATGTGAAAAAAGATGTTGATCGGACATTCCGTTCACTAGATACAGCTGTTCACAAAATCCGTATATAACAAAAATTTGGGGCCTTCGATGGGGATGTTCCGGGGCCTACTTTACTAGGGTGTTTTCAGGAAATATACATGTTGGTATACTCTAATTATTGACAAAATTTGGAACCTCGCACATTCGGCATAATATTTACATTAGTCAAAAATTCTACATTTCTTGTGTTAGTAGTATTTAAGGTAGAGTGCCATATTATGAAACAACTTGGAAAACAGCGCCTCTTATGAAACACACGTGTATTAATCAATTTTAATAATATTCATACTTCGTTTTGTGTACTAAAAAAATTAATCTAGCGTCATTGAACCTTTTAGTTTAATTATAGTACAAAAATCAAAATATCATTTAAATACAAATAATCGAAAAAAATATTTTATCATAGCGCTACCTAAAAGTTGGTATTTACTGACATCAAAGTGGTAAAAATGTACTGATTTATAGTTTACTATTTTCATGTATTTCTTTGTATTTTATATACTTTACGATATATAAATGATAAGTCAAATTATAGATGAGACATTAAGGAATGAAATGATATAATTATTTTATAGATTTCAGTAAATTAATTATTGATAAACACATGTTTTCTTATAGGAACGATAATTGTCATTAGTCTCCCATTTATGAAACACCATAGATGAGTGAATCAGAATAGGTACCGACATAACCTTACTATTTTGTATTAAGGAACCAATTAAGAAACATAAGTATTGTTCGAAATAGTATTGTTTTTTATTATTTAAATAATTTTTTATCTTAAAAGTGATATAATGTGAAATAATGTATGTTTAAGTACACATTTTATTTAAAAATATAACAGGTAAGCAAAAGTTTTTTATACAAATTATAAATCTAACCTCAAAACATAAAACTGTCAATAACTTCAATATTATTTATATTTTATATTTGTTTTAGCAATGAAAACTAAAAAAATAAAGATTAGTGATCAAAATAACAATAAAAATAGACACAATGAACAAAAAAAGTTAATAAAAAAGTTAAGAATATACAAAATCAGCATCTACAAAGGAAAGTTACTTTATTTGTTAATGCTATTGAGAAGAATTTAAAAAAAATAAGAAAATTAAAAGGAAAAACTATACAACTGAAGCAATTCAGCAAGCTATAAAAGCTGTGAAAGACGGTGCTACTTTAAGAAAAGCAGGTGACAGTTTTGGAGTGCCGGCAGCCACATTATTTAGAAAAATCAAAAATCCTGAATTAATAGACAAAAAAAGTGGACCTCCTACAGTATTAAAAAAACAAGAAGAGGAAGAGATTTCAAACAAGGAAAATTACAAAAAAGAAGGTTAGAAAACAACCTTTTTAATGTATACAGGGTGGTTCGGTTTGGGATACAGATATTTTAGGAGCTGATTCCCTGACTCATTGTGAGTAAGAAATTGTGCGGGGAGTGGGGGTCTATCTTTAACACCCTCTGAGTTACAGGGTGTTTAATTTTTTTTAAAGAGATAAGACGTGGGTCTTATAGTTTTCCAGTTATTAATTAATCCCCAAAGTGACTATTTTGCTACCTGCCCTATTAAATGAAACAGTCAATAAATTTATTTTTTATAACTACATAATTTTATTATTTATTATTATTTACCATAAAAATAATTATTTTCCGGAAAACTGTAAGACCCACGTCCAAACTTTGTATAGTGAATTTGTAGGTAACATTATGATGTACCAAAATAATGATAAAAAATACAACATGTTAGGGGTACTTTTGGAGAAAAATGTCATGTTCATAAAAAAATTTAACAAAAAAAGATAATTTTCGACTTTGATGAGCTATAATTCGGAAATAACAATACGGATAGCAATAACCGTAATACTGAAAAATATGTTAGTTAATTACCTATGAAACTGACTCATTTTGATTGCTCTAGATACGTTACTTTAGAAGTTATGAAATAATCTTTATTGTAAGAACTACTCTTTAAAAAAAAATTAAACACCCTGTAACTCAGAGGGTGTTAAAGATAGACCCCCCACTTCCCGCACAATTTCTTACTCACAATGAGTCAGGGAATCAGCTCCTAAAATATCTGTATCCCAAATCGGACCACCCTGTATAATGGTACATTATTAATTGATTTCGAATATTTATCTATATTCTATTTATTTTTAGGCATAACTGAATCAATACATAGTGAAAATTTCACCAAGTCTTTTATTATGCCAAACAAATATTTACCAAAAAAAAAAAAGAGTCCAACTAGAAACCAAAAATAAACAAAAATTACCAACAGTAGGTACTTCCGATGAGTGGTGGAAGTTATAAATAGAAAAAGAAAAAAGGCTTGAAGTAATAGAAAATAAAAAAGCAAGAAAGAAAAAATTACAAGAAAAAAAACAATTAGCCCTAAAGAAAAAGGAATTGGAAGAAAAAATGAAAGCATTGCAAAAACAAATTAAGGAAGAAGCCTAATTATATTTTTTATATATATATATAGTTAAATTTAAATATCGTTATAATATTTAAATTATAGTTTATAAAATTTAAAAAAGTTAATAAAGTTTAATGTTCAATATGTTGTTAAAATACCCTTGCCAATCGATTCGTGAATCAATCCCGAGCCCAATGAGGTACATAAAACATAAAACCATATATGAAAAATTTTGGAAAGGGGGGGGGGGTCATGACCGGAAAAATACCCTTATCAATCGAATCCTGAGCCCAACGAAGTACATGAAGCCATATATAAAAATGGGGGGGGGGGTCATGACCGGAAAAATTCCTAAAATGGGCTAAACTAGAGCCACAGACCTACCATTTAGCGAAAACTCAATGTCTCTAGGTGGCCATGGAGCCGAGATCTCGCTGTGGAAGACAGACAGACGGACAGATAATCAAGCATATTAATATTATACATTTAATTTATATTATTAATATTATAATATTCAATTTTTTTAATTCAAGTAAATTCTTTAATGCTTTACTAATTTAAAAAAAATAATAACAATTCAATTAATATTAAAGTTAATTTTATAAATATTAAATTAATTAAGTCAATAAAATTATAAAATTTAATAAAATAGATAGAAAAATAACATAAAAAAGAAAAACTGGTATGTTCCAAAATAGGGGAATCAATTATGAAACAAGGGCGCCAGTGCAAAAATCATGTTTCATAATAGGAGACATTAGATCCTTCACTTTTTTTGTTATTGCGTGAAAAATATTATATTTAATTGAATTTTGAGAACACGACGTTATAGAGGAAACATAGGCCGATCAAATAATGCATTAAAATGTTTCATTTTAATAACTTACTAAAGTTTTATAAGAGCGCAAACAAAAAGTGCCCGAAAATCGTTCCATAATATGGTACTCTACCTTACTTAAGTCGTCACCTTTGCTTCCAGTTTCCGTGAAAATTATAGTTCGTATGAAAAACTATGAATAACCTTTTTTGTAGAGAATTTTCTAGTCTTCCCATTGTTATATGACTTTCACTATCGTAAAATCTATAAATACAGAGATATTTACATAAAACTAATTATTAGCACCTATTGAGGGCTATAAAAAAGTATGCTCACAAGGGATCGATGGGGACTTTTGGCATCTTATGTATAAAGACAAAAAGTAAGTGTATACAAAAATTCAGCTCTATGCGAATTTTTTCCTAGATACAGCTATTTTTCTTCTAAATGCTCTGGACTAATATAGGATTCAGCCGGGACTTTCATTTTGAGTTGTTAAAACCGATACGTCGTATTAACCGGTTTCTACTGTATTCCAAAATAATAAATTTATTGTTAGCTATTTGCTGATGACATCAATATTTATGAAAAATATAAAGAATTGATTTTTTTTGCAATTATTTTTAAATTCTAGGTCATTAATCGATGTCATTTTTATGCTGATATAATATTATTAAGCTTTGCAAAACATTTTCTAAAATTACCTGAATTCCTGAATATTATTTAAAATGAAATAAACAGAAAGCTATGAAATATATATTTTTTAAATATTCATGACATATTTAATTCTGTGACAGAAGTACAAAAATGTCTTTCTTAACATTGTTATTCAAAGCACAAAGTATCGAGAGAGAACTAAAAACCTATATAACAGAAAAAGAATTTGCTATTAAAATTCACTCGGATGAAAAACCTAAATATAATATAAGTGATAAATATCGACACTATTGTCAAAACCTGAAAAAGAAGCTTACGAATTTTTTCTGTTTCTGTTCCTTTATTCCAAAGACATCATTTTTACATAGATTTATTGTGTGTTTAAGAACGGAAGGAACACTCGAAAACTACATCTTAAAAAGTATTATTGGCTTCGTTGGTGGAATATTTTTAACATATCTATTTTTCTTATTTTTTGTTTTCCAATTGAATTTTAAACTGTCAACCGCGACTATAATGTGCTCGATAATTGGTTCTATCTTAACTATCGGGTTAGCGTTTAATTCAAAAGTCAGGTAATTATAAATTAATAAATACCTATCTCAAAAATATTTTATGTTTTAATTTTTTTTAACATAGATGCGTAACATTTCTGTTACTACCTCAGTTTTTTTCGAAACGTGGACGACAAGCATTGATGGCTTACACATTCATTCTCGCTTTAACAGGACCTGCTAAAAATACTATACATAACATGGGAATATTATCAGAATCATTAGCGTGTGGTCAGGTAAACAATTGTTAATAGATTGGATTTTCTCTTAGATTGTTCATATATAGTAGCTTATTTAAATATATACCAGTATACCTACATTAAGACATTAAGAAAGTAAAATTTTTGTTTATGTTAAGTAAAATCATGCTGTTAGTGAGTTAACTTAGTCTTACCATGTTATTTTTTTCAAGGAACAACTAAAAGCTGCTGTAAAACAAATATTAGAGATAATTAAGAAACCGTTCTATGCTATAAAAGATGCAATCAAGACCGTCATCAAAGCAGTAAAATTTATTATTAAAAAAATTAAAGATATTCTTATAAAAATTAAAAGAATTATTATGTCAATCGGTAAATAATTCATATTCATTATTTTTACGCATATTTTTAATATACTTATTTTTATACTTCAGTAAATTTTATAAGATCTGCATTTGAATGGTTAGCAAGTATAGTAAATATATGTAATAAAAAAATCGGTACACCATTTCAACGATGTATGAGAGTTATGGATAACGCAATATTAGATTGCAATGCTAAGCTCGGCCCTTTATTTAGTTGGTTGTGTTCTGTAACGTATGTAGCTCAAGCGTTATGTTACACTGTTAAGTTTTTAGACTTAATATGCACGCTGCTTGATTTTATAAATGATTCGATAATCGGCGTTATTTTGAGAAGTAAGTTTTTTAAATTAAAATCATAATGATTTATTTTAAATACATAATTTATATTATAGAAGTGAAAATATTTGTAAGACATATCCGCACGATGTTTTATGTCAGAATACAATTTTCTCATTCATTCCATTTCGAAACGAATCAATCGAAAAGTATCAAAGAAATTGCACAAGGTATTATTACTGAAATACAAAAACGGACTGAAGGTATTATCGCAGTGTTCAACATCATGTCCTGTGCGACAAGTTTCTTCTTCTTATTTATTATTTTAAAGTAATATCGTTAACGTTTCATTTATGAACGTATCTTCATATAAATATAAATTTACAGAGTGATGCACTACCGACATACATACTTAACTAACGAAAGATTTGATAATAAATATATTACGAATGATCTGATCGATATCGATTTTAAAAGAGCAAAATTATATAAAGAAACCATTTTACCTTTGAATCGCAGAGAGACAAATCAATATGCCAATGTAAGTGTGAATTAAAGGCTCAAGCACAAATTCGATTTCTGTTGCGTGGTTATTTAGCACTGCTACAAAACCTACGATTATTGTAGCATGTATTTTTACGACTAAATAATTTCGCATGCATTTGGGCTCTAATAGTAAAATAAACATGTGTAATAATTTTCAGTTATCATCTTTACAATTGATACCTGAAGAAAAAGTACAATTATCAAAATCAGCAGTTTTCTTGGGAATGGTCACGTTGAAACTATGCACTCATATGATCGCTGATTATAGCTTGTTTTGGGTATTAGCTATGATAAGACGGCATGGGCAGTACCAATCGACTATTGAAAGTACGTATATTACAACTTTTATCTACACTAATATATAAAAAGAATGTTTGTGTGAGTTTGGTAAAGGTAATCTCGAAAACTACTGGACCGATTTTGATGAAACCTACACCAAATGTACTATACCATCTATTATAGAAAGAAGCATGTTTCTGTATCCATGTGACGAATTAGAATTTTATATCTGTCAAAAATAACAAAATAAAAACTCCGTAGGGTGGGATCATATCAAACTCTTTGAATATGATATCTCGGCCTTTATCTCACATTATAAACTATATATTCAGCGACGGATATTTTTCAGACAAATTAAAGACGGTTATTGTCAAACCACTATATAATAGTATATTGTGCAACTAGTGCGAAAAGTTGTCGATTGCCCACGAGAGCGAAGTTGAGCACACGAGCGAAGCAAGTGCGCTCATTCGCTCGAGTGGGCAATCGACAACTTTTCGCACTAGTTGCACATACTATTTTTTATTACGAATGCGGGGATAATTGGAGTATAAAAACTGATAAAGTTAATATAAGTATAAATTATTTTTAATTAAATGTCAATCTGATCTTTTTTTCTTGTTATTTATTTTAATATTTACTGTTACTATAGAAACACGTTTTTTGCGTGCGGGAATGAAAAAATGCGTGCGGGAATGAAAATTTTACTTGTCGCACTCAAAAGTCGTGTGTTAATTGTGAAGTGGGCAATTAGCGTCTTTTCGAACCCAAAAGCGTGCGCAAAGATACTACTTTCGCCGCATGAGTAATAAAAAAAATGTAACAAGAGCGACATGAATAATTATAGACCAAATATTGCTAACATATTTGAAAAAGCAATACAATCTTGTCTTGATTGCTTCTTAAAAAAATTTAACATTATATCTGATAAACAATTCGGTTATATTTCCGGTCAATCCACTAATACAGCAATTTTAATACAATAAATTCCATTGTGAGCACATGGAACAACCAATATTTAACAGTAGCTGCGTTCTTTGATCTATCCAAGGCATTCTATTCAATAAATAAGGATATACTTTTAACCAAACTTAATAACTATGGCATTAGAGGAACTATTCTCCAACTCTTCGACTCATACACGACAGATAGAAATCAATATGTACAACTGAAACACCAAGTTAATAACTTCCATACAATAATTAACTCTGACATAACAACAATTAAGAAAGGGGTGCCACAAGGCTCACTACTGAGTCCCTTACTCTTTCTTCTGTACATCAACAATCTCCCAAACTTTTAAAAAAATAATAATTTAAGTATTTTTGCTGACACATCTGTCGTGTATGAGGCAAGGACAAAAGAATTATTTAATATATTTCACATATGTTCCTTGAAATCTCAGAAGTCTTATAGGGTACATATCAACAATGTAGCACTCAAAAGAGCTGAGCAGTGAATAAATTTAATCAAAATAAACTAACTACGAGATACATTAAAATTATGCACCTAAGTTTCCGAGAGCTGTATAATGAATACATAACTACTTACATATATTGATGAAATCTACACCGATATATGTGATATACTTACACATATTTGATTTTAGGTAATTTTGCTGGTGTCCACGTTGCTGGAAAAGGCATTCTAGCTGATTTATATAAAACCATCGTGAAAGCATTTCAACCCATGGGACTGAAAATGGATGTTGATTCCGTTCCTTGCCTTCCTGATCCCATACCTCCTGATTTTGATCGATATATACAAATAGGTGAGATGTTGATAATAGATTGTTTAAAAAAAAGTATATTTAAAAAAATAATTATAAATACAAGTATTAACATTAAAGTGTGATATTTAAAAATTACAGTTTTTACATTTAAAATTTAACACGTTATGTACTAAAGCAGAGGTTCGCAAAATTTTTTAACTCGCGGCGCTCTTTTTGGACTAAGACGCTTATCCTTAGTCAAAACATGACTAACAGGTTGACTGGTATAAATAAATCATAAAAAATGTCTCTGGTGCCAAGTAGAAAATAATTATTAAAATCGTATTCTCAATGAGTTGTATTATATATATTTTTTAATTTTATCAAAATAAACAAAATGCTTGTATGTTATGCTTGTATGTTATGCTCGTATACATGATGAAAGCCTAAACAGAAATTTTGTTGACTATAGGGCAGTCGGATACGACCGCCATGGCAGTCAACCTGCTAACTTGTAATGAAGAAGTCAAAAATCTGCATTATTGAACAAATTCATTTATTTATTCATCAATATTCAATTAATGGGATGGAGATCCACGTTGTCTCTATAAAGACATTGTGGCTTCCCCAGACGCTGCAGAGCATTCTTTAGGAACCTCTGTACCGAGGTATTATTTCACAATATTAAAATCAGTGATGATTATAATTAACTATAATTAACTAATTAATTAACTATAATTAACTGATTTAAAATATTTTAATTCGTTTAGTTGAGTTCTCTGACTATGAGTACTTATAATTGAATTTCTATGATTTTTTTGTACGATTTATTTATCAAACATACTGATGGTGGACACTTGAAAATAGATAAGTGATATATACCATTAAAATCAGTATTTCAAGCCACATTCAATAAAATTTTCAACATAGCTCTACGCAGTGGCGTAGTTAGGTGGGGGGGGATTAAGGGGATCAATCCCCTCCTATACATCTACAAAAATTATAAGATGATTCAATAATGAATACATCTAAGTGAAAAATATAACCAATTTTTGGACTTTGCACCACATTAAAGATGATTTTCATAATGAAATATATAACTTTATGAGATTTAATACCGTCATAACCCCCCCCCCTCGCAAAAAGCTTTTTACGCATTTGAAATAAATTCAAAGAAAACTCAATGTCACAAATCACCAATTAAATAAAATTCAAAGAAATATTAAAATGCGACTAACTTCAGTAGATATAAAAGAACAAAAATGAAAATAATACTGACAAAAACTGATTGTTTTTTAATCCTAATGTAAAATTTGGTATATGTCACTTATTTGATTTTACCTTTCCACCGTTCATATAATCGATAGTACTTAACCAAGACTATATATTTATTAGCCCTATACTTCAACATACAACTCAGAACGTGGAATAATTATCTGCTTGAAAATAAGGCAAAAAATTATTTATTAAATGATACCAAATCAGTTGTTGATTTATTTTAACGATGGTTGAAAATTCAAATGTCTATTTTTTATGTTTGAGAAAACTAAACATCAGGTAATGTTTGTACAATTATCTTTCTCTTTGCATCATACACATAATTATTGTCCTTAAAAACACTGCTTGTATAGAACGGTTTAACATCTTGAATATTAATCCTCCTCGCTCTATCGACCAGATCTTTCTCGCTGATTTCAATGACGGTGATATCGGATCCATGAACGCATCGTAAATAAGTGAGCTGGTCAGATGTGAGTTGACGTAACAAATAATATAACAACTCTGCGTGATCTTTCTTGTATGATAAATACTTTTGGAATGTCGCACGCATTGATTTCATCACGCAATATTTCTGCGTGTCGATGAAACTCTCGAGCATCATGCGCATTGCCATGTTGACGTCACTCTCTTGAACGTAGTCACGTAAGTGCATTCTGGCATGTGCTTCTGCCATACGGATAACGCTTTCAATATGTCTGACCGTAATGGGTAAACTGCCTGTAGCTAACGACTCCTGCCTCAACTGGCTGTACATTTTCGCGACTTTATCTTGATCCATGCTGTGTAGTTTCGGATGGACATTTTCTTTTGCGAATACTATGTATTTCTTCAGCATATCCTGTGGTATTGATATGTCTTCTGTTTCCGGTTCTGGTATTGTCATGTTTTCCGGTTTTGAAGGGTGATGTTTTATATGAGAATTCACGACAAATCGTGCTAATCTTTTATCTTGCATGGGATCGACCTCGTCTTTTACGACACAAAGAATATCGAAACGGGATAGAATAGGTTCAGAAAGGTTGACGTTTTCAAGGAAAGTCATACTAGCGTCGTATCTTCCTCCGATAGGATTTGCAGCAGCTATGACAGAACATCGTGCTTGCAATGAAGTCACAATACCAGCTTTCGAAATTGAAATAGATTGCTGTTCCATAGCTTCGTGAATTGACGTTCTGTCTTGGTCGTTCATCTTATCAAACTCGTCGATCAGGCACACACCTTTATCAGCTAATACAAGGGCCCCAGCTTCTAATGTCCACTCCCGTGAAGTGGGGTTACGTCGGACGTAAGCCGTGAGACCGACAGCACTGGCTCCTTGACCTGTCGTGAATACAGCGCGCGGTGCGATCTTTTCTGTGAATTTCAAGAACTGAGACTTAGCTGTACCAGGGTCTCCGCATAAGAGAATGTTAATGTCACCACGAAGTTTGTGTTTCTGACCAGGGTTTTTTGCTTCACCACCAAATAAAGCCAGGGTTAGGGCCCATTTGATATAGTCATAACCATAAATCGATGGAGCTATGCTTGCAATGATTCTTTCTGCTACTCGGTGATCTTTACTTAACTTGACGATTGCAGATACATCTTCATCTGTTAATGATGAAACTATTTGTTTCGAATCGTTCACAACTAAATGATTAGCAAGTAATACTGTTGAGAAGACAGGGAAACCATTTTCCGTGTTAAGAGACCCATCATAATTATTCGTGTAAATCGCTGTTATATCGACTTCATCACCGGGTTTGCAACGATCGCATAAATCAGCCAATAGGATGCAATCTTTTGATCGTGGAATTCGACCTGCTGGAATTCTACCGGGAGACTCTTGTACTGTAACTCTTTGGTAGTTACGGTAAATCGTTTGTTCCATGTTGAGAATAAATGGCCCTGTACTTTGACATTCTGGGCAACTGCCTGGTTTTACTTCAGTCGCATGTGAATGGACAAATGGTCCGAGAACATAACCGCACTTCTGACAGTCATACTTAACTACTGACAGCTGAGGCATGACGCCGGTTGTTGATGTTACAACACCGTTTGTCCTGACTAATTGGTTCAGATGTAATTTACGAAAAGTACGTAATTCTTCAACTAGAGGTAGTTCTGAGATGCGGACATGAATTTCCGATGTTACACGTTCATAACTCGGGAAAGTAGTTAGAACAAGTTCTTTTGCAACTTCGTCAAATATTTCAAGCATCTGGAAAGGCGCTTCTGGAAGAAAGTAAGCTAAGACGTTTTCTTTGTTAGCGAGGACCGGAAATTCAACAGTAAAAGAAGCCTGATTTGTTTCGCACATACGTCTCATACGTTCCTTGTACATGTAACGACCTTTTGCATCGACGTATGTTCTTAAAAAGCTTTTAAAGCGATTTGCAATTTCGGTACGAGGTCCGAGCATTGATACCCATTCTCGAACTGAGTGACCTTTTGTGTCTTCTAGGTTTTCAATGGATTCTAACATTTCTTCATCTTCAGGTTCTGCTCCGGTAGCTGCTTTCTCTGCTGCTTTTCTACGCCTACGTCTCGTATCTTCACCTTCTTCATCTGAATCTTCGTATAGTAGTTCTCTATCATCACGCCTATATATTCCTAAAATGATTTTATTTAATGTTAGTCCTTTTGACAGAATAAAATATGATACAAATATTTACCAGCTTCTTTGTCACGTCGTCTCATTTCTTCTTCGGCTGCTCTTCGATCTCCTTCAGACATAGCATCGTAGTCATCTTCGTCTAGGATATTAGCATCATATCTATCTAATGCTGGCATTGGACGATAATCATTTTCCATGTTATCGCCAAACAGTTCTTCTCCATCTTCTTCTTCTTCATTAGGCATAGGATCATCTGCACCTAAAAATTCAGCAGTTTCATCCTCAAAGGGATCCAAGTCTGGAGCTGGTGAAGTCATTGCAGCTCTATCAGTTCGTGGTGGTGATGAACTCATTGTAACAAATTAGTTTTTGTAATCACTGAATAAACTTTATTCTTTAACACTTCCACTTTCTTTTAATTCAAAAAAACATTATTTAATTAAATTAAAAAAAAGTATATTTAAAATATTTGTATGTTCTCTTAAAAATAAAAACAAATATTAAAACTACAAAGAAAATAAACGTATAAAAAGCGCGCGAAATACACACGCGTGAAGTTATCTACAGTCTAAAAGTATAGCATGTAGGGAAAATTTGAATTTATGATTTGTATTTTATAAACTTCTACTAGATGTCCCTACGTGTTTCAATTTTTGAATTATATTAATATGTACATAATTAATAAAATATGTAGGTACTACACTCATCGCTCGATTTCACAACGTTGTTGGTAATTGAACCGCTTGAATTGACAACGTCGAGAGGGGTCCCCACCACCGTGCCGACCTTAACGTTGATTGGTGAATTTAAATTACGCGCGGAGATAGCAATCACGGTAGTATTATGGAGGGGATTGGAGAAGGTTGGCATATCGCGCGTTTGGCCCGTTTCGAAATCAAGCGGTTACGAAATCGAAGGTTTCGAAATCGAGAGATGAGTGTACATGAAAAAAGTGAAAAAACGTTTTGAACATGTTCATAAAAAAATACTAATCAAATTTGTTAATGATGGCTATATTGGAATTTTTGAAAAATCAGAGATCCACGTATGAAACTTCCATAACTGCAAAAAAAATCGATTTTTTTTTTAGTTTTTTTTTGCAATTATATTACGTATATATGCAAGTTTCATACGGGGATATCTGTTTTTTTTCCAGAATTCCAATATAGCCATTACTAAGGAGTAAATTTTCTCAGTTTTAAAATGCTTTTTGAAAAATAGTTGTTGCATTTTTAGTAGGTACTGAGATATTCGAAATTGAATGATTTATTACACTATCAAAAAGTAACTTGATCCGTAAATATAGTATACGGCATACGGTCAGGTCCTAATACAAAAAATACAAAATGCAATTTCTCAGTCAAATTAAAAGATTTTTACTAAAATCTTGGTTGACATAAAAGCCAAAAGGTAGGTACCTAATAAATCTAAATTTTCATGTTCTTTGATAAAACTAAATTTCTGGATATATTCTTAATATTAGAAGTTTAGAACTAACAATAAGATAAAAAACCTATTATAAAATAATCCTGTAATAAAGGTTTTATTTTTCGTATTTGAAGGGTAGGTAAAGTTAAAATTAATCGTTTTTTAAATGCTATTAGACAATAGGTGATAAGCTTAAATTTTATTTTTGTCTTTTCTGTATGACCAAAATTAGGTCCCTTTAAAAATTAAAAAAAGTATTTTTTTTAATAAACCGCGGTTTGGTCATATAAAAACGTTTAATAAAACAAAAATACTGGGCCTACCACCGGGGTAGCTAGAGCCGAGCCCTGGGGACCCCGAAGATAAGGGAGCCTCGAAGAATCAAAATTAATAGAGCTAAAAAAGATCATCCGGAATTTTTTATTAATAGCAAAAAATTGATGCCCTGGAGTCTCAGAGTCTCTAGTTACAGACTAGAAAAAAAATTCCTTCTATTCTTACAATCTATAAGTAAAATTAGATCAATTTGATTTATTGGCACTACTTTGAAATTTTTCGATAAAATTAAATGGCCCTTTAATTTTTTTCATTATGAGTATATAAACAAAAATGTTTTGCTTTCTTCATTCTAAAAAGCTTCCCACAGATCGACGCGAATTATTCGCAGCGGCAGCGAATAAAGGCTCCGACAGACTGACGCGAAACATTCGTAGCGACTGCGGCGCGAATAAAAACGCGGCGAAATTTTAATATATTTTTTTATTTTCTATTTTAATATATTATATATTTAAATATCTATCTAACTGATTTTGCTGTAGCTTTCGCCATTTTGTAGATTCTTTCTTTCTGGAGTTAACACAATAGTTCCATTTCTTAATCATGAATAGTTTTCGAATTGTGAATTTTTTACCCGAAAAGAAACGTAAAAAAATTTCCCAAAAAACGCGAAATTTATTTCACCACCGTGTTTTTTTTTCGTTTGAAAATATACATTAGTCGGTCTGTCGGAGCCTTTATTCGCTGCTGCTGCGAGTAATTCGCGTCGGCCTGTGGGAAGCTAAATTCAACAATCATTGCGAATTATTTTCTATAGTTCAAAATATGTATATCAGCTATTTTATTGTAAATTAGGTACTCTGATTGGCCTATGCTGGTTACTAGCAATATTCGAACCATACGGACTAAGGCTAAGACACAAGGTGATGACTCTGTACCATCCACAACGTGCCAAACAACGAGCTGTGTGGTTATACAACCACATCCTCCGAAGCAGAATGAGTTTCTTAAAAATGGCAAGAAGACAGTTGCGAATAAAATACAAAGGTGGAAGATCTGATAAAGTCACATGTCTTGAATATCTTAGAGCTAATACAAAGTACGATAAATTTTTTTTTTAATATTCAAATATGTAATTTTTAATTTTATTTGTAGCAATAAATGTTTAATTTTATTTCTCGGACAAGACAAAAAGAGAATGTGCTTGCTTTGCGGAGAAGTCGAAAGAGAATCGAATAAGAAATTTTTCTTTGAATGTAATCGACCTAATTGCGTAGGATTTTACTGTAAAGACTGTTTCAAAGATATGGAGAATATATGTACGCTTTGTTTGGATCCCATAGAATACGGCGATATATCTGATATGAGCGAGGAATTGTATGTTTTTCAGATTATCGTTAACATATATTCATATACAGAGTGACCCATTTTAAGTGCACACCTCTAATAACTTTTTATGGTGGATTGTTATCAAAAAACTTTTCAGATAAAAGTTACACGGTTTGGAGGGGGACATAGACGTATGAGGATGAAATTTTTTTAGGTGGTGTTTTAATGGTGATATGAAGGTCAACATCATTTTTTTTAAATAGGAACCTATAGTTTTTATCAAGTTATTTTATTTTACGTGAAAAACACGAATCTTTCATTGAAAACTTTTTTTTTTTAAACTTAAACCTTTCCAAGATATCTAACAAAATAATTCGAGATTTAGAACTTTATATATTTTTTTACTCACAAACCATCAGGTTTAGGGAAAAAGTATAAAATGCAAAAAATGTTTATTTTGGACTAATAAAACTTAAAGAATTATTCTATTTTTTTTAACATTTTTTTTTTTTGCTTAAATAAAATACATTGAAAAAGGTTTAAAATTTTAAAAATAATTCTTCAAGTCTTATTAGATCAAAATAAACATTTTTTGTATTTTGTACTTTTTTCTAAAGTTGATGGTTTCTGAGTAAAAAAATATTGAATGTTCAAAAGCTCGAATTATTTTGTTAGATATCTTGGAAAGGTTTAATTTATTCAAAAAAAGTTTTCAATGAAAGATACGTGTTTTTTCACGTAAAATAAAGTTACTTGATAAAAACTATAGGTTCCTATTTAAAAAAATGATGTTGACCTTCATATCACCATTAAAACACCACCTAAAAAAATTTCATCCTCATACGTCTATGTCCCCCTCCAAACCGTGTAACTTTTATCTGAAAAGTTTTTTGATAACAATTCACCATAAAAAGTTATTAGAGGTGTGCACTTAAAATGGGTCACCTGTATAATTATATATATATACATATATTAATTACATTTATTTTAGCGATTCATCAGACGTTAACGACAGCGATGTTAGAAATCGGAAAAAGTTAAAAAAGAAGAAGAAAAAACGAAGCAAGAAGAAAAAAGATTCGTATCCAAAAAAAGACGATGGCGATGGCGATGACGACGAGTCTCCGAATGAAAACACAATACTTATTCATTTTAACAATGATTTTTCTGATACCGATCCCAGTAATTATTCTTTGAAAACAGAAACTACTGACATCGACAGTCAATACGATTATGATGAACTAAAAAATAATGACACCGATACCGATATAACTACGGATGGAAATTTAACAGACACGTCTGGATCTCAAACGGATTATTCTTACGGGTACCAAAATCAAAAAGACATTCTTCGAATTACAAACATAAATCCTGTAAAACCATCGTTTAAAGATGTGGAAAAACAAATCATTCCTGATTTCGCATCTATGGACGATACGAAATCAGATTTAACAGAAAATACTGTAACGAATGAAAATACCGACGGCAAAGATGATGAAACGTGTTTTGATACTTCTTCGGAAGTATCGTTTAATGAGGAGCTATACGAAACGCAAAGTGACAATCAGAAAAGCAGTATTGAAGATAGCGATGCAAAGACTGATGACGGTAATTCTGAAAAAATGCAAGAAACGGACGAGTCAATTGAAATTATTAACGATACGTTTGAAAATATTCCGTTAATTAATACAGAAAGGTCTAATAAGGTTAAAGAAATAATAAGGTTGAAGAAAAGTATTGTTACGTTAACAGAAAAAATTGGCGGATATTTAAAAAGCGTGTCGGGATTTTTAAGTAATTTTTTCCAAAACGTGAATGCGAAAAGTACAAAAAAAGTTAACATTAAGTTGCGTAAGATAAATGTTAAAATTAAACGAAGAAAAAGTAAGAAAACGAACAAAATTGTTACGCCTGATTTGATCGAATTTTCAAATATTTCGGAAACGGAGAGCAATTCGACTGAAGTTTCCAATAAACCGAAGAGTACATCTCCCAGCACGATAGACAAAGAAAGCGTTTCTTATGATTCTACAAATAGTAATACATGCAGTATTAATCAATTTTTGAACGTTAGATGATTGTTTTCGTTTTTATTTTAGGACACGATTTGAGTAATGTTAAACAAATAACTTCTCCGCGGCTTGACGTATTTCATTATAGAGTATTCTATGAAGAAGTAGATGAATGCAGTCCTAGGTCTAGGAATTCAACGAGTGATTCACAAACTAATGATAAGAATTTAAATGAGTTCAGTAAGTTTCAACCGTACGCTTATAAACGAGAAATTCTGGAGAAATATTATAAAGAGGTAGGTAATATTTATAAATATGGGTATATATAACCCAACTGTATGCTATATTATTTCTATTCTAAATTAACTTATTTATTCCATAGTTTGTAAAAAAAAAACAATATAATTTTAATAATTTACATACATTTTCTTAAATTTTTTTCAATTCGTTATAAATATGCCCACATTCAAATTTGCAGGGCTGATAGCGAATAGATACCATATATATTTTTCAGATCGACGCATCTTAAAATTTTCCGTCAATAACTTAATTTTACAAAAAATAAGATAATTAAATATTTTTTTATATAAAAACAGTAAAATATTTAAAAAAAAAATTTTGTTATTTTGGGTACAAAACTAAAAAAAATATTTAAGTACGATATGTACATCAGGAGATAAAAAAAAAATCAGTTTAATGCGTTTGCGTCATTTGCTCAAAAATTAAACTTCGCGTAATTAAAAAAAATGTGCTATAATTAAAAATGTTTACGTTTTTTTAGCAAGTTTTACAAAATATATCCGTTTTATTAGCGTTTTTCCCTAAACTAAGAACGACCCAATTATTAATATCAGCATATATTTATCTTAAATTTTTCCAATTAGGAAATTCCCAATATAAGTATATGTAGTCTAAAAAGTCACGGAAAAAATAATTAAGAATAATTACATCGATCTGGGAAGAGGGGTGTTCTAGTAGGATTAAAATCAATCCTTGTTTAATTTCGTAGACTTGAGAATTATTTTTATTAACCCGTTCTCCATTATGTAAATAATCTTTTTGCGATTTAAGATGGTATGAATTTTGACAGATTTATTAAATCCACGCGCTGTTATTTCCAAATAATCTAATCAGAGAGTTATCAAAGGTTGCGTCTAGCGTGAACTGTAAACAATCTGTGCGCGACATTCAATAGAAATGTCAAAATTATGTCAAAAATTATCAACAATTTCGTAACATCATAAATTTCAGATACGTGAAACTCGAAGCGACCAAATTAATATCAAATGTTTAAAATCTACAAAGTACGTATTGCGACGGAAAAAACGTCAACAAAATAGATCCAGAATTTCTCCATACCAACTTTCAAGTTCCTCGTCAGAAGTAACATTACCTTCGACGTTACGTCGTACGTCGAGTGAAAGTAATATTTCATCGTACGATGATTATGAAATAGAAAAGATAAGAACCGAATTTAAAACATCCTTGTCCATGGGAGCATTCCTTACTCGTATCAATCCGTTCTCACATCTACGTGGAGGTCAAGAATATATAACTGAAACTGAAACCGAAGATACTGACTCAGCGTATGGAGAAGTAACCACAGATAATGAAGATACCGTTGCGACATACGATACTTCAAGTACTGTTATAAGCGAACTCAAGGGAAGAAAGAAACAGTTGAGTAAGACATCCAGAAAAATTAATTCTAGTAGATTTTCAATAGATAAAACTAGCCTTGCTGTGTTCACATGCGATGAAGAATCATATGCAGGATCGTTTTCAACCAACCCGCATAGTTTGAAGGATATGAGATCCGGTTATGCTCAAACAGAAGATTCAGAACTAACAAGACGTATCAATTCTAGAAGAACATCACAATCAATAAATCGGAGACCGTCGATTAAACGAACTAAAACAACCGCAACTAGCTTCAACGATAGGATAGACAAAATCGAAAGGGAAGAACGTGTAATTGATTTAACAAAATCTAGCGAACACGTGAACGCCTCTACACCAAAGAATAGCAGCAAAAGAGGTACAACTAACGCTAGAAGAACTTCTGAAAATATCTTCCGCGCCGGTACTGAGGACGGTACTGTAGAAAAAGAGTACACGTTTGTAAAACAAGAATCGCTAAACGATACTTGCGATTCTCCGAATTATCGCGAGTCAAGTATAACTGATATAAATAATATAAGTCCAATTTTACCTACGGCATCGGCATCCAGGTCTCGGAAAGAACGCTTGAGTCGTGATCCAACAGTTTATTATTCACCTCAATTGTCTTTGGAAGGAATGGAACCAACGCAAAAGGAAAGTAGAAATGTGGACCCGGTTTCCATCGATGAAGGACCGCAACATCATGAAATATCGGTGCTAGTGCACGATATTATAAATCAAAGTTTAGCTAAAGATGATGTGAAGTCGGCTGAAAGAAATGTGAAGAGGTCTAGTGGATCAATAACAAATCAAGAAAAGCACAATGTTGATGAAATTTATCCAGATCCGCTGCCAGATAGATTGGTTCAGAGACGAAGTGTTACTAGCACTAAGTCAAGTCAACCTCAAATATTTAGACGACAGTCAGCATCAACTAACACAGATCCATTGAGTTGTCTACCAACACTTGAATCAATAAAGAACCCTTTAATAACTAATGATCCTGATATGTCAAGTTATACAAGGACTGATAATATCGATCAGCTTAGTTCTATAAGACCAAATCAGAGTCGAAAATCTATAAGATCTAATACTGAACAAATAAGTTCTATTAGACCTGAAGAAATAGAAGTACCAAGTTCTATAAGATCTGTTAATGAAACACAAAGTTCTATGATACCTGAAAAATCAGGAATAAGGAGTTCTATAAAATCTATTAATGAAATACGAAGTTCTATTAGAGCTGAGGAAACATATATACCTAGTTCTATAAAACTTGCCAATGACATACTAAGTTCTATGATACCTGAACAATCAGGAATAAGAAGTTCTATAAAATCTATTAATGAAATACGAAGTTCTATGAGAGCTGAGGAAACAAATAAACCTAGTTCTATAAAACTTGTCAATAACATACTAAGTTCTATGATACCTGAACAAACAGGAATAAGAAGTTCTATAAAATCTATTAATGGTACACCGAGTTCTATGAGGGCTGAGGAATCAGATATGCCAAGTTCTATAAGACCAGTAAATGATACACGAAGTTCTATGAGAGCTGAGGAATCAGATATGCCAAGTTCTATAAGACCAGTAAATGATACACGAAGTTCTATGAGAGCTGAGGAATCAGATATGCCAAGCTCTATAAGACCAGTAAATGATACACGAAGTTCTATGAGAGCTGAAGAATCAGATATGCCAAGTTCTATAAGACCAGTAAATGATACACGAAGTTCTATGAGAGCTGAGGAATCAGATATGCCAAGTTCTATAAGACCAGTAAATGATACACGAAGTTCTATGAGAGCTGAAGAATCAGATATGCCAAGTTCTATAAGACCAGTAAATGATACACGAAGTTCTATGAGACCTGAAGAATTAGATATACCAAGCTCTACAAGAGCTGTGAACGATACCCAAAGTTCTATCAGAGCTGAGGAATCGGATATGCCAAGTTCTGTAAGACCAGTAAATGATACTGGAAGATCTTTAAGATCTGAACAAATAAGTTCCATTAGAACTTACGACACAACTATTTCAAGTCCTATAAGACCGAACGAGACAGAAAGTTCAGTGAGAACAAACAACGCCAGTACGCAAAATAGATATTATTCATTGCCAGACGACACGAACACAACAAATAACAGAAGATTTGGACCATCTGGAAGAAGTGATGATCCTAGATTTCGTACTATTCCTGACGATACCAGTATACAACGTCCAAGTAGTTTAAGATACGCTGATGATAACGATATGTCCAGAAGGTATGTGTCACTTCCAACAGATCCTGGTTATTCTGTGTTGAGACCTGACCAAGAATACGATAGAAGAAACCGAGCACGTAGACGACCGGTAGTAAAAGATTTCGCGTATCAAGAAACCGACGAGTACCCTCAGTTAGTCGATGAACTAGAAAACACCCTTGCCGATCGGAACAGAAACATCGTATACGACAGGCAAGGTCGCAGAATAGATTTCGTATTGCAACAAGAATACATCGAACCTGGATGTTTATGCAACGAAGGTAGACAGTACGTACCTAACCCATGTTGTCCTTGTTCGAGGCAGGGAAATCCGTGCAAGCCTAGCTACAAGTGGCGGTTGGGTGCTGACATGGAATGGAGAAGGGTTGCGGATATTCAGGAACCTGATGTGGTCAGATGTTCCAGGTTCGATCAAGCACCGATGTGCAACTGTCCGAGAAGTAAGGTGTCTAGGGTATGTGATGTAAACAGCTGTGATGAATTTCGTAGAATTGTTTCTGAACAGTACGTGCAACGTTATGTGGCTAACAATACCGAGAGGTTTGATAATAGGGTTAATAATGCAACGTTTGATATCGTAAGTGATGGAAGGCCATCAACCGGTTCGGAAGTTACCGACGACAGGACAAATATGAGGGCAGGTGAAGATAATTATGCAAGTACACAATGCCAGACTTCGAAAGATGAATGCATATCTCCGGAAGGCAAGCAAACACGTTGTATTATCAATTGTCGTAAAAATGAACAGATGAAATGTAAACATAGGACTAAGTCTTGTGTGTGCGAACATATTGATAAGCATTAGATGGATGGAAATTATAAATATTTTAGGTTTTAGAAGAATCAAGATTTTTTAAGAAGTTTTTTCATATAAATTATCTGAAATAGTTTTTATTATGATATGTTACATACTAAATTATTTATTATTAGGTATTTATTCTTATACTTATTATTATTAAAAATAAATTGATATTAAAAATTGAATTATGTTGAACTATCTTAATAATTTAAGTAATGTATTCGATACTATGACGAAGAACGTAGGTACTTTAGTTTAATCGTAAATGGTCACACTTACTAATTTATGAATCTCAATAAGTCGACCAATTATAAGTTGTATAGGTATCTACATGGCAACTAAATAAGGAAATTAAATTCAAGGGGTGAGAGGTCACAAACACAATTTTAATTTTTAATATTTAAAAATATGTATGTGGTCCTGGTTCCTAATGTATTAAGTCATTAATCAGTGGCGTCACAAATTGTCATAAATTTCCACATTTAGAACACGAAAATTAAATTAAATTAATTTAAAACAGTGGTGATATATATGAAAAGTCAGTGTCGCTAACCGTGTTTTAGTAAATTCATACCACTGTTCTAAACCTCAATAAATTAATACCCCGTTCAAAGTGCTTTTATATAAGCTAACAAATTTTAATTTATTTTTTATAATACCAGGCATTATGCTATCAAAGTAGCAGTGGTAGACTTAGGAAGGTTGCGGCCCGAGCGAAAATTAATTATGCCCCTCCCCCTTCCCCCGGAGGCACGTTATGAAATTTTATAATTTAGATTAAATAGAATTTTTTTTGTTCAATAAGAAAAATGAAAAATGTATCAAAAATACGTTTTTTTTGCTCCTCGAGCAATTTTAGTACCTTCTGTCTTCACTGAAATTATTTAAAGGGCAAAAAAGGTTCTCATATGAAATTTTTAATTTTTCAAAATCCTGCAAAATTTTCCTTAATCTGCCTTGACCCCCCCCCTAGGAAAGCCTCCCCCCTCCGTTAGTCAGCAGCTTTATTTTTTTATATCTAGGTTAGTTTTGTAGAGTAGTTATATAAATACCAAATAGGGTAGTTAAACTAGATAGGTAGGAGAGAATAAGGCCCAATCAAGGCCGGCTTGCGACGCTGTTTGTAAACAACGGAATTTACAAAATGTGTATACAAACAATTGAAAGCTAGTCCCCGATCGACAGGTGATAAAATAAATGCTGGGGAGAAATCAGAGGCGACTAGAAAATAGCAGTGGTAACATGTAATGTCGTGATTTTTTGTTGTGATTATACAAGCAGGTAAGTTAACACGTTAGTATTTTAATTTTGTAACATCTTATAGTATAGAAAAATTATTTTAGTTAATTCTTACTACAAAATATTTATATCTAAATAAAATTAATTAGTATTATTAATATGGATTTTATAGAAATGTCTGTAACACTTATTTGATAAAAATAAAATAAATAAATATATATTTTTAAATACAATACAACAAGTTCTACCTTTTAAATTTTTGCTTATCAATTATTAATCTGTTTTATTGTATTTTGTGGAGTTAATCGATATATGTTCTGAAAAGTATTGTGTACAATAAATACTACACATTAAAAATCAGTGATTGCAGTCATTAAATCTCGATTTAATTTTTGTGAAAGTAAACATAAACATATTATTACTAGAAACAACTTAAAATAAATATTAGGTTCATTAAACTTTATTCAATGTGTCCTTAATTAAATAAAAATGACCCAAATATAGCAAATAAAAATAGTTTTATTATTGAATTATTCAAATATTTTAAAAATAATAATATTTTGAATTATTTTAAAAACAATCCAAATAAATATAAATTAAAGATAAAATCACATAAAATATGATAATTAAATACCTAAAAAAGAATATCACTCGACAAGTAAAAAACAAAGTAGGTAAGTATAACATTTAACAATTATGTATATAATTTTTGTAATGTCCGGTAAAACATTCAAATATTCTTCGAAAAATATTACAAAATAAAAGTAATTATTATTAATTTAATTAATTAATTATATTTAACTAATCGTCTTTTTTCTAAAGACTAACTATGGTTAACGTTAATTTTAAATTAATCACGGTTAGTAAACGGATATATAACTATAAAGGGCTGCACTGCTGCACTCGAGACGAGACTTATCTCATATTGTCCAGTGGAATTAAAGCCATTTCGTATCGTTTATTTCTAAAAAAATATTTTTCACATTTATAATCTTATTGTTTCTTATGTAATAAGTTTTTTTAAATATAACGAATCTGATATATGTATATTTACTTTAATTATTGTTTAAAAATTAATATCAAATATTACTAAAACCGATTAAAAATTCGATTAAATCAATCCTCTTATATCGTCTCACCCAAAAAAAAAAAAACAATATCGTTTCTATACCCCGAAATTCGAGACTAAAACACATAGTAACAAGTTAAAATGAAGTAAATAAATATATAAAAATCATTTATGAATATTTTGTAACATAAAAATGTCAACAATGAAACAACGCAATTTATAATTCAAATGCAATCCTATTTCAAATTGAATGTAATCATTTAATCATAAACAAATAACTTATAAATAAATACATATACTAACATGTCGAGTACAATCTTTGCCAAAAACTATAACAATAACATAAAAAAATCATCTGAGTGCAGTTATATAACAACAACAGTGTTATCAATGATCATGTGTACCATATCCGCGAAAACAAACAGTTTTTGACAAGACGGACTTCGGCCCGCAGAGATTTTTGCACGTAGACCATAGGAATATTTGAAGGTCGAATTCGCGAGTTGAATCAACGATTGATATTCGAAAAATTCGACACTGAATTAGCAAAAGAAGTAGGGGGAAGACGCGCCCATTGAAAACATACGGTATTTATTATGTTGGTTTGGTATTCGTTTCACACAATCACTTTACCATTAAAAGTTATTTAGAACTTTTCAAAACTCAAAAGGAATTTCTAAACAAAATGCGTAGGGTTAAATAAATACACATACAGTAGAAACCGGTTACAACGACATCGGTTAATACAACGTATCGGTTTTAACGACTCAAAATAAAAGTCCAACTGAATCCCATATAATTGCATTTTTACCGATTATTACGACTATCCGCTTTTTACGACCAATATGACCGATCCCTTTGATGTCGTTATAACCGGTTTCTACTGTAATTGTTTTAGGTATATAGTTTTAATCTGAAAAAATCTAGATACCTACATAGGTTATAATTATTATGATTCCGAGTGAATGGAATGTTTTTGTTATAAATAGCAATCGCACCTAGATTGTATAAATAATGTATGGGAAATTATAATATATACTGTCCTTTATTAGTGATATATAATACCCGCAGTAACGGATTAAAAGGAGAAGGGCGGCGGTCCACTCCGGGCCCTGGGCGGAAGATGAAGAGCAATCAAAAGTCTTCAAGTATCGCTATAATAACAAAACATTTCATTTTAGACATAACAAAATCTTAAAATTTTTCATAATGCCCCATTAGATGACCCAAAACTAATATCCAATGTGGTAGCATTGTGCCACCAACAAATCAAAACTAGATTCTGAAGTCGCAAAAACAAGACGTCAACAAATTGACCCCTCCCCTAAAAAAATGAAAATAACTTTAAAGAAACTAGATAATGATAGGGGAAGGGGTCATTAAAATCTCACGAATCCATATACGAAGTGCAGTGGGGGGGGGGATGATTCTTATGTATTTAAAGGACGTTCCTAAAGAAGAAGAAGAATTATATTTTATAGATTAAATACTCAGAGCTGTTCATTATATTTTTCACAGGTTTATTTTTACTTTTTAAAAAGTCATCAAACGATACAAAAATTATCTAATCTATCATTTAGAAGGTCATCACTGAAGAAAATAATATGCAAACATAATAACATATTACGTACTCTATTGTACATGATATGTACGCATAAATATCTAAATATTTATTTAATTTTTACAAAATAACAGTTTTAATCTACCATTCTTATTGAATTATTCTTTATTTTTATACCTGGTCATCAAAAAGTAACTTATAAATAGATACCTATCTGAAAATATTTATATATACAAAGGTAATTTAAATCAAATGATAAATTAGAAGGAAATACAAAATGTGTATAATATATACTTTTAAACCAATTTGAAAGAGTATAGTACCACTCTGAAAAAAACAGGGATGTATTTGCGTAAGGACTTTGCCCCATATAGGCAACAAAAGAGTGGGTAACTGTATTATATGTAATCGAGCATGCTGAAACCAAATCCGGAGTCTAAATAACCTCATCACATCAGGTTTTTTTCCTAACCTCAAAAAATAGGCCAAAAGTCATAAAATTCAAAACCCAATAATCATATATCCCATCAACTCCACAACCCTAAAACTCCATAACCCAGTGAAAAGGAGGGTTATGGGGTTTTAGGGTTTAGGATTATAGTGTTTAGGGTAATGGGGTTGATGGGACATATGATTAGGTATGGTGCGATTTTTACCATAGTGCGTTTTTATTTGTTTTTGTTTTGTTTTTTAGCCGGTATTCTCCCATATTATGACTCCATGTTAAAATATTTCGTTAGTATATGTTTTCCCCTAATCCCTTCAAAAACGTACTAACGAGGTTCCGCTGTGTTATAAATGTGAAAGTAGCTCTGTCTGTCTGTCTGGCTAAACCGCTGAACCGATCTTAATTAAATTTGGTAGGGAGATAGCTTGCATCCCAAAGAAGGACATATAGATTACTTTGCAAACTGAAAAATTTAATAAATAAAAAAATGCCACGCGGGAACAGCTATAGTATTTTATATTCTATTTCAAAATAGCTCAAAAAGGTAGATAAATTACACTCTACGAACCATTATGAATTAATAATTAATTATTACTAGTTATTATTGCACAAACAAAAAAAACTTTAAGAATTAACACGCAAAAATTAATCTTCTCTCTGCCTAGTTTCAAAAATGTATGATTAAAAATATTAGATCAATCAGAAGTGTGGCTTTGACACTAAGAATTAAGAATTACTGCTTTTCGGCCTACCCCTTCTACTCGAGTTTTATCTCCTTATTATATGCTTCATGCTTGAGAGTATTATAAAAAATTAAATATCAATGCGAAATAAACATAAAAAATATTTTTTCACTACAAAATATTAAAATAACCCTAATTCTATATTATTATATTGTAAGGCGTAATTTTGGCCCGTGTTAAACGGCTCTTATTCTTATTACTTAAGATTTAAACGATTGTTTTTGTTTCAGAAAACTTGTTCTTGAGTTGTTTTGAAGAAACCCCGCGCACTGATAAATTGGTTTTGGTCTGATTTTCGGAAGCGCACAATGTTTTTTTAATATCACATTTACAACATTCCATAATCACTGCATGCTTGCAATTTTAAAGCCTGGGAGGAAGGGGGTATAATAACATTTTCTCTGTATAAACTATAAACTGAAAATAAAATTTGTCATATTTTTAACCAGGAACGAAATTATGTTTAAAATATATTTTTGAACTATTTGAAACATTTAATTGTTATTGCAACTATTGATAATTTTATAATGATGCTGTTAATTTCTTATACGAAATATATAATACAGTATTAGAAATAATAGTAAAACCGATATTGTTCGAATTCGAGATTTTAATTCCTATTTACGATCTATTTAATCTTGTCAATTTTTATTAATTTTTAACTATAAAAATAATTAGTTAATTAGTTATTAATTATAATTAATTTCTTAGAATTAGTCAATCTTTGGCTGAATTTGTATAATAATTTTCTAAGATTAATATTTATAAATTATAATGACGTACAAGCTACATTAATAATATTTTACTATTATCCGCCATTTTAATGTTATGATACTAAAATTAGAAATTTTATTATGAATATTTCAATTTTAAAAAGTAAACAAAATTTTAATAAGGCTGAAAAACAGCAATATGATTAAATCAGACATCTATGAACCAGTGGCGGTGCGTCAGATGAAGCAAGTGAGGCCAAGCCTCACTTACTTTATGAGCGAATAAAAAATAAATATTTATTTTATTAAACATAATTAAATCAATTATAATATATTAGTATTTCTATGTGTATGTCATCATTTTTACTAAAACAAACATTTATTCCTCTCCAATGTATTATTTTAACATGAAAAAAGTCATTTTAAAGCCAATTATTTACATTTGAGCCAAATATTTTCCTAGCCTCAATAGCAGCATTACCACGCATGAGTGTGAGAGAGAACGAACATAAACAAGTAGAGAGGGTAATGCAGATTATAGCATAGAACAGAGGCCAGATTCATATTGCCTCAGCTCTATTTCGCATGCGCACAGTGCAAAAGTTAATATGTGTTGTATACATATTCGTAGTGTAGGTATGGTATGTGTGCAGAGGCAATATATTTATTCGATTCAGTTAGCTGTTAGTTGAATGTTATTGTTGCAAAATTTTATTTTAGATTCTTTATTGTTTGAACAACAATATTATATCTTATCATATATTACTATATGATTTTATGTTATTTAGCATAATATTGAATATTTTATCAATTAAGTATTACGTTATTGTTATTATTATTAATCTTCAATATCTATTTTATGTTGTATTTTTTCATATTATATATTGATTCCATTCTAATATAATTTTTCGCCTGTACATAGTACCTACATACTCGTTTTCATTTTCTTGAACATTCCATTTGTGTATTGTACCATTTTACTTCATATTTTAAATTTTCTTTAATACTGAGTCCTAATAATAGGAATTTCAATTTAATATAGAACCGCGTAATGATATAATTTGTAATTTGTTATAAACTCCATATTCTAGGAGAGGGGGGGGGGGGGATATCGCGTAGGGCGTCAAATTTCGGTCCAGCGGATATTATTTAAAAGGATACGATTTTTTGGCCTCACTACAGTCATTTTACACGCACCGCCACTGCTATGAACCGATTTTAATAAAACCTTTGCCATTTGGATTGTTTCGATGAAATAGTTCAGTCTTCATAGTTAATATGTTCAAACTTTACGCTCGGTCCTAAATAATTTTTTAGGGCCATTCCATTAGACAGCTATCAATAAATTATACAGTGACCTATCAAAATCATAAAGTAGATTTCTAGGGTTCCGAAGAAACCCTATTAATCTCACTTTGCCGTCCGTCCGTCCTTTTCACTCAAAGCGCAAAAGCTCGTAAGCTATATGTATAAGCTAGAACCTTGAAATTTTTACTGAGCATGTAAAATACAGCGTCTAGTAAAATATGTACAAATATTTTGAAAAAATATGTTGGGGGGGGGGGATGTTAAGAAAATAAATCCAGTAAAAAAAATAGTGTAATTTGACCCTTCTTATTTTTTTAAATCAAAAATGGCACCTGCAGAATGCTTTATAAGCAAATTTAAAAAAAAATGTATTCCAAGGCGTGTGGAGTATCAAATTGTAGATCTTAATTGATAGAGTATGACCTTATTTTTTGTTATTTTTTTAACTCAAAAATGGCGGCAGCAAGGGGCTCCAAGCAGTAATTTATTTTGCCCCTCCACCGCCCTCTAGCCTGGTAACTACTGGCTCAAAAAATCTGTAAAATTAGGTACCTAATGAGGCTTTTGTGAGACTACCAACGAAAAGTACTAAAGTCACCAATATCATTTAAAATTTTGGAGAAAATGGGAGGGGTGTCATAAAAAAAATTATTTTTATTTTTTTATCTGGGCATGTGGAGTGTCACTCGAAATGTAGATCTCAGTGAGTAGAATATGACACTATATATTTTTTCTAAATCAAAAATGGCACCTGCAAAAATTTTGTCTGCCCCCCCCCCCCCCCTTCTAACTCGGTAACTACTGGCTCAAAAAACTAAAAAAAATGGTAATGGTGTTTTGATAAAATTAGTAACGACAATACTAAAATCAACAATATCATTTCAAATTTTGGAAAAATTGGGAGGGGCGTCATTGATTTTTTTTATTTTCATATCTAGGCTTGTGGGGTGTCAAAATGTAGATCTCAACTAATAAAATAAGATCCTATTTTTATATTTATTTCTTACTCAAAAATGTACCTGTAAGTGGTTTCAATCAGTCCACGTAGTATATACTTCAAAACCCTTATGGCATACACCCGTGTAAGCCTTGACAGATTTTTTTAAATTAATTAAATTTTTTGGGTAATACATTTATTTTTCATCAGATGGTGGGGGGGGGGGGTAACTTGATTAATAATTTAGCATTGGTGACTCATTAAAAATCGATGTGTAACACTGTAACATACTATGTCTGTCTATCCATTGTCGATCGAAAATACAGCCCTGTTCAAAAATAAGACCAATGCATTGACAAAATGCACTTATATATTAATTTATAGATGAACAACGAACACAAGTACATTTTTATCTAAAGATGAACTATGCACTACATCGATTCTATGTCTATGTTTTGATTTATTTCTTTTAATAAAGATAAGTAAATTTGCTAATTATTGTAATACATATAGACTCAAAAGATTACTGCTATCGTTTAATAATTTCGAATGAATTTTTTATTATACCTAATAAGCGCATTTAGTAGGTATGTAATGCATCTACAATTCTACACATATGCAATTATGCCATGAGTGTGTGTGTGTGTGCTAATACTGAATGTACATCCGATACGATCATAAAAAAGGTAAATGCATTATATTTGTAAAAAAAATATTTAAATTGTAACTTTTATTGTAATAATATTGTACAAAAGTATTTTTTTAAAGTACAGTTTAAAAAAAGTTTTTGTTTTTTATACTTACATGAATATTAATGTTTAAGCATGAAAAATTACGTTAGTTATAATGTTTTTTTTGTTAACATTGTAATCTTTTAAACAAAATAACATTGAATAGTAATCTAATGCGTAGATCGGGTCAACAAAAATTAAAATCTCATTTTCGTTTTTGAAATAAAATGTTACAAACCTTTATTTCATAATGTAAGCTGTTCACAGAAAAACTTTTCAGGCAAAAGTTAATCAGTTTGGAAGGGGAGGAGGGTTAATATTATGGATACAGTAGAGTAGAATCTCTTTACGTTGATATGAAAGAAAACGTAAAAAATTCGTAGTTCTGAGTTGGAGAGGGTACTCAGTACTGTAAAACAAATTCGATTTGCAGAGGTCGTCCAAATAATTTCCTAGGAAACCATAATTAGTTTGAGTTTCAAGTGATAGAGGTTTTGGGGCCTGAAGGAAAAGGGACAAGAATTTTCATTGATTGATATAGGTTTTCGACTGATAAAAGATATAGAAAATGAAGGGACGTAAATTTTATAAAAAATAATATTCTCTACAACTTGTATTGTAACTTTGTAACTATGTACTAATATTTCTTCAGCGTATATAATAAATGTAGGAATATAGTAGTATGAGTACTGCAAAGATTGCTAAAATTGCATCATGCTAAATATAAATAAATTTCACCAAAGGGAAAACCGATAATTTGATTCTAGAATATATCATAAATTATTTGTCAAATGTATATTTTAATAAAATATAAAAAAAAACTTTCTTATGTGATATATTCCGCCTTATAGTTTGTTATAACGTATTATTTTCACCGTCTTCCTGTAAAATTATTAAATTTAATATATAACTTTAATGCCAGATGAAGGAAAAACCCATCCGTGCACCCGTTATTTGCATTAATTGCAAAATATATACTGTTTGTAAAGGAAATATTATTACCTACCCCATATTCCGTTAGTCCGACCGTCTGTCTATATGCAGCATAACTAAAAAACTAGTGGATTGATTTAGCTAAAATTTGAATTACATAAGTATATAAAATTACCTTTCTTTTTCGAAAACAAATCGTATCGAAAAATCATTACTTATTGAGATTTAAAAAAAAAACTACGTCACAAATTTTTATATGCACAAGTAATGTTTCAAAATACGCGTCTCGTTGAGCTAATTTTTAAAATATTATACTTTTGCGCTTTTCAGCAGTTTGTGGACTCCCCCCCCCCCCCCCTATGTTTGCGACTGGAAGCATAGAAAAAATATGTGCCATTCTTTGATCAATCGGTCAACATAGTCATGATATTTCCACCAAAACCTTGTATTTGACAAAAATCGACTTTACTAGCATAAGAAAGTAAAAATATTAAAAAATAATTGTTCTTTCCAGCTATGAAAAGATAAATTACTATTGACGACAATCTCCTATTTTTTTACATAAATAAATAATTATTACTACAATAAAATGAATAAAAAAACATCTTACTAACTTGTAAGAAATTGAGTTATTAATATAAAGTATTAATAAAATAAATAATATAAAACATATTGTTTTCTCTTAAAACGATAAGAACATCTTATCAAAGAGCAATAAATGATTTAAACATATACAAATATACATAACTTATAATTATACAAATTATTCCATATTGACCCCTGGACATTGAATTAGCAGAATAAAATATATTTATGTGTATATATGCAGTTATAATTTTTATAAAATTGTTTTGATTTTGTAATTTAACTTTCCTTGAACATTTGTTTTTCTATTCAGATACTGATAATAATGTTTATACATTCATTCAATTTATTTTGCCATAGGGAAAAACTATTAAAAATAGTTAATTTGTTGATTTGTTGTAAAGTAGTTGTTTTCACTTATACATAAAACAGGGGTGGGAAATAGTTTTATTATTATTACTACTTTCTTTGAAATAAATTATTTATTATTTTAGTCCCCTTTTTTAATAATCTGTAGATTATTTAAAAATTTTGTTTAAAAAAAATGTCATGTGCGCGTCGAACCTCGCGTATTAGTATCCCGTATCGTATGGTTTTTCAATTTATTTCGAATTAATTTAACTTGCACTAAAAAAATATTATTGTATGTATTTAGCATTTTTGCTACATTTTAATTTTGAATTAAAAAAATAGTAAGTGCTGATAAGTTTCTTATGATATTGGTATAATTATACATATTTCCAATATTTTTTTATTTTTCCCATTATATTTAACATTCGAAAATTTGAGCAGGAGACAAAATATTATGTTTGTTTTTTTTAATTTTTAAACAAAGATTTTAATAAACAAAATGTTTACATACCTATCTATATTCCTTAAATTGTCTGAATTGTCAGCATTCATTTGATATCTCACTCACCGGAATTAAATACACTTTTTTGGCAATCAATTTACCCCATCTTCAAAAATTAAAATTTTATTTTTATGACTCTAGTTTACTATTGGTCCACTATATTATATAAACATTTAAGCTTTCTAGATCGAACGGTTCAGTAGCTAAAAGGCTGTGACAGATTGATACAGACAGTTGAGGTCCACACAACCAACTTCCCATCAAGATATGACTATCAATATTTGAATAATGAATATTTATTATTTTTTCACTACTATAAAACAAATCTAGCTGTTACCGGCGTGGAACTTGTATTTTTTAAAACTTGCAAAGTAGCAATCTCCCTATCTCCTTGCCAAACATCCAAATTGGTTCAGCGGTTTAGTCGTGAAAATGTAATAGACATCAGACAAAGTTACTTCGTATTTATAATATTAGTAGGTATGGAATATAGAGTTATTTGATAAAAACTCTAAACATCAAGACGCTTCGATTTGCACTTCATCGAATTCAATGTCATTTTTTATTTGCGAGATTTCGTACAGTAAATTAAATATTTTGTGGTGACATTGTGACATTGAAAGACAAAATTATGTTGACATTTTTTATTTCGATTTTCGGACTCATTACAATAACTTCCCGACTCCCGATAATGGGAAGTTAATAACTTGTAGGTACGCCACTGACTTGTTATTATAAAATTCCAAATTAAATACATTTTAAATTCAAATTATCAAAATGTTCTCTGACATAGTTTTTTTAAGAATATGCAAAATCAACAATTAATTATAAATTCATATTTTACACACTAAAATATTGAAAGTTAAACATCATACATTAAATAATTAATTTTTAATTATAATACCTATATTTAACAATATGAGAAAATTTAACACCGAAGATTATGCGAATAATTCGATAAAATTATATTCATAGTTATTATTATCATTTAAAAATTTCCATTTTTTAGTTGGAGTGGTGCTCAACATTATTATTTGTTTACCTCAAACTTCGAGCGTCATCAACGATAGTAAGAGATGATAAATAAAAACGAGATGCTGAGCACGAAACGTAATCACAGCTTGCTTGTCTGAAGAAGCGAAAACGTATGATCATTGTTGCCAGAAGAATCTACATAAAACAATTAATTATTAACTTGTGACATTGTGTTTAAATAACCCGCGTGAACATAGTTTTAAACTAGTGACTTGTTGTGTTTTTTAAAAACAATTGTGAACTCTTTTGTAACAATTAAATTCTTGTTGACATTTTCAAAACAACAATTAAAATGGAGGTGTTTGCGCGAGATAAAATTATTAACACGTTTAGTTCTGACGCGAAGCAAGCTAACTTGAAGTTGATGGACTCTTTGTTGAACGGTGAAAAGGGGACAGAAAAACTACCTGTCATAGCGACTCTACAGGACTTGATCGCGGAATTACATAGGATATTTTCTGAAGATGATGTAAATGTAGAATATGTTAACTATGTGATGAAATCATACAAAAGCAATCCTTCGGAATGGAAGAAGTATGCGAAATTTGATAGATACAGGTAAAAGTTTTTGTTTTAATAAAAATTAAATATTTTATGCACGTACTATAGGTACCTATACCTATAATGGATTCCTACGTGATTTCCTTTCTTTTTTATGCTATGGGTATCAAAGTAATTGAAATTTAAAAATTTATAAGACACAACTTACACCTAAAGACAGTTAAAAATCGAAAAGTTTACCAATAAAGCTTTATTTTGTATTTATGATATAGGTACCTACATAAAAAAATTAATTGGACATAGTATTGTACTGACAATGAGGTAAATAAAAAATTTAAATTCGTGTACCTAAAGATGTTTTACGAGTTTTTATTTGCCTAACATTTGTCAAGGTTGCAAGTTTTTATAGGATTCGAAAATAATTGCGCGTTTAAAATTTGGTCGATTTTAATTATTGTACATACATACCTATAAGAACAATAAAATGCGTTAAGAATTTAAGTTTTTTATTGAAATGTTGAGTCCTCTCAAATAGAATGAAGATAGATGACTAATATTAAAAATTAAAACAAACGTTTTTTGTTAGTAAACATATGTCCGCAAACGAACCGTTTTAGGCCCCACACAAATGTAATGAATTTTGCCCTTTAGTGTTTTGCAGGGCGCAACCTACGGAAATCAATTATTTCTGCCCTATTTGTAATTCTTGATTTTATGTTTATAACTATTTTTATTTGTATCTCCTAAGTCCTAAAGGGTCAACTTTTAGAAAAATGTACAAAGAATAAATTGTGCTTTATTTATTCAATGAATACTTATATAGAAAAAAATTTAGAACATTTGGTGACATTTTTTTAGTTTTATACTAATTTTCTAAAAGTTGATCCATTACATTATTTTACAAGATAAACATAAAAATAAACATAAACATAGAATGTTTGGGTTCCCCCTGTATCAAACATTATGGATTTTCATAGGTTGCGCCTACTACTACTTTTGATCAGCTTATTTTGAACTATAATTTTATCCAGTTACAAAAAAATCAACCAAAAGGTAAAATTAATTGCATTTGTTCTGTAATTCTATTGCTAAATCTCTTGCTAAATGCCTCCTCGCTTGGTTGGATCTGGCTTGAGGACGGTTCCATTTAAAAATCATTAAAATCGAGTGTAAGGAGGAGAGATGACACCCAAAAATAGTTTTTTTAAGATATTAATAATTTTATGGATCTTTTTTGTAGAGCATTCAATTTTCTTTAGGTCACCACAACGTTTGTTGTAAAATATTCCCTTACAAAGATTTATCTCAATTTGCTTTTAAAAATCGTTATTTGATTTTTACAACCACTATTTACTTTGACGTTTTAAATTTCATGTCGAATTTACAAAAAAAATTATAGATCAAGAACCAGCGACCGCCAGTCATATGTCATAGTATCAAGCTTGAAATTTTTCGTGTATGTGTATAGTTTGTAACATGAAAGATGACCGGTTCGGCAATGTTATTTCAATGTATAGTCCGGTCATCTTACATGTTACAAATTTACAAAATATACACTATAATGCATAAGAACGTTTGGGGTGTATGAACATTGACTATGTGGGGGGGAGGGGGGGGGGGCAGAGAACAGATGATTAGGTACATAAAATTGTCCAAAAACGTTATAATATCAAACCTGTTTTTAATATGTGCATTGCGATAACATTACAAACTTCAATTAATGATTCAGACACTTTTCGCGGAATATAACTTTTTAAAGCTAATAACTTACCTTGGCTAATAACCATGTCAGTTATAATTTGTTTTCATTAATTCTGTAAATGATTTGTAGCATTTTCTATGGTAATCATTTTCTGTCACTTCAACTCTAAAATATTTAATATTATAACGTAAATGACATCATTATTTTATGACATTAAAAGCGTCTGGCAGAAGTTACACCCCGTGGAAAGTGTCTGGTTATTTTTAATTAGAGTTTATAATGCTATTAGGTTTGATATTATAACATTTTTATGTTCCTTAATTACAGGTTCCCACCGGTTGCCCCCCTCCCCCCTCACTCAAGGTTCATACACCATAAACGTTATATTGTATTATATTATAGTGTACACTACTGTACACACGTATGAAAAGTTTCAAACTTGATACTATGACGTATGTCTGGTCGTCGCTGGCTCTTGGTCTATTAGATTTAGATTGAAACCTTCGAGCATATACCTGCTAGAGGCAGCCTTGCCGCTCGGCCGTGCGAACAAGCGTGCGAGAGAGAAAGCTCAATAACTCTACAACTTTTTTCTCTCGCTCGGCGTGCTGATTGGTCGGCGGAGAGAGGCAAATGCTTCCTGCTATTACCGATACCACTCAGCACGTGGAGCGAGAGAGGAAGGTTGTAGCGTCATTGTGCTTTCTCTCTCGCACGCTTGTTCGCACGGCCGAGCGGCAAGAATGCCTCTAGTAGTATGCTCGAAAATTGAAACTATCAAAAACTTAAAACCAATAGCAGGCAGTTCGTGTGAATACGTTATCGGTATTTATTTAAAAAGTTCGATATTTAACTATATATACCTTTAGGATTAGCATATAATATAAATATATTCATTTTGCATGTATTTTACATATTTTACAAATAAATTACGCCTGATAATTACTATAAATTTTTAATTAAAAATTGTTATTAATCATTAGCTATAGAATAATCAAGTTAGATGTTTACCAACAAGATAATATGGTAATATACATATGTGGACCTGCCCTAATTTATTATTGTACTGTATTTTCATGATTCATGAATCTTGACATGGATTCAGTTAGATATCAACGAGTTAAATCTGTGCACTTTACTCGCGTGAAAAACAACGCATTTCAAGTAGGTTATTACGCGCGCGAAGATGATTGTATCATAATTTTCTCAGTTTATCAACGTTTCGTTACTATTATTGTGGTTTTTGAATATTTAATTATTTTTTTTATGTAAAAACATCCATACTTGTAACAAATAAAAGAAAGAAAGTAAATATGGTTTGGACTTATCAAACACCTATAAACACGTAATATTGCTGAAATCAACTGGAATGTAGCAATAATATTTTGTAATATTCCTGAATGCAATATTTTACAAAAATATGAATACACATATATTAATATTATAAAGCTTGCTTCTTGTTTCTTCCCATAAGAGAACGTAATATTAATAACAATATGGCTGATACATCGATGCAATAATGAAATTTTTCATTACAATGCAATATTGTCACAACCGCTCGAAATATTGCTGAAATGTTTCTATATTGCATGAAACTGGTAACATTAACATTGCATACCTACATATAAAACTACAGCATTTTGTGTAATGTTAGTACGGTGATAATGAATATAATACATTATAGAAGATCCAGTGTCCAATTCTCTAAGTTCTCAATATGTTTCGGTATGGGTCATACCGAATGACACCAGAAAGTTCTTAGAGGAACTGAGAATCGAGCTATATACATGTAATTACCAGTATTTTTTATATTGCATCGCAATGTAAAATAACGGATATAAGAATGCTGCAGCAAAATCAGTTGAATTTTTTTTTTTACAATATCTTGAAAACAAAAGCTGATTAACCAAAACCATGATCATTTTTGAATTCGGTGGGCCAAAATTACCTTTTCATTTCTGAGTCATATCCTAAAATGTGCTTTTTAAGCGCTCAACGATAAACGGCCATAACTCAGTGATTTTTATCTGATCTTTTTAAAATTTTTATCTGTTGAAGTTGAGACTAATATCTATAAATTGGCACAATATTTATCAAAATCAAATGAAAATTATTTAAGTTACTATGTTTTGAATTTTACAAAATAAGCAATTTTAGCTAGAAAATCATCAGGGTGGCCAGTATTTCTCTGGAACAAATTTCCCTGACTTTTCCCGGTTTTCAGGAGAATTTTTACCATTTTTCCCTGTTTTTTATATTTTAAATTTAGATAAAAAACCTAAAAAAGGTCACATAGATAAAATTAAAATATTTGTAAGAATTTGCATTTTCCCCTGACTTCCAACGAAATTCTCTGACTTTTTCCTGTATAGCAATATTCCCTGACTTTTACCGGTTTTCCAGAAACTAGCCACCCTCATCATGATTGATGTGGAATCGAAACTTACTCACAATCAGAGAAATGTATATTTTTAATGTAGGGAGTCCGATAAGCATCTGATTAGTTGAATCATCAAGATATTATTGAAAAATGTCAACTAACTGACCAATTACATATGTACATATATGTGTATCAAGGGAACGAACCGCTAAAAATGTCAGTTTGCAGTTCACAAAGCTTAAGGAGATGAGCATTTTTAACGATTCGAACCGGTTTTTATATTTAGATCCATTAATAAATTATCTAACAACTTTATTGTTTATAAATAATGTATGCGACCTTTAGAAATACTATATAGCTGTTTAATTCCTGCTTACATATTTGTTGTATTGCTAATGCGGTGTTTACACCGAAAAAATATTACAGAAACACGGTGTTTTTTTGACAAAAAAGCAATAAACCCTATACATTTTTAAATACGATGTATTTTAAAGACACGATGTTTCTGTTTTGTTTTTTTCGAAGTAAACACCGCATAATATAGTAGTACCGGTCATATGTGGTCGTAAAAGCGGATAGTCGTAATAACCGGTAAAAATGCAATTATATGGGATTCACTTGGGCTTTTATTTTGAGTCGTTAAAACCGATACGTCCAGTGGCGGCTTTAGGGGCGGCGAAGAAGCGCAAAAGAATGAAAAACCTAAAAATAATGAGAAAATAATGATGCAACAACGAAAAAAAAAAGCTCATCAGATTTTTTTGCGGTAGAAATTAATTATACAGGGTGTTTGGTTCGACGATACGAATATTTTGAAGGAAGGTAGAATAAGTCATTTAGAAGTGATTTAAGCAAATATATCTATATGCAAAGTGCTACAGTTTTTTTATATCGGCCTTTTTAGTAAATTTGTGAGAAAACCCAGATTTATAGATGTTAATGGCAAAAGTTCAAAAGTTAAAGAGCCCATATTTTTCAAACATGATTTTTATATTACTTAAATGTCTAAGCTACACTTTCAGATCAAAATAAAATTTATGAATAACAAAAACAAAGAATGGCTGCTGGTTAACATTTGAAAACTTATAAAACTTTAATAAAATTATTTCTTTAAAAAATTATTTTATAAAATCTAGCACACTTACTGATGTTCAACTGGTTTTAAAAACTGCTCTATTTCATACCCTTTCAAAAAACTTACCGTATTAACTACACGAACGGGCTACTTTTGTGAAAAAAAATTACATTTATCCGAGAATAACTAAGATTTTTACATTTTCCCAATGAGTTTATCCTAGTGTGCTAATCTTAATAAGTCGTAAAAAAACGTGATGCGGATACTTTTCAAACATGTTTTTATACTCATTGGGCAGTGTAACACCTACTCCTGTACAAATGCTTGAAAATGTTGACCCTTCATACTAATGACGATTTTTTGTCGGTTTTTGGTAAATTAAGATATTGAAGACGGCAATTCGAAGAAGTGGAAGATCATTCATCGTCAAATTTTTAATCAATGGTAGTTCTTGAGAAATTCTAGGTAACTCTCACAATTCAATGTATTCGGTAGATAGTGCGGACCCATCAGTTTATTGTCAATCACACTAGCCCACAGTGTGTTGTGATAGAATAACGTATTTTTTTCAATGTGGATTATGTCTTTTAGCATTCTAGTAGTAGATGTTATGAAAAGTTTTCGTACATTCTCTGGAGAATGTGGATTCATCAGTCTATAAAATACATTGAGGAAATTGTTGTCTTCAATATCTTAATTTATCAAAAACCGACAAAAAAGTCGTCATTAGTCTGAAGAGTCAACATTTTCAAGCATTTGTACAGGAGTAGGTGTTACACTGCCCAATGAGTATAAAAACATGTTTGAAAAGTATCCGCATCACGTTTTTTTACGACTTATTAAGATTAGCACACTAGGATAAACTCATTGGGAAAATGTAAGAATCTTAGTTATTCTCGGATAAATGTAATTTTTTTTCACAAAAGTAGCCCGTTCATGTAGTTAATACGGTAAGTTTTTTGAAAGGGTATGAAATAGAGCAGTTTTTAAAACCAGTTGAACATCAGTAAGTGTGCTAGATTTTATAAAATAATTTTTTAAAGAAATAATTTTATCAAAGTTTTATAAATTTTCAAATGTTAACCTTCAGCCATTCTTTGTTTTTGTTATTCATAAATTTTATTTTGATCTGGAAGTGTAGCATAGACATTTAAGTAATATAAAAATAATGTTTGAAAAATATGAGCTCTTTAACTCTTGAACTTTTGCCATAAACATCTATAAATCTGGGTTTTCTCAAAAATTTACTAAAAAGGCCGATATAAAAAAACTGCAGCACTTTGTAAATAGGTATATTTGCTTAAATCACTTCCAAATGACTCATTCTACCTTCCTTCAAAATATTCGTATCGCCGAACCAAACACCCTGTATATTGTTAAATATATTGTTAAAGCCAACTACAATTGCTTTATCTTTCTTCTTTTGATTAAAAATACTTAGTTTCTTCAGTTTAAAAAATAAAAAAATAAATATATCAATTTATTTTCAAATATTGAATTTGAAATGAAAAAAATTGAATTTGAAATGGAAAAAATTTAATTTGAAATGAAAAAACTTGAATTAGGAGTAAAAAACCTATATTCGAGTCAACAAAAAAAAGGTCTTCAGGGGGGGGGGGGGGGGCAAAAAAATATTTCGCCCGGGGCGCCGAGCTTGCAAAGGCCGGCCCTGGATACGTCGTTTTAACCGATTTCGTTATAATCAGTTTCTACTGTATATTTCTTTTAAAACATAGATTACGGTTTCCATTCGGACGAAAATTTACAAATGTATTAAGTGCAAAACCTTAAAACCTAGCAGTCCTAGCACCTTAGACTGGCTGGTATAATATTATCAAAAATATTTTCACGTCTTTTTTCTGCACCAATAGATTAATATAATTTAATTTATATCATCTAATTTACTCCACATAAAGGATTATTGTATGAACACAAATAAAAAAATAGGACAGCCTATAGAGCATGAAGTGCGCATCTGACTCGAAAACAGAGTCATGTCAAAGAAGAGAGATAGAAAATAGTTTCGGATTTATTTGTCCTTATTTGAACAAGAGTGTCTATTCTATATCATTCTTAGAAAAAGAGATAGATATATCCTAAACGCCGCCGCATCTCTCTCACTGTTTTAAAGAAATGTTACACCATTATGTTAATACAAAATGCGCAATCCATGCTCTATGAGTCTATGCCTATGGGGCAGCCCATCAAGTTAGGAGCCCCGAGAGTTTCCTAATTTATCTACATTTGATGTAGCTTATATCTTTAATTTTTTTTTTCAGATATACACGCAATTTAGTTGACGAAGGTAACGGTAAGTTCAATCTAATGATTCTATGCTGGGGCGAAGGCCATGGGTCAGCGATTCACGATCACGCGAACGCGCACTGTTTCATGAAGATGCTGCAGGGCGAGTTGCAGGAGGTGAGGTTCGCGTTCCCGCGTCAGCTACGGTGCCACGACGCCGATTGCGATATCGGCAAGGACTTGGACACGGTCGCTGAAGACGATGTCGGTGAGGAGCTTCACGAGATCGGCCGCACGACTTTAGAAACAAATGGCGTGTGTTATATCAACGGTATGTTGTTTTGATATATTTATTTTATTTTTTATGTATTTCAGAGAAACTGATTTTCAGCAGTAAATATTGCAAAATGCTGTAGGTACATTTAAAATTTTAATTTATCAGCCTCAACCCTTGGATTTAAAAAATTATTTGCTTTATGTTTCATTTATTTACCTATACTCTCTAGCAGAGGCGCCCGCGGAAATTTTTCCAGGGGGAGTACAACTTTATAGACAAATTATTATATCTATATTTATTTATTTATTAGTTTCGTTTTTTTTACAACAAGACTATAGAATATATGTTTGATTAGGGGGTGGGGAGGAATTCACGTAAATAACGCTTTGGTCTATCCCCCTCCTCACCTACGTAACATTTCACGAATCCCTCTCGCCTCAAAATCTGTTACTTTTTCACGACTAAACCACTGAATCGAGCTTGATGAAATTTAGCAATATGACATAGGCTATTTTGTAACCCGAAAAATGATTAGATAAAAAATACAAATTTTCTCGGGAAGTCGCGGGTAACAGTTATTACTTAATAAAAATAGATCATTTAATTGTGTATATTACACTCATCTCGCGATTTACCGACCTTTGATTTACCGACATCTTGATTTACCGTCGGGCCAAACGCGCAATTTGCCGACCTTCTCCTATCCCCTCCATAATACTACCGTCAGCAATCCACCATGTTTATTGAAACTCCAATCAGAGAGAATGACGTCACTCATCAGTAAACGTCAAAATGATTGACTTTTATTTTAGACAAATATCAATTCCTCTTACAAGATTATTAGGTACATACCATATTCAAGAACTTATATACTTTGAAATTCATTTTTAATAAATAAAATAATTAAATTATTGTCTAAAGTCTTGGCATTTTAGGACGCCGCGCCGACCGCGCTGGCCGCTTCGACCGCCAGACACGCAATACTGATGTGTGTATATTATTTTCAAGGTTAAAAAAACACACATCAGTATTGCGTGTCTGGCGGTCGAAGCGGCCAGCGCGGTCGGCGCGGCGTCCTAAAATGCCAAGACTTAACTCTGAATGTTTGATTATTGTTGACAAGGAGTGTGACGTCACAACTGAATTGTATCATGCGAGCGTTTTGGCGTCAAATTCAAAATTAGTTTTATAAGAGTCAATTTTTGCGATTAAACTTTTATTTTCTGCAGAAATATGTATTTTTTTGGAAATAGGAGACACGTAAGATTATCATAGAAGAGTTTTTTTAAAATTAGTCATCATGCCTATTGTACCTTTTTATGCACCCCTCCCCCTCGTTTATAACATATTTTATAATTAATACTGTGTTCATATATTCGCAAGCAGACTCACTGGGATTACACAGAGTTGAGAATCCGTCCCACACAGACCCCGCAGTCAGTTTGCATCTGTATTGCCCCCCGTTCAACAGCTGTAAAGTGTTCAACCAGCGGACGGGACAGTGCTCTACATGCCCCGTCACTTTCTGGTCCAAGTTTGGTCACAGGAGGGATAAGGTTTGTATTTACTTTTTTTTAATTAACACCCTACATTATTTTTTTTCCCTCTTTCCGACAGACTGATTATAGCATTTGTTTGTTGATTTTTTCTGTAAATATCTTTATATACTTTTCGTAATAAAAATTCGTAATGTTTAATTCTAAACACCTGGATACATACATTTAAAAACCAAAATTAAAATCTATATTATTTATATTTTCAGAACATCCAAAATTCCAGAGCACCTGAAGATAACTAATTTGCAATTCAGTTTCCCTAATGCAAATAAAAATTAATATAATAATAATTTTACCAATTATACCTATTGACACCCATACGAAAAATTTCTTATAATGATATCTTAGATATATATTATTGACTATAACGAAAATGATATCATTCTGAGAAATTATGCTGTTTGGCAAGTTTTATGTAAATCAGGACTTAATTATAGCCTACAAAAATATAATATTTAAAATACAGTTATGATGTATCATAATTTTATTTTTTGTATCATTATAATTAGTAAAAAATAATAATCACTATCGCTAAAGCTATAAATTACATACACATAAAAATATCAAGTGACATTTTAGCCAACAATAAAGATAGTGAATAACAGGGGCGGACTGATATATTTTTTCTCAGGGCAGCTAACCTTATACCGACCTATTCAATTTTAATTTTAAAATGTTGTTCTACAAAAAATAGTAAAATAAATTTTATATAAAACAATGCCCCCTTTAATTAATAAATATATTTTAAACTAAAATTATTTATAAATACATCATAAGAACGAAAAAATTAATTAAACGTGAACATAAAAATATATTTTGTATAATAAATTGGAGTATAGAAACCTAATTTAAGATTATTCATAAGAAATTAATTTTAATAATTAAGAAATACTTGATACATTTATTTTATCATATAGGTATATTGTAAAATAATAAATAAATACTTTTATAAGAATTATATATTCATTAACATTATTTTAAAATTAAATTTATGTTTCCTATCTATATCCCTAAAAATCCCAATATCAGCAGGGGGAGAGGGACATAGGCAGTAATCCACCCCCCTGCAGACTGTCAGTTGGCACATTTTACATTAAAAATAATAAATAATTTGCAGAATATTTATTCATTATACAAAAACGTAAATATCTCGGCTACTATGCGAGATAGGAGGTATATGTTTCCCCTAAAACCCAGGATTAGCTCCTCACTTTTTTTTAAGTCATTTTGCCCAAAAAAACACACAATAACTATTGTGAAAATGCGACAATATGAATTATTTTTGGGGAAAATGTTTGTCTCAGTGAGTACTTTAGACCTATTGATTTTGGAGATGATTGGATTAGGGGTTTTGGAAATATTTGAAAGTCATGTATGGTTCTCCACACCGTTAATTTTAGTATCTTTTGTATTCCAGGCCCGTTTCGAATATTAAATTAAAATTAAATTATTTCAGTATTTTTACATATTTCTTGCTAAATCTTTTATTTTTAAACATTAAAAAATTATTAAAAAAAAAAACGGTTTTTGCCAACCTTGCTAAAACCCCTACACCTCTTTAGATTTTTTCCCATCAAATCGAACGAGACTAAATACAACCCTTTGTCTGTAACGGGGTGTAAAATATTGAAGGTAAGCTATATTTTGATTATTTCATTATCTATATCAAATGAGGTCACGAAATCTCAGGGTCCAGTACAGCTGTACCCCTACCCCTTCCCCATCATCGCCGGACCTGATGATATATTTAAGGTAAAAAAAAAAACAGACGTATAAAAAAACTAGTGCTTATATATTTTTAATTTTGATACATTATAAAATATCATACGCCGAGACTCCGCTTCACATCGAGGATACGTTCTTAAAAAACGACACAAACGAGGTAATAGAACTTACAATGTTTTTTTCTTAATAGTCTTTCAACGCAAACCGAAACGAAACAATGCGGGATCTGGGCAGTATTGATCAAGAATAATATCTCTATATATTGTTATTTATATAAATAAAATAATAAATTCCTCAAATTCATTTTTTTCCAATAAAAAATGTTCTAATATTTTAGTAAAAAATTAAAATAATGTAACCCTGTATATTTAAAATACAGTACATATCGTATTAAATTATAAAATAAAATTGTAATCTGGTCTTTTTAAATTATATAAATTGCATAACCCATTTTTGGTAACATATTATTATGTTTAATCAAATATCTGTAGTTGGTTGTTTGGAAAGTTCGTACAGATTTTAAAGTTGAATTAGAACACTATTTATATTAATAATTATATCTACATTTATTCAGCAACCATCTTTACATGTTTTATAAGATAAATGTTTAAGACGGAGTAAAATCGAATTAATAAAGGCATGGATGAGATATGGTTACATTAAGCATGGAACGTTTACAATGCGACTTTCAAACAATCACTTAAAATACCTTTGAACTTTTCAAACAACCTGATATTTAAATTTAATTTTTATTACTCAATTTTTTACAGAATTATATGTACTATACAATACACCTAGTATGTACATTTTTGTTTTAAAATTTCTGATATACATAGTATTATAAAATAGATGAATATAAATCAAAATTTATTGATTACTTATAGTCAATGACGTATTTATATAAGATCTTGAGCCGTCTACACACCGACAATAATAAACTCCGTGTGCTCAAAATGCATTTTACGGTGTTGTATTTGGTGGAATGACTTATTATAAAAGTAGGTAGCGAGTTGTCCGGTTTGGGATACAGATATTTTAGCTGATTTCTTGGGTCATTGTGAGTAAAAAATTGTATGGGCAGGGGGTCTATCTTCAACACCCTCTGAGCTACAGTACAAGATGTTAAAAAAATGTCCTTGAGGGTAGTACTTAATAACTAGAGCAACCAATTGGTAATTAACTAACATATTTTTTAGTATTTTAAATTAAAATTTTTATGAAAAAAAAATTTTTCTCAAAATGTACTTAATTTTTTTTTTTGAGTCTTTCAGTTATAAATTTATCTAAATTAATCCACAAAATTACTATTTTGCTACCTACCCTATTAAATTATTGAGATAATCTTTGTTTTAAGCAGGGCTGTGGAGTCGGAGTCGAAGTTGAGGAGTCGGAGTTTTAGTAATTTTGGGTGGAGTCAGAGTTGGAGTCGGTAAAAAGGTACCGACTCCGACTCCTTTAATTAAATAATGGTTTTTACTTCTTTACACACTTAATATTTTTTGTTCTTTTTAAATTTTGAAGTACAATGATTTGAAATTTTCAATTCTGGCCGGAACCAGAATCACCGGAATTCACTAAAAAAAATTTTGCCCGAAAACGGAATTTTTTTTTTTTTAATTTTTTGTACAGTAAAGAGTCAAAGTCGGAGTCGAACGTTAGAAAAATAAAGGAGAATATCGTAGAATTTTGTACCGACTCCACAGTCCTGGTTTTAAATACTAAACGGAAATAACTTTTTCAAACACCCTGTAGCTCAGAGGGTGTTGAAGACACCCCTAATTCCTAAACAATTTTTACTCACAATGAATCAGGAAATCAGCTCCTAAAATATCTGTATCCCAAACCGGACCATCCTGGATATATCTTAATATATAAAAACGTTGGTGCATATGTATGCAACGTCATTATGATTCTGTGATTACGCTGAAACCATACGTTTGTTTGGTACTTCCATAAGTTTTTTTTGAAACCGGTAGATGGCGCTGGGCTCGAGATATTTAAAAAAATGCAATTTCTAGTCTGATTTTCAAACAAATTATTTTTGGGCAGAACAGCGTTTGCCGGGTCAGTTAGTTTTATTATAAAGGGCTAAAAGGAAGGTAGCAAAACATATTTCCCCAGGAGTATAGAGTTTATAAATACGTCACTGCTTGTAATACCGATACTCAATGTATTGAAATGATACGTTCTTAAAATTACTTAAGCTAATTAGAGTAATATATTTATGTTAAGTAATCAGTATGATTTTTTTTATTTTTGAAAAATAAGAAAAAACTATGATGATTTGAATTTTATTTACACTTTTTTCTTATTTAGAAAATTTTATTTATCTAATTAGTTATTTTATTAAGTTTTTTTACTAAATACAAGTCTTCAGAAGAAAAAAAATTATAAATTAAAATGGAAAGTAAATAATAATGTTTTTAATTTTTTTACATAAGTTACCTTAGAAAGAACAAATATTGCATAATATAAACTTAAAAGAGAGCAACAAAAGATTTTGTAATTTATATAATCAGTGAAATGATTAATTAATTATTTTAGTGTGTAGTTGTAGCTTGTTTCTGCAGTTGTAAAAGTCAATTTGTGTAATTAAAAATGATAAATGTAGGGCAAAAAAAAGGTCCCGCAATTGGATATACAGGGTGGCCCATTTTAATCGATACAGCCGGATTTCTCGGAACCTAAGGCAGCGGGCGAAAAATGGTTTAGATAAAAGTTGTAGGGGACCAAGGGGGCCACACAATGGCGCTAACGTCTATGACCTTGAATTCCACCTTCACGGTTTTTTCAAGGTCAAAGTGGTTTTTTTAAATGGGAACCCCTATTTTTGACCGTGGATTCGAAAAGAGCAGGAAATTTTACGTTAAAATATGTTTTCGTGGTGACCTTGAACTTGACCACCACACTTCGCTCGAATCGTAAGAACTTTTTTGAATGGGCGCTATGGTAACAGATGGATTGGTCGAGGAGGTCCGGTTAACTGGCCTGCTTGCTCACCTGATATTACACCACCCGATTTCTACTTATGGGGGTATTTAAACAATTCTGTTTTTGCGCAAAGACCAACTACAAGAGACGATATGATGGGTAGGATTCGCCAAGCATGCGCTGCCATTTCAAGGCAAACTTTGCTAAACACTGTTCGCCATTTTAATAGGCGTTTGACTATGTGCCTTCAAGAAAATGGTCGTAATTTCGAACATTTGCTTTGAGATTAGGTAAACATTCATTTACATTAGTGAGAGGTGAGAGGACTCACGAAACTCTAGCACCCCAATCGTGAGAGGCAAAGGAACTCACGTAAATCTAGCACCCCAAAGGGAACAGATTTTATTACGTCCACGTCGTTGTTCATGGGTAACGCTAAATGTAAAAGAATTGATCGTGAAATGACTTTGAATATCAAGTCGAAGATCAAATTCGAGGTCACCCCTGAAGACCACCTAAATGACCCATGACCTGAGACCCATGACATGGGAACATGTTTGGACGTAAAATTTCCCGCTCTTCCGATTGCCGCTGTCAAAAATTGGGATTCTCAGTCAAAAAAACCACTTTGATCTTGAAAAAATCTTGAAGGTCAAGTTCAAGGTCACCACGAAAACATATTTTAACGTAAAATTTCCTGCTCTTTTCGAATCCACGGTCAAAAATAGGGGTTCCCATTTAAAAAAAACACTTTGACCTTGAAAAACCGTGAAGGTGGAGTTCAAGGTCAAAGACGTTAGCGCCATTGTGTGGCCCCCTTGGTCCCCTACAACTTTTATCTAAACCATTTTTCGCTAGCTGCCTTAGGTTCCGAGAAATCCGGCTGTATCGATTAAAATGGGCCACCCGGTATATACGTCACAGCCGGATTGTAAATTTAGCGGCTTTATAAAGAGGCTAGCCGTTTTGTAAAATGTTGATGCTCTAATAATATACACGTTAACTGTCCTTGGTTAAGGAAATCTTTTAGGGTGAAATAAGCAATTCAATCTCCGCCTTGATTTTGGCAATTTATTGGGGCAAAATCTAGCGTTTTTTTTTTAAGTGCCATTGAAGAGTTGAAAACCACACTCAAAGTTTTTCTTAAAAACTGTACAGAAAAATCTAAAACCTGACCTGGAAAAGTCAAGGATATTTGTTCCAGAGATAGAGTGGTCACACTGTTATATTAACCACTTGACTGTTTCGCTAGAACGTGACTTGGGTGCTAAGTATGCATTTTCACCAAAATTCATCAGTTAAGTAGTTCATAAATGTGCGATAGCATCTCGCTGCTTAAAAAGCCATAATTCTGAAGAAATAGTGGAAATTGAAAATGTACGTAAAAAAAATTGTAACTCAGGGAAAATTTGTATTTCCAATAGACATATGACCTAATTTTATATTAAATAGAAAACAAAGAAGAGTTACATTGTGCTTTATTTATTTTTTGTAATCAATAACTTTTAATGAGAAAGACAGAAAAGTTATTGTCATTTCACTGATGATATAACCAATGCTATATTGTTTAGAAAGCATTCTGTTATTTTAGTGCCACCAATTTCATTTAATTGAATACTTATTAAATATTTCTAAGCTTGATAACCATTATTATCTCTGCCACTTCGAGCGTTCAGTATAACCGTTGTTAATGTACAATATTTCAAATATCAGAGTAATTTCGGGATCGTCCAAATGTTGCTATCGTAGTGCCAGAGTTGAGGTTATGCTAGAATTTCAAATCTTTCATAGCTTGCGAAAGGTCGGGTAATTTCATATCTTTAATTTGTTGAGGAATGTTCATGTTCTTTACAGCTGATACTGCCCGTGCTGGTGCTGCTGTTATTCCAGCCTAAATAAAAATATTTCATTAAGAATGGATACAAATAAAATTATTTATTATAAGAACTTACTTCTTGTTTTTCTAGTTTGTTTTGGTCCTCGATCCGTGTTAATATTTCTGTCATATTTGTTTCAAGAACCATACCGCCCATTACTAGTTCATTTAAAATGAAATGGACTTTATCTACGTGAAATATTAGATCCAATTCACACACATTTTCAAAACATTTATCGAGCGTTTCAACAAAAACTTGAATTAAATCTAATATTCCTAATTCACTTTCTGATGAATCGACACAAAATACAAAGTATAATGTAGCATAGTGACGATATATAAGTTTATAATCGGATCCCCCTATCAAACTAAAAGAAATATATAAATTATAATATAATTATATTTTAATATAAATAAAATACCTTCCTCCTTCTAAGAAATTGCATACGTTGTCGTCTCTTTTAGATACTAACTGAAAGGTTTCTTTTATTATCTGCTGTTGCATATCTTCTGACTGAAAAACAATATTGTTCAATGAATAGGTTATGGTGTATTTCTTTGAATTACTTACAAAATATTGATAAAATTTCGATAGTCTTGGTTTGCCATGGTTGTTAAACACTAATATTGCCTTTATCATTGTTGAATATGTAATTTATTAACTAAATTACTATTTGCAAGTAATTAACATTTTTATAGTAAATAAATCTTACTGACATTAGTTGGCAAAAGTAGGAGTTTTTGTGGAGTTTTTATTTTCATAGGGTTTTTCATGCATGCACTCATCTCTCGATTTAGTAACCTTCGATTTAATCACCGCTTGATTTAGTAACGGGCCAAACGTGTGATTTAGTGACCTTCCCCTATCCCCACCACAATACCGCCGACTGTTATATTTCTGCACGAAATTTAAATTCACCAATTAACGTTGAGGTTGGCACGGTAGTGGGGGCCCCACTCAACGTCCTTAAATCAAGCGGTTGAATTACCAACAACGTCATTAAATCGAGCGATGAGTACACGCTGTGTCTATGAATTTTTAATGTCAGATTTGACATTTTACCTCTTATTAATGTGGTGACAACAATAATATCATTAAATTTATTTATACAGTAGATATTAAAATACTTTTGTGTATCATTATTGTGATAATTTTTGTGCTAAATTCATATTAATAAATCACAAATGTCAAAATACTAAAATTATTTTAATTTAAAATAAAAATGACATCACGCATAACAGGATACATAACAGAATTAGGAGGTAAATATTATTAAAATGTAGTTCATTCATATAAATTCTAAAATATCTTTTAAATTAATTTATTAGCTCAAGAACCATGGCCACACGATGTAAAACTATATCAACCGTACGAAATGGAGCAAATTCTGTTACCAGATAACGCAAATTGCCTAGCAGTACAAGCGTTTTTAAAAATGTGCGGCCTTGAATTTAAAGTAGAGCATAAATCAAACGCTGAGTTTATGTCCCCTTCAGGGAAAGTACCATTCATTAAATGCGGTCCTTTTGTTATATCAGAACTCGAGCCAATTGTTAGTTTTGTTAATAATAAAGGAATCACTCTTACCGAGCATTTAGATAAGTCTCAACAGACGGATATGCGTGCGTATATGTCTCTTGTAAATAACGTTCTCGGCAATGCTGAGGTAAGCGTAATTTTTTTGAGAAAAATATTTTTTGTGAGAAAACTATGACACGATGTTTTTATGTTTTCAGCTTTACGTTTGTTGGGTGCATAAAGAAACATACAATTCTGTAACAAAACCACGATACGGTTCAGTATTCTTGTGGCCTTTAAATATCGTTCAAACGTATTCAAAACGAAACTCCGTAATCAAAAGATTGTCGGCGATTGGTTGGTACGATAAAAGAAAAGAAAAGGTTTACGAGGACGTTGATATTTGTTGTAATTCACTATCGGAACGATTAGAAAAAAAGGAGTATTTCTTCGGATCAAAGTAATTAATTATTTCTATTAATTGTGATTATGATCCTTTTATTTTTCCGATTCCTTTTTTAGCCCTACAGAATTAGACGCATTGGTATATGGACATATTTGTGCTATTATGAGAAATCCTTTACCGACGTGTTATTTACTAATGAAAATAATACGGTCCTATCCATCCTTGATTGCCCTTTGCCGCAATATTGATATACAATGTTTTCATCCGTCCCGAAGTGTATTTTAAGAATACTCAAAATTTGAATAGGTCTTGTTTAAAACAAAAACAAAGGAGAAATGATAAAATTGATTCAGCCTCCTCTGAAGTTAGAATTGAAATAATAATGTTGTTATAATTTCAGACCTACGGAATTAGACGCTCTTGTGTTCGGCCATTTGTTTACTGTTATAACAACTCCTTTACCTGGAAGCCATTTTGCAACAATCGTCCGTAAATATCCATCGTTGATTGAACTCGTCAAACGTATTGAAGAAAAATATTTTAAACGAGCGACTAATGATAATGTATAAAAAATTGTTGTAATAAATTCATAGCGTTTATTTTATAGTACTCTTTGTAAATAGTCGAATAATAAAACTAAAGCTAGTGTTCGTATTATTAGTTATTTATTTATTTATTAATTATTAAGGCTCCCACATACCAACACAGCGGCTGTGAATAATTCGCACCACTAATCATTTCTCAATGTACCAAACAAAGACAAATAATTCAAAACTCATTTGCTAGATAAAGAGGTACTCTTCGTTTATAGTACTCAAATATATTTGTGTGTTTAATTTATTATGTAATCTATTGAAAATTGTATAAATAAATTTTATGGCAATAAATATTCATTTATATTTAAATATATTAAATTTGTTATAAAATTATATGTCTCAAATCAGAATTGTGTGTAATTATAAATATACATATACTTATCAGTTTCTTTTTCAAAAACGGTGTTGCAAATATATTTAAATATATACAGGCTGGGCCACTAGTGCATGGAAGTTCGATAGTTGTATACCATAACAGATAAAAAATCTTTCTAATGCATTTAATAATTAATTAATAAGTCTGACGATACACAAAAATATACTTTGTTTTTATCATAAAATCAACAGTTTCGGAGAAATACGATGCTAAAGATAGTATTGCAGAATTCACCTTAATACGGATGCTTCAAATTTCACAAAATAATAGTTATACCCAGGAAAAAAACGATCAAATCCAATTTGATCTGATCGGATCAAATTTGATCTCATCAGATCCAATTGGATCCGAAAATTGGCCGCTTTATCAGATCTGATTGGATCCAATTGGATCTAACCAGATCTGAATTAAGTTTTTATTTGTTGGGGAGAAAAATTCGCCCGGGGCGCCGCGATTGCAAAAGCCGGCTCTGGCCTATATAAAAAATTACTTTTTTAAACTCGTTTTAATACTGGTGCTGCCATCTTGAACCAACTAAAAGCGACATTTACAATATTTGATTCGTCAAACAGTATCTGCCCTCATCTGATTGGTTGATTATAATATTGAATATTCAAATTTCATGATTTATAAATATAGATTTTGAAATAATATACAATTAAATTTTAATTTGATTAAATAGTATAGTGAAATAATATTACGAATTATTAAATAAAATATTAGTGTTCTTTATAAATTTATATGAATTACATTATTTTATTCATTTAATCAAGTTAAAATTGAGATTATTCATAGTCGTTTTTCAATCATGCCAAAGAAGTATAACTTCTAACTCGAAAACTACTAAACCGATTTTAGTGCGGTTTTCACCAGTAGATACATAATTTTTCATAGCAAGTTCTTGGTTATTATTATTTTTTAATACTGCTAATTATATGAAACAATTGGATTGGTTTATAATAAAAAATAATAATAATAAGATTTAAATACTGCCATTAGCTAAATAATTTAAATGTTAACATTTTTATGGTGACAATCGATTATATAAGTCTTTGGGAACACATACAAATAGTTGTGCGAATAAATTAAGGTTCTACAAAAAAAATTATTGTAAATTAAAGGCGAGCTTCAAACTTAGTGCCCATTGACACTTTTAATCTACTCATCAAGGTCTATCCGAATTCAATGTTTCAAAGAGTTTGACCGAAACCCCTTTCCCATAAGCAGGCCCGGATTTACCATGCAGGCAGTGTAGGCACGTGCCCCTGCACGTGCCTATAGCGACAAAAATTTAGGGGCGGCAGATTTGAGCGTAAAAAAGTTTTGGTAAAAAAGAACCTAAAAAAATAAAAATTTGACTTGACAACGAAAAAAAAAGGTCATTGATATGAAAAATATTCACTTTTTTTTTTTATTCAATGAAAAGGGCGGTAATTTTCGCAACTGCCTAGGGGCGGCGAATTTGTAAATCCGGCCCTGCCCATAAGGATTCTGCGGGGTCCAATCGTAATTAAAAAAATGATATTTGCAAAAAAATCAGTTTATTAGTGCTACCTATTGACAATACGTAAAACTGAGCGAATATATGAACCATTTATTATGCGTATACAGTCTATTCGACAGCCTTGGGCAAAAGTCAAAGATATTTAATATTTATGTCAATCTGTCAGTGCTGACAAAATATGGCACGGTGTGTTAGAAGGGAAAAATAAAAACAATACTTGGATTTCACAAAAATACTAAACAGTTAAAATGACGACCGAAGATAAATTTCATGCAGCAGTAAATGTGATTAGAAGTCTACCAAAAAATGGTTAGTAAATCAATTTACATGTATTTTTTATGTCAAATTCGACGTCAGCAATTATCAGTTGTGCAATTTTTTATATTAATTAATCGAATATTTATGTTAATATTTCTTTATTCGTTAGTTTCATATTACACATAATTTCTCCAAGAATAAAAAATGACATTTTAATTCAGATGTTTATGATTTTTTCCATATAACATAATCTATTTCATATCAAAGTTCAACCTTTGTTTTTCATTATGATAATACATATCATATCAAGAATGATTTGCAAAATCCAACATTTTTATCATATATTATAAAATAATACATTTTTAAAGCAACAATTACTAATTATAACAATAAAAAATAATTAAAAAATAATTCTCATTACTGTTCAATTAAGTATTTGTTTCCTTTCCATTGTTCTACTTAGTTCATGCTTCATTATTAAATAACATTATATATATATACTCATATTTATATACACATACCTATATCAACACTTTTTTCTGTTTTCATAATAAATGATTATAACCAATAACTCTTGCATATACTTTATAGAACTTTATTTATAAAATATAACGCTTATATTTAATTATAATAACCTTTTTTCCCACTTACAAAATATAAATTATAATAAATGGGTCAATTATTAAGCATTTAATTTATAGGTTCATATCAACCTAGCCATGAATTAATGCTTAGATTCTATGCATATTACAAACAAGCAACGGAAGGGCCATGTGAAAAATCGGGTACCGCAAAACCCATGTTTTGGGACGTAGTGGGCAGGGCAAAATACACGGCATGGCAGAAACTTGGTAATATGTCTCGGCAGACTGCCATGGACCTTTACGTTGCCGAATTACTAAGAATTGTCGAAACCATGAGTCTGACAGACAACGTAGCTACATTTTTATCGGTAAGTGTAATTATTGTGAAATGTATTTGATATAAAAAGTAATTTTTTATTTTATTTAATGTATCTAAAGTTTGTATTAAATGTGTGCATATTTAATTGAAATAATGAAAACCTTCAATATATAGACAAAGTTACGTAATAAAAATTGATGTATATATCTCAAGGACAACGTGTTTTCATAAAACTAGTTATTTTTGCATTAAGTTTTTTATATAATGAATCGTTTTGTCAAATATTTTCCTCATACCAAACAAATATTTTATGTTTTAATCTTTTCTCATTAAATTAAAAAAAATATGAATAATATTATAATTCTTTAATTTATTTTAAAATATTATAGAATCATCATGTATCCTATACATTATACATATATGAATATAAATGTATATGTTACCATAATATAAGAATAAAATGTATGTAATTAATTAGTTAGGCAGGTTAGGTAATTGTTAAATAAGTGCATACAGCAAGGGCAGACTTGTGGATGGAGGAGGGGGGATTACCCTTCCCTCAGATAGTCAGAATGTGATTTCCTTCACACATATATAATTTTTAAATTGTGTTGTAATTCTAACAATGTTATTCTTTTAGATAAAATCATATGCATGTTTATGTTCTTCACCCAAATTCACACTTAATATTTTTGGAAATAAAAAGTTTGATTTTATTAAAAAAAAATTGTTATAAAATTAACAAACTTTGATCTGATTGTCTGTATTTACTTTTATCAATTTTATGTCTCATTTTAAACTCGATTTCTCGACAAAAAAAAATTGTTATATTTTTCTGTGTAGTAATGTTGGCTAACTGAGATTTTACACTACAAAATTATTATTTTCTAATTTTTGCTTGTTTGGATGATTTTGCAGTAAAGTTTATTTATGGTTTTTTTAATCTATATAATTTCTGTGTTGGTATTGCTGAATAAATCATGCATTTAAAAAGTTGACAAATGTAAAATCGAGAAAAATTGAACAAAATGCAGAGATCAATTTTATTAGTACCTGTACTTAAAGGGTTGAAATGATTGCCTTGTTCAGGCTGATGATGCAGCAGCTTTAGGCTCTATGCCGATAGACGATTTAGAACTGATATCGCCGGGCGTTAAAGAGCGTGTCCGTAGCCAGCCCGGAAGCCCGTACACGTCCCGGCCGTCGTCGAGACCAGAATCACCAGAAGGGCTGTACAATGGAGTTACAAACCAAGACTCGGATGATGAGTACATCGACTCAGTCGAGGTATTGATTAGATTTGTAGTTTTTTTAACGTGATATATATTTCTTTAAATCTTTAAAGCACACTCCGGAGCTTCAAGCACCAAAGAAAACCATTCCAAACGGTGTGATCCCGTCTGCGTATCAAAACCACAACGGTGTGACGAACGTATACCCGCACACAACTGACATATCGAACGAAATAACTAAAACCTTAGCGGCACTACAGGCGGACCTGCATACGATAAACCAACGAGTGACAGCTGTGGAACATCGTAAACCAAAAATGATAACGTTCGGACACTTGTCACCTCTGCTTATCGGCTTCTTGCTGATGTGGCCTTTCGTAGCTTTCAGAATCATGCGAGCAATTGAAAGAAAGAATTAATATCAAAAGATTTAATAGACAGCTCTCTAATCATGTTTTTCAATGAAGCGGGACTTCCGATTGTAAATAATTTGGTTTTAAATTTCACAATTTACGTTACGTACGTACGTGTTGGTGTAATGAATTTATCGAACCAAACAAAATTACCTATTATCTATTTTAAAGATTATTATGGAAACGTGAAAAAAATATACCAGAAGAAATTTAAAGTAGCTTTAATATATTTTATTTTATTGTAATTATCTCCGTGTTCTCAAGAATTGTTTTTAAAAATAACTTGTAACTAAATATTGATGCAAATACATAAACCTAGTGAAAAATAATGTTAAGAATATTTATACTATTTGACAAAACGTGATGATTTTATTAAATTTTTTAAATACTAAGCAATGCGCCAAGTATTTTGGAGTAGAAGAAATTCAGACGAGGTCGCCATCGGGAAGAGACAATAAATTTTTTCTCAGCTTTCTTTCAACTTTACAGCAAAAATAGTTAAATACAAAATGAAAGGTAATTAAATTCTCTACACAAATTTTTCTATAAATATATATACAAAACAACTGTCAGAATTTATTAAAATTGTTGTTTCATTTTTTAACTTTAATAAATTCAGATGGTCATTATTCAATGGAGTATGAATGAATCTGATGAAAAATATGTATAGAACCTTTTCTGTAGAGAATTTAATTAGTTTTACTTTTTTATATAACTATTTTTGCTGTTAAGTTGAAAGAAAACCGAGAAAAAAATAAAAACGGAATTTTGTTCCTTCCAGATACCGACTTTGTTCAGGATTTCTTAGTGACACTAAAGAATTTTGATGTAGCGCCTGGTTAATTTATTTAAACTTTAATACTTTTTTTTAATATCAACACAATTTATTGTTGCTTGATAACATTTTATTGATTACAACAAACGTAAAATGCATGCATACAAACAAACAATATATATCTGTGGGTTTTTGTCGCTTACGATATATTATACAACACACTGGGTTATGTTATTCCAGAACTGGAAATCGAAGCAACGAACAAAATTACTAGCTCGGGAATTAAATTTAAAACCGATATTAAACTTAGTTTAATTCTAGACCCTGTGTATTATCGAACAATGAAAATTAAAGTAATTATTTTGAATTTGCTGTAATTTCTTAAAAACGTGAATTTCTCCTGTGCTTTTCATATATGTACGTGTCAGTTACATTGACATTTGTAGAGTAATATAAATTGAATTTATTTTTCAATGGTTACGCTTAAAGCTAAAACTATGAAAAACTGACTCGAGATGTATATAATAAGTATAATACTTAAGTATAATAAATATATTATCTGTTAGGAGGGAGTTAGTAAATATTATATTTTTACATTTATGGTGAAAATGTGATTTGGTTTAAGTGTTTGGTTACTGGAGTACTGTATAGATAGAGATATAATATTACCAGAGTGATAACACAGGCCGGTAGAAATATAAAGCCGAAACTTTAGATTTTTTCTTTTGTATGTTGGTAAACGCTTACTTAAGTTACACAGTGTGTGCGCGCATATGATTTATGTCAGTGACTGAACGGTACTCAAACAGTGGAATGTATGAGACTGCCAATACAGAATAGAGTTGATTCTCTAATAATATACATGTTAACTGTCCTTGGTTAGTACAATCTATAGGAGCGAAAGAGGGTAATATAGTATAAAAATAGAGATTTAATCTCCACCGCAATGAACTCTAGATTTGGGAGAATTATTTATAAACAGTTCGTTGCGGCAGAAATTGAATCCCTTTTTTTATACTATAATATTTGCTTTTGCCCCAAGAGATTGTCCTAACCAAGGACACGTAAATCATATGCGCGCACAACACCCAAATAATGTAGTACCAAGAAACAAAAATATGAAATCTAGATAGTAAAATCTTTCAAAATTATATCATAAAGAGGTCTCTTAATTATTTCAATGTTGCTTCCACTTACATGAAGTATTATGACATACCTAACTAACCTCAAGTGCATCAATTGAAAAATTGACATTAATCTATCTTTTTCACGGGATAGGTTTGAATTATCACTCCAGTAATATTATATCTCTATACTTTTACCTAATTGTAAAAAAGGCTTTTAATACAATAGAGTTTTATTATTTTTAAATAATTTATACATTTTATATGATTGAACTGGAAGTATCTCATGTAAATAAAACATACAATTTATTATCATAATTATTATCATAATTAACGTTTTAAACAATATATAAATATTTTAAAATTGGATGGTACTTGTTAATTATCACTGATATTAATACAATTGTTCTTTGTTATTTTAATTTTAAACAATCTCTGCCCCAACAAACTGTTTTTAAATACTCATATTGGTGCATATACACTTATAATCTATGTTCATTGAAGGCTAATTAGCAAGTAACAATTGGACTGAATAATTATCTTGTTAAAAAAATAACAATTTTCTAAAGACGTAACATTAAATCCAATTTTAAAACATTAGTTTATATCGACTGACAGAATCCAGAGCGAAAAATTAATCGTGCGAAAAAATGGGATCATGATAATGATATTAATTAACATGTAGACTGGCGTTTCTTAAAATGGAAGTTTGCAAAATAAAAATCCACATGAATTTGAAATCTGTCTTCTAATAAAATAAAATTATTTTTGTGAATGGAGGCAGTGACGCATTATATAATGGAGAATTAGTTAATTGTTGAACCAACCAATTATTTACAGCCGTATTCATAATCGTTCCTTATCTCAAGGGCTCCTCAGATATTTAAGCCTTCCTCAAGGAAGGTAGCGACCTGCCTTGAGATATAAGGAGCCTTGGTTGTCAAGGAAGGTTTATGAAACGTAAATAGAGTAACAAGGGATCCTTATTCCTCAAGGTGGAACTATGAATACGGCTGTTAATGTTTCATTTAGACAGAAGTAAAAGTGTATGCCCAATAACGCAAGAAATAATGAGACAGCCTTAAGAGGATTTTGACTGCTACCTGTTTCATAAATGGAACTTGTATGTCAGTCTCTCTCTGAGTGGGACAAGTATTAAAATCCTCTAGTATGTGTCGAAATACAAACAGTTGTTTTAACAAGTTTATGAAATTATAAAATTCCACAGCTTACTTTTATAAATTTTTATGCATTTTAATTTTTTAACTCTGGATAATGTTATAGAGTAAGAGCCAGCGACCACCAGATATTCGTCATAGTATTCAGCTCAAAATTTTTCATGTGTACACTTTAGTGAATAAGAATGTTTGGGGTGATGAACCTTGAATGAGGGGGGTTTGGCATGAAACAGATGATTAAGGTACATAAAAATGTTGGCCAAAAACATAATATCAAACCTATTTTTTAATATGTTCATTGGAATAGCAGTACAAACTTCAATTAACGATAGGTAATAATAATAATTTTAATATTTTGACATTAATCCGGTAAATGATTTGTAACATTTTCTATCGTAACTATTTTCTGTCACTTCAACCGTTTATATTTAATACTATAATGTAAATTACATCATTATTTTATGATCTTAAAAGTGTCTGGCAGAAGTTACACCTCGTGAAAAGTTTCTGGCAATTGTTAATTAGAGTTTGTAATGTTGTCCCATTGAAGATATTAAAAAATTAGGTTTGTTATTATAACGTTTTTGACCAACATTTTTATGTACCTTAATTATCGGTTCTCTGCCAAACCCCCCCTCACTCAAGGTTCATACACCCCAAACGTCTTATTCACTAAAATGGTGTACATACACATGAAAAATGTCAAGTATGTTTGGTTGGTCGCTGGCTCTTGGTCTATTAATAGAATGAAAAACAATGATATTCATTTTAATATTTAATATTTGTAGAAAACAGTGTGATATACAGTAGAGGTACAATGGGTATAGTTGCATCACAATATTTGTGGGGTTAATATTGTACATAAGTTTTTATATTGTATATAATATTCATTTTGTTGTACTGGAAATACATGTTATAAAAAGATATACATTTAGATGGTGAAATGCTGAAACCAGATAAGCAGATATCAAATTATATGTATATATCATTAAAATTAGTATTCTACGCCACGCCCAAAGGTTTATTCAACGTATTTCTATGATGAACAATGCACCCCTTGTATTACAGTAAAACAAATTAACTTAACCTTGAAAAATATTGATCGAGACTAGTTCAGTAGATATAAGAAGGAAATTGCATTGTTTTTTGTACATGTCGCTAATTTGGTTTAAGCTTTTCGCCGTCAATTTTGTTTATGCACCTTTCACTAATTCGTTCTCATTGCTAACAGAGATTTTGACGTTTTTTCTTTTTTTATACTTATATATGACACGTTACAACTTTTCGCATTGATGAGATCTGTTACGTTGATTATTTCTTGACTCTCACAACTTAAAAGCGATCCGTGTATTTTTAATGTTTGTATCCCTTGTAGGCTACTAGTTCTGTTTAATTTTTGATATTCGATGCTTTCTTGCATATAGATAACTCCTTTGGTACTTATTTTATTAACTGAAAATGAAAAAACTTAATTAACCAAGCAATTCCAAAAGAATTAAACTGTAGGGAATCAGCAAGGAGAGTACTGGGCATATGCGGCATTTGATGAAAGAGGGAGGAGGGGCTGCCAAGTTTAAAAATTATACTTACATGCAAGGTTCAAATACCGTAAGGAAAAGTTCCCGTTACACCATATAGATCCATTTTCTAGCACACTGTCCTTCAAGAACGGATGACTGTATTCATTTTTAATAGCTTCATTTAAACTACTGATGCTTCTCCTTATAGATCCTAATAGAAAATTCAAAGTTATTTTTTTATAATACAGTGTGTTAAGTAAAAGTGTGTACAGTATTACTCGCAGTCGGTAAGTTATACAAATCTAAATCTTTTTCAAAAATGTCTTATGCAGTGGTGGCCAAGTACATTAAAAAGTCAAAGATATTTGTTCAGAAGTGGGTGAATCGATTTAAAGAGTTAAAAAATGTCAATGACTTTCCAGATTGTGGTTCAATAGTTGGACTCTTTATTAACACATTTGCCCATTGCCTTGGAACATGTCAAATGTATGTGTGTGAAAGAAAAATTTGTTGAATAATTTTTTTATTAATAACGTCATACACGCTCTTACTTAACACGCTGTATATAAAGTGAGTAATCTTCAAAACCGATTTTGATGAAACCTGCACCAACGTGTTTTTTGAAGTCTCAGAAGCAGAGCTGTGCAGTACTCGAGTACAAGTACTTAAATACGTTTTTGAGTAATTGTACTTGTACTTAATTGCATTTCCGATGAATTGTACTTGTACTTAAGTACAATTTTTGGCAAAAGTAATTGTACTTGTACTTAAGTACATTTTTTTATACTTATGAACAGCTCTGCTCAGAAGTACTATAGGCTAGGGTATAAGTCGTCACACTGTCACTCAAAACAGCTGAGCAGTGAATAAATTAGTTACGTAATTCAAAAAAACTTTTGATTGTAAATGACCCATTGAACTGGCCCCTCTTAAAAGTGACTTTTCTCTCGTTTAACCGAATGTCTATCTCTTACATGTAGTTTCCGACACCATGTATAAGAGTGTCCCATTTTAATATATCACCCCCTTAATTTTTTTTATCTATCAGTAAAATAAAAAATGTTTCAAATAAAAGTTGTTTGGTTTTGAGGGGGAACTAATATGGTGTAAATAATTTTTAATTTGGTTGACGTCTTCAGGGTCAACATTTGTTTTTCAAATGGAAACCTATATTTTTTTATTACGGCAACATATTTTATGGAAAAAAGCAAGCAACTTTTATCTTAACGAATTTTTAGTATGACTATATTGTCCTTTAATATTTATTTAAATAATTTTAGATTTTCACTAATTTTTTATTCAAAAAACGTCAACTTTAGGAGAAAAGTAGAAAATAACAAAACATATCTATTTTAGGTAATCTGATATAACTAGGAAAGTTATATCAGAATTTTTTTTTATTTTTGCTCTTCAAAATATTAAAGCAAAAAAAATTAACAAAAGATAAAAAAAATGAAATAATTTTCCTAGTTCTATCAGGACAAAATAAACATTTTTTGTATTTTGCACTTTTCTTCTAAAGTTGAGAGTTTTCGAGTAAAAATTTCATGAAAAACACTAAAAATTATTTAAAACAAAAGCTGCTTGTTTTTTTCCATAAAATAAGATGCCCTTATAAAAAATATAGGTTTCCATTTGAAAAAACAAATGTTTACCCTGAAGACCAAATCAAAAATTATTAATGACATTTTGGTTCCCCCAACAACTTTTATTTTTTGATTTAGTCGATAGATAAAAAATTAGGGGGTGATAGATTAAAATAGGACAGCCTGTATACAATAAAAAAAATTATTACTGAATATTTTTTACCTCTTGAAATTTCCTTCTTCGATGAATACACGGAAAGATTTGATCGACTTTTTGACTTAGTAGATATGACTTGTTTGTTCAACTAAAATATTATAACTTTATAAAAAGAAAAGTGTTTTTAAAACTATATAGATCTATATACATAGATATATGTATTACCATTTCATTTTTTAATATCTTCATATTTTCTTGCCTTCTAAATACAATCTCTTCGTGCGTCAATTCGAATCGTTTAATAGCTTTTGTAATTTCTAAACATCCATCGTCGCTTATAAAATTATCTGCTAAATTCAACGAAATCAAAACTCGATTCACTCGTAATATATTACCGATACATTGTGCGCCTTTATCAGATATGAAATTACTTGTCAAATTCACCGTCGTTACTGAACAGTTTGAAAATGTGTTCATTTGATTACATATCATTTGTAAATCGTCATCGTTTATTTTGCAATGCTTTAACGATACATATTTCAATGAAGTATTACTTCTAAATAACTTATAAACATTTGTGTGCGCATTCGGGTTATTATCTATATTAATATCTTCAATGGTATTTAACGAAACTATCGATTCTAAAATGTCTATTTGAAATCCATCCAGATGGCAATTCTGTAAACTATTATATTATTTTAATTAGCGTTAACAGAAACATTTTTTTTACTTACATCAAAGTAGTGACTGTCGTTAATGTTTCTATAAAATCATGTATCGAAGACAATAAATTATTAGTCATCTCAAAATCTTTTAGAAGAATAGTAACAGGCGAATGATCAGAATAAATTATATGTAATACATGTATTTTACTTCTTAACGAATCTCTCCTCGATAACTAAAATACAGATTGTTATGTCTGTTACTTAACGTATTAAGAGATAAAAGTAGCTTACATAATAATCTAGAGATGACACTTTGAGTTTTTGTATATCACAGTCATACTTGGAACAGATTTGTTTAAGTTTTTCAGTAATTTGAGCCTCTGCTGAAACAGCAGTAGTTCCGCTTTTGTGTTTATCTGTCATTTTGTTATTAATTAAGATAAAGAATATGAGATATGGTTTTTGTTTTGTTTTTGCTATCAATTATTTTATATCAAGTTAGTATGTAGATTTTATATTGGCAAGAATACTAAATAATGTTCTTTACGAATCAAATAATCTGATATCAAAATTAACAAATAAATCAATTCATTAGTCATACTACTAACTATAATACCATTTACTGAAAATTATAGAAAAATTAAAGCACAAATATCATGAAAAATGTTTAATTATAAAAAATTAAAATAATTCATTATAAACAGGGTTACCAAACATTCAATCTACCAAACATTCGATATGATTTATGTCCAAGGTATGTAAAGTATAAGGTAAGACATGCGTAATACCTATATGATCATTTTTAGAGTTCCGAAGAAACCCTATTAATATCACGCATGTGGTACATCAAAAGGTATAACCAAATTAGTGTAATTTAACCCTGGTTCTTATTTTTTTCTAAATCAAAAATGTCGGCTGCAGGAAGCTTTAAAGCAAATTAAAAAAAAATGTATTCCAAGGCGTGTGGGGAATCAAAATGTAGATCTCAATGAGTAGAATATGACTCTTTTGTATGGCGTAAAAATGGCGCCTGTATGGGGGGCAAAATACATTTTTGCTGGAGCCCTACAAAAACTAACTCGGTAACTACTGGCTTAAAAAATCTGGAAATAATTTGGTAATGGGCAATGGGGCTTTGGTGGGACTACCAACGAGAAATACTAAAGTCAACAATATCATTTCAAATTTAGGAAAAATAAGGAGGGGCATCTTGGAATTTTTTTTATTTTCATATCTAGGCTTGTGGGGTGTCAAAATGTAGATCTCAATTAGTAGAATATGATCCTATTTTTATATTTATTTCTCACTCAAAAATGCACCTGTTAGTGGCTCCAAATAGTCCACGTAGTACATACTTCGGAGCCCTTATGGCCAGCGCCGTAACTACCACCGGAGCAGCATATGCTACCACCCCGAGCATAGGGGCCCCACAGCAGCATAATGAAAGGTTACAATTAATAAAATGCAAAAATAGTTAGATGTTCACGAAAAAAAATCATTAAAATTAATAGCACTTGAAGATACTGAGGTAACAACGAAAAAAAGATCTTCAAATTTTATTTTGTATATAACGGGGGCACCCTCACACACACTGCTCCGGGGTCCCCGAGCTTCTAGATACGGGCCTGCTTATAGCATAAACAGACTTTAATACTTTGTGTTTCTGTGTGAACACTAATATTTATTTTTATATCCAGAAATTCGAAATAATACGAAATAAATATGTTTAATTAATAAATTAAAATAATAAATAAATGTGTAGATATTTGCAAGTCACTTTATTCTATGACATTTGAATAGTCACCTGTATGACGTATTTCCCGCGCGGGACCTGATTGGTAAAAAGTCAAAAGGAATAAGGTAACCTGTACACTCATCGCTTGAATTACCGGCGTTGTTGGTAATTCAATCGCTTGAATTGCCAACGTAAAGAGGGGCCCCCACCACCGTACCAACCTCAACGTTGATTGGTGAATTGAAATTTCGCGCAGAAACACAAATCACGGTAGTATTATGGAGGAGATAGGAGAAAGTCGGCAAATCGCGCGTTTGGCCCGTCGGTCATTCAAGCTGCCGGTAAATCAAAGGTCGGCTAATCAAGCGATGAGTGTATAAATCATTTCCATAGATCAAGTTTTATTGTCTGAAAATTTGACGTTTAAATGACATTTAACCACGTTGCGAAATAATGTGATAATTATATTTTGGTAAGTTAATCAATAAAGAATATTTATAGACGTATGTAAATTACGTCCTAGACAATTTCCTAAATTGCAAGTTCATTCTATTACTGTAAAATATAAAAATGAAATGTCATTACGATATTTTAAACTTGTCGCGTGATGCCGACGATTCTGAAATTAAAACTGCGTACAGAAAATTAGCTCTTAAATGGCATCCAGACAAAAATATAGACAATCCAACTTTAGCAAAGGAACAATTTCAACTAGTCCAACAAGCATACGAAGTACTTAGCGATCGGCAGGAAAGAGCATGGTACGATAAGTATCGGGAACAGATATTACGTGGAGGAAGTGAAGGAAAATTCCAAGATGACTCGTTAGATGTGTTTCAGTATTTTACTTCTTCATGTTTCAAAGGGTATAACGATAATGAAGACGGATTCTATACAGTGTATCGTACTGTATTTGACAAACTCTCTGCAGAAGACATTGAATACCACGAAACAGAAAGTGATGCTGAAAATATTCCTAATTTCGGAAACAGTACCAGTGACTATGACACAGTTGTTGGTCCTTTTTATGCCTACTGGATGGCATATTCTACTAAAAAATCTTATGTTTGGCTAGATACTCATGATATTAGAGAAACAAGAGATCGCAAGGTAATAAAAATGATGGAAAAAGAAAATAAAAAGATACGGATAAAAGCTAAGAAAGAACGAAACGAGGAAGTCAGAAGTTTAGTCTCGTATGTAAGAAAACGTGACAAGAGAGTACAAGCGTATAACAAAATGCTCGAAGCTAAAGCTTTAGAAAACCGTATTAAACAAGAAGAACTTCGTAAACAAAGGTTGATCGAACGTAACAAAGAACTCGATGAAGCAAAAAAGAAACAACAAGAATGGTCTAAATTTGAAAACATGAAGTCTGAGTTAAAAGAAATTGAAAAATCTTTAGCAGAACAATTTGGAGAAGCAATTTCAGATTCAGATATTGAATCTGATTGTGAAGATTTAATAGAGAATAATTTATACTGTGCAGCTTGCAATAAAGTATTCAAAACTCCAAAAGCTTTTGGAAACCATGAGTCGAGTAAAAAACATAAGAGCAATGTTGAAAAACTTCGAGCTGAAATGCTAGGTGAAGAAGATATAGAAGAAGAAGAAGTAAAAGAACAATCTGATCTGGAAACTACAGAAGTTGTATTAGATAAAAATAATTCCGATGAAGAAAAATCTGCAAAGAAATCTAAGAAAAATAAGAATAAAAAGAAACAGAATATATGTAACGATGTATCAGATGAAGAAACAACATTACTTAATACCAGTAAATTAGAAAAACGATCTAAAAAACAAAAACAGAATAAAACCAAATCTGAATCGGACAGCGATATACCAAAAGATCCAGACAATTTAGAAAAAAATGTAATATCTGAAGAAGAAGATATAGAGACATTTCTTTTGAATGGTTTATCAAAGAAACAAAAGAAGAAATTAAATAGCAAATCATTAGAGTTATCAAAAGTTAGAGAAGAAAAAGTAAAACAAGTAAACGACAGTGATAGTGAAGAAAATCAATGTAACGGTGATACAAACAACATAACTAAAGATAGTGAAAGTAAAAACGTAAAAGCTAAGAAAAATAGAACTAAAGTAGATAATATTCCATCAACTGAGGTAAATAACTGTTGTATCGTGTGCAAAAACAGTTTCCCGTCCAAAAATAAACTGTTTCAACATTTAAAAAGTACAGGTCATAGTTCACCGATGTCTGACTTTTTTCCTAAAGCCCAAAAGAAACAGAAAATGAAAAACTTAAAATAAAATTGTAAACATATTTGTTTTAATAAACTATTTAAACATGTACTTATTTATTTTCTTTTTATTAAAATCTCAAACTGAAGCATTATTTCTTTTACAGATGCACTTGTTTCGTCAGTTGCTTTCACGAATTGCTTCAAAAATGAGGTAAAAATTACTTATCAAAGTATTCGTATATTGATATTGAATCATAATAAATATTTATTTATCATATAAATTTTAAAATAAAACCGTTTATATATAACTATAAGACTATAACTATTATCTAAATCGAAAATATAACTATAACTATATATTATTCAATAAAACTTTATTTTTATTCTATAAAATTTCATTAGTATCATTACTATATGATAATTTCTTCTTTAATAAATTTCCAGTCGTAAACTAACATACCCAGCTGCGGAACGAAACAAGCAACCGATTCTTAACATCCTAAAGCAATACTTAACAGAAGGAAAAACGTTGGAAATAGCCTCTGGTAGTGGACAACATGTAGCATACTTTGCACAACACTTACCCTACATCACATTTCAACCGTCAGAATACGAAGAATGCCTATTAGAAAGTATTTCAGCCCATATAACTGAATCTCAAGTAAATAACGTGAATAAACCGATATTAATTGATGTAACTCAAGACTGTGCTACATGGAAATTGACTGATAGATTTAATTATATTTACAATGCTAACATGATGCATATATCTCCATATAAGTGCACAGAAAATTTATTTATCAATGCTGGAAAGTTATTGGATAAAGGATTACTTATTACATATGGACCTTATGCTAAAAATGGTGTCATTGAACCCCAGTCGAATATTGATTTTGATCGTTCTTTGAGATATCAAAATCCACAGTGGGGTTTGAGAGATATTAATGACCTGGAAGAGTTGGCAAAAAAGAATGGTTTGCTGCTATTGAATATACATGACATGCCTTCGAATAATAAAATACTCATTTGGAAAAAGATATGATCTGGTTTATATTTATTTCAATTTCAATAAAATTGTTGCTAGAATACTACATGGGAAATAATAAAAATAAGAATTTATTATTAAATTGAAAATAATTTTGGTAAATGCATAGTTTCGTTAAGTTAACAAGTTCCTTGATTTCTGTATTATTAAAGTTGTTCTTTTCATTTGTTTACATACATTACACACGAATATCAACTTTCTTATATTTATATGCAATTTCATGGAAAATTAACATCATGAAAAGAAAAATAAAAATAAAAAATTAAACAGCTTTGATTTTTCTAGGGAAATGTTAACATTTTATACGAATAAGTGTTTTGATATATGCAGGGGTTTGCTGCCAAACATTTAATTGACTGTTGCAGTTTCCGAAAACAGCAACTGAATATGCAATAATAAATATAACTAACTAATAGTACACACTTTACTTACATTGCCGCTGAACAAATCATATAAAACATGAGACTTTTAATTGGTAAACATACTAGAGAAAAACGGTCCGTCGGTCTCTAATCAAATCCTGTGCATAATTAAGCTAATTATCGCTAATTTTCAAAACGTTTTCACGTCATTAACATCACAATGAAATTTATAAGGAAATATAGATAAATATATATAGTTTTAAAATATATCGGTCTCCCTAACCCTATCCTGTGCAAACTACCTCGAAGACCGATTTAAAGGGTGTGCAAAAGATGACGGTAGTTTATCACCCATTATCCAACACCCTCAAAATAAGTAATGAATTTGCAAGTAAACATACTAGAGAACAACAATCCGTCGGTCTTCCTTATCAAATTCTGTGCATAATAATTAATTTATCATAATAATGATAATTAATTTCATTAACGCTAATTTTCTAAACGTTTTCCCATCATAGAACAACCCAGTGAAATTAATAGGATATATAGATAAATATAAATATATATTGTATTTTTAAAATATATCGATCTCCTTAACGGCATCTTGTGCAAATTACCCCTGGGAACCGATTTAATGGATAGTTCTTTAGTGCATGACTTCTGTCATCGAACACCCTTTTATTTTTAATGTAGGAAAATTAATTTTATTAATTAAATAAATAAGAAATTACTTTTTTTATTATATATTTACTATTCAGTATTTAGTACAGGGATTCCAACGGGGTCCAGGTGGACCTCTTAGGGGTCTATAGAAGTTTAAAAAGCGTCTATAGTATTCTAGGGGTCCATTAGGAGTGTATGATAATTTTTCTGTTTTAAAATTTTGAATTGGAATGTCCTTTTTAGGGTTCCGTAGAAAACTAGGAACTCTTATAGTTTCTCCATGTCCGTCCGTCCGTCTTCAAAAATTTTGAGATAATAAGATAAAATTTGGTATACGGCTGTAGATTGATGACCCAAAAACAGAAATGATAATATTTTTGAAAATAAAAATTTTTTAGACCCCTCTTTCATAAAATGAAAAGTGTTTTCAAAAAAAAAATTTCACCTACACCATTGAGTGGGGTGTCGTTAGAAAGGTCTCCTAAAATGCAACAAAAAATGTAACAGAAATTTTTAATTTTAACCCTTTGATCACGATGTATTTTCTCTCCAAAGTCATTAAAAAAGCGTCCCCCCCCTCTATTTTCTAAACTATCAATTTAAAAAATCTGAAAAAATTCTAGAACGTAGATTTTAATTAGTATTTTCACTGAAAATTATAACGAACATTGTCAAAAATATTTTGGACCCCCCTATCATAGACTGAAAATTGAACTTTCATTTTTTTCCCCACTTACCCTATTGAGTGGGATGTCATTTAATAGGTCTCGTAAAATGCAATAAAAAACGTCAAATAACTTTTTGATTTTAACCCTTCAGTCGCGATATATTTGCTTTTTAATGTCGCTGTCAGAGCGTCCCCCCCCTCTATTTTCTAAACTATTGATTCAAAAAATCTGAAAAAAATTCAGAATGTAGCTTTTAATTAGTACTTTCACTGAAAATTATAACGAACATTGTCAAAAATATTTTGGACCCCCTTTTCATAGATTGAAAAGTGAACTCACATTTTTTTCATTTACCCCATTGAGTGTCATTTGATAGGTCTCCTAAAATGCAATAATAAAAGTCAAATGACTTTTTGATTTTAACCCTTCAGTCACGAAAATTTTGAAAAATACTTTTTTATAAATCGTAGTAAGAATGACTACGGAACCCTATCATGTGCGTGCCCAACACGCACTTGCCCGTTTTATTTGCTTTTCATTTATATTTATCGGTAGGTATAGGTACATATAATTGCTTGTACTTTTTCGACAAGATTGTAGTTATTTATGTTTTCTAGAATCTAAAAATGTAAAGGGGTCTATAAAGAAAATTATTCTTTTAAAAGGGGTCTGTAGTATAAAGGTTGGGAACCCCTGTTTTAGTATAAAAATTGTTATTAAATTTACCATTTCTTTGGAACTAATATAAAATACTTTTTAATACAAAAAATAATAAGAGTAAAGACTGCAGCGATGTAGAATTTAGAAATGATGAACACAGGGATTTTGATTATTCGAATGACAAATAGTAAATTTGTAACTTGTATTTTTTTTTATTAACATATTAAAGAATACTTTTTAAGAATTTGTATTATTTAAAATTATTTTTCATAATCCTTCCGTAGAATGTAATAGCACTCGTATTTATTTGTATATAGCGTGACCCATTTTAAGTGCATACCTCTGATAACTTTTTATGGTGAAATGTTATCAAAAATTTTTTCAGATAAAAGTTGCACGGTTTGGAGGGGGATATAGACCTACTCAGACGAATTTTTTTAGGTGGTGTTTTCAAGGTCATATGAAGATCAACATTTTTTTAAATAGGAACATATAGTTTTTATTTAGTAGTTTTATTTTACGTGAAAAAACACTAATCTTTCATTGAAAAATTTTTTTTGTGTAACTTAATCTTTCCAAGATATCTAACAAAATAATTCAAGATTTTGACTTTTGAGCTTTCAATATTTTTTTACTCAAAAACCATCAGGCTTATTGTGAGATATTTTAGTTCGAACAACAGTACACTATTAAAAATAAACTTGATCGCAAAATATTGATAGAAACAAAACGTCTGAAAAAATTATGAATATTCTTTTACAAAAAAAAAAACTTTTTTCTTCTTTTTCAAAAGTTGATTATTTTTCGAAAAAAAAAATTCAAAGAAAAATTTGTTATAAAAGTATGGTCAAGTCTTGTACGTATACAAAAAATTAAAAATGCAATTTCTCAAATTTAAAGATTTAAATCATATAGATTGTTATACATATGTCTAATTTTTATGTTCTTCGATAGAACTTAATTTCTGAATATATTCTTAATATTAGAAAAGGATCATTTATACAGGATTATTAACTCGAACATTGTTTTGTTTTTCGTATTTGAATGGTTCAGTAAAAATGAATAATTTTTAAATGTTACCAGATAGTAGGTGATTGCTTAAGTTTTTTTTTTTGTATGACCAAAATTAGATCCTTGATGGTCGTTAAAAGCTTTTGGATACTTTTTTCATTCAAACTCGAATAAGGCAACACCAAAAAAATTTGAAAAAAACATTTTAAAGCTGTGAAAATTTCCATATAAATGGCCATCTAGAAATTTGGACAAAAAAATTAGGCATCCCCATGGGCAATTTTCAAAATTGCAAGCAAAAATATCATTTTTATTATTTTTTATTCAAATGCAGTATGATCATAAAAAAAATTAATAATACAAGAATACCCCTGAATTCAAAATGAAGATAAAATTTCCTTTAATTTTCACCTCCTATAAGTTAATATATGTTAAATAATTGACCGATTGGTATTAATTTGAAAATTAACATTTTTTCTATAAAATTAAGTGTTCCTTTAATTTTTTGCATGGGGTCAAATAGTGTAAAACTAACGGTAATAAATAAGAAAAATTAAGTCTCCAATTGATATAATGTTTTTTACAGTTTATATAAACCGCAAAACATAAAATAACAGAAACTGCATACCATTAATTTCTTCATTTTCAGTCTGAAAACACGTAGTTTAGACACAAACAAAATATGTATGAATTAGTGATTAAAGTGGTTTAATTAAAAAAAAAATCTTACAAGTTACAATTTTTAAATACTATGCACAGATGTTATTTAGAATTCATTAACTTTGCACACAGAACCTGAAAATATAATTGCGAAATACATAAATCAATATCATTAATGTGAATAAAAACATTTTATTTCAAAATTACTTTACAATTATCTTTAACAGCTAAATATACAAATAATTCTATTATAACATAATGATATTGATATTAATTAATTCTAATTCATAAAATCTATACAGTAAATGTGTCAACAAAAATATATTGTTTTTTGAAAAAGTAATTAAAAAATAAGTATACATATTCCTGATATAATATGCATTCATTTTATTTAATCAAATTTATACTATATCGATTTAGAAACGTACCAAAATTAATTTCTTAGATAAGATTTAATAATCTTTCCTAAATTTATAGATATTGTAAGTTCTAAATTTGTAACTCGAAAAAAAAAGAAAATTATATTTGTAATAAGTACTGTATATTAAAATATTAAAAGGCATTTTAATTTCTTCATATTTAAAATATTTACAAATCAATATCATTTGCTGAAAAAAAATTTATTTACTTTCAAATCATAGTTAAAATAAAATTATAATGCATTAAAATGCCTAGACTTTATTTTAAAATAAATCCTTCAATTAAAAATTAATATTGTAAGACTACTTCTTCATAAAAATATATTTTAACGGGACTGGATTTCCGAGGCTTGTTAGTAAGCCGATTTTATTAAATTAGTCAAAATAATATAACAGCTAGGTAACTATCATCTGATTAATCTTTAAAATACCCCTGAGATAATTCTCCAGAAACTAAAACCTCTGTTATTTTTTATAGAAGTAGTCAAACAATAAAAATACAAAGAAACATTATAATAATAATAATAACTAAAAAAACATGTCAAAATATAAAAAAAAAAAAAACAAATAAAAATAATCACTATCTATACTGAGTCGTCGGTTTACGATACAGTTCAAACGCGGAAGCACGCGGGACATGTGGGGGCGGAGGATGAGGCCTCGGAGGTAAATGAGCACCATCAGCAGCCCCCCGGGGTTCTGGAACGTTGTAATAATACCCGGCACCGTCGTCTCCTTGTAATGGAGGTCTGTAGTGTTTGGGTTTGGGCGGTGGCACCGGTTTATAACGGCCGTAGTCTGTCCTTGTTTCAACAACTAAGTGGCGCTTGAGATCGTCGTGAGCATTTGGTCCCAGGTACCGTTTCGGAGATGCGTGGTGGTGCCCATGAGTGTTGGCGTTATTGTTGTTGCTGTTGCGTTGCTGCGGGTGGTTGCTGTACGAATCGTAGCTTGACATCGAATCGTATGATATCTGAAATGAGGATAATTACTATGTTATTGAAGTTAAAGTGGCACTGAATAAGTTTAGAGATGAAACGAAAGTGCAAAAGACAGAAAGACAGACATACCAACGCACATTTGTTAATAATTTAATTTAATTAATAAATTACCAATTTCGATGTATCCTGTCGTCTCTCTAACGAACTACCATTCCTACTGCTATTATTGATGAAATTTCCTAAATGATGATAGTTGCTCTGATCGTTGTTCATATCGAGCGGTGACGACTGATTTGGCGGAGGTTTAGCAGGAAACAGTCTTTCGTGGGCAGAGCGAGACTGTCTAGCAGGCGCTGGAGCTAGTAGACCTGTGGAACCGGACGGTTTAACAGCACGGTCGATCCTCGGAGGTAGATCGGGGGCCGGAGCATGGACATACAGCCCGCTGCGCTGGCGTTCATGCCCAACCCCATATATAGCACTCATACCATGATGGTGGCCGTTACCATTTAATATTGGTGACTCTTGATCAAGATCCTATAAATTCTCAAGTTATAAACGGACAGACAGACAGACAGACAAACAAACGTTGATTACCTGTTGATGGTGGTGATGCGAAGGCGGAGGTTGCAACGATGAGAAACCATACTTTCCGTCAGCAGGTCCGTGAGGAGACCCATGATTTGGCGATGCCGGCGCTGCAGGCCGGTAAGGCGGAGGTGGTACAGCCGAAGGCGTCGTAGGAGGCTCGGCTGTCGCTACGCTGGGATCTGAGCTTGCACGGTGCAGTCTAGCCCCTCGACCAGGACTGTGTTCAAGGTCACTCTCTGGCGAACTTGCATATGACAGGCGCAGTGATGACATCGGAAACAGGAAGTCATCTGACAGGCCCTCCTCAGGCTATAACATGCGGTCAACATCACAAAAGCGTCAAGCGATAGTTTACATGCATTTGAAATCGTTTTTGTTTTTTTATTTGTGTATATGCAGGTACTTAGTGTGACAGATAGATTATATTTAAGTCTACTTTATAGCTTTAATTATAATTGTATCATAAAGTGCAGAAAAATAACAATTTGGTAATTAATTAAAGTCTGTCCATTAACAATGTACATACGTTGTGGGGGGGGGGGGGGTAGTTCTTAGCATGATACAGTATGACAAGAGAAAGAGAAGGATTGATGGTTAGATAACTAACAAACATTAAATGTTAACATAACAAAAATAGCTAATATTGCATGTGGACAGTCGCATATATATATAATTTTTTGTCACTATAGTAGACGTTCCATACTGTAAACCTGTTTGGGCATGGTACTTTCTACAGTGTAAAATCCCTAAAGTCGTGACCATGCGCCTATGTACAACTGTCATTTATGCTGTAAACATCTTATGATTGGTTGAAAGACTAGGACTAGGAGTACGTGGTAAACAAGCTCCACACTATGAATGATCTGGGCACAGTACAGACATTTACAGTATGGAACATCTACTTATTATCATCTCTGTCTTACAAAGCATTTGAGTACGTATGTATGCAAATATTTGTATACCATACTAAAAATAATAATCAATAAAATATTTTATCTAAAAAATGTCATTCAAAACTAATAAAAATGCATTATTTTTTTACACAATTAAAAAATTAATATCAAAGAACAAAAAAATAAAATAAAAATATTCGAATCATGCAAATTAATATTTCAAAATAATTATTTGTTTAACTTATCAGATAACGAAAACATTATTAAAATGTATAAAAGTGCAACAATTAAAATGCAAACAAACACAGTAACATTTAACAAAGCGTTGCATTATACGGCAGCACATAAGGGACATAATTACATACAGGAGGGCAGGAGCCTCTCTTTGGCATACGATATTCTCGGTACGATTGAAGATATAATGATGCGGAACGTACACGTGTGTAACCCTTTAAAAAAAGTATTAAAGTGTTGATAATGGCAAAGGTATATTGATAATAAAATACACACACATATTTTGTGTTCACTAAATTGTTACGTAATTAATTATCAGCAGAAAACCGAAATCAAATATACAACATATACCAAATTTAACAGTATGATGAAGAAATGTTTTGTTCAGTTTTTTGTCATTATCAGGTAAAATGTTACGTATATAGTTTCAGCTCTCCACCATCGGTATTATGTTTCAGTGGCGTAACTAGGAGGGGCATTGACAAATAGCATATTATTTTTTTAAATATATTATAAAATATGGTATAACCATCTGACCCCTCACTGGTGACAACACTATGGAGAGACCAGGTCCCCTTGAACCCCTGTTGGTTATGCTAATGCTATATGCCTTTGTAATATTCCATAAATACCTATTATTATGTATAATTAGGAAGAACGATTGATTAAAACTAAATTTTAGTTTACTGTAAGATTTCCCACATGTAACATTTATCATATAATTGCACCTCTTACACACCTGTTTAAAAGTTATTGAATTGTATTAGAAAAATCAATTGGTATTCTGAAGATGTAACGTAACAATACAAGACATCTAACGTTAACAGTATCTGATATAAAATATAGACCATCTGCTCTACTTCTATACTTGAATGGGTTGTATACATAAAGAGATGCATTTATATATTGTATAATACAATACGTATACATTATATATAATATATATATGTATGTATTCTAACCTTTACGAAAGTTGATTACCGTCCCAAGCACCAATTGCTATCAGAAATCATAAGAAAACAATTATTTACAACATAGATAACTGATGTTTCAATTATAATCGCATATCTCTAGGAAGTGTCCTCACTAACTAAGATATCAAAATTTCTCTCACTTTGGTACAAGCTAGAAGTCTGATTTTTTTAAAAGACTTTCTCTGATTTGTAGAAAAGTGATAAGATCAGATTTTTTTAAATGGATCTAAAAGGGGGTAAAAAGGGAGCCCAAAGTTTACATATAACATGACTATTACTAAATTACTTTGGTTGTGATTACTATTTATACATATTTTAATTGTTTAATATATTTAATATATTTTCTACCACCAATATCATCAAACAAATGTATTTTACCTTAGTTTCTGCGGTCCACAGAGCAGCGGCTTGATGTCGATCAAGTATCTCACGCAACTTCCGATACCAATGATCCGAGGCATCACTTAATGGAATAGTCGCAGACAACAGGTGACCCCATGACCGTTCTAACCGAGCACTCTGCTCTAACAGTTTCTTAGAACTTCGATGGGCAGTCTTGGGTAACCCTTGCCTGAGCTGTTTGACGACTAGCTTGGAATCGGCACGCAGTAGCACCGCTATCGGGTACAGCTGGGCGTAGTTGAGTCTTTCAACAGCCGCGGGAGTCACGTCGAGGAGAGCATGTTTTCCTGTTGCCATAACGTCCCGTATTGCAGACAGCCGGATTATGTGAGGGGCTCCTCCTTTACTGCTGCTGTTTGTTTCATTGTCTGATTCTGAAATAAAACATTCAAATAAAGAAATATATCGCTTTAAATATATATAAAATACATACGTGGTGACACAAACTGGTCAGGAAAATCGCGCAGCAACTTATCGCGAGCAATATCAGCGATTGCTCCAAATAGCACAATAGGCCTGACGAAACCAGGATGTCTCAGTACGACACGTTCGTATGCAGGGAATTTACTTGTCCCATCGGAAAACAAAATATCATCCCAGTGTTCCTTCCCGAGGCTCTTTGATCGTCTGTGTTGCGGTCTTCTTCGTCTGAAGAAACTTCCTCTGGATTCACCGCTCGCGCCATCTTTTTTACTAGCATTGAACTGCGCTGTTGCTAATTCTTCAGCGCGAGCTTTATTTGGAATGATTCCTTTCTGGACTTCTTGGTTGTTGCGGCCGACACGGAACACTTGCCAGCATCCGACGACTCCATTGTATAGAGTATCGACTACATGGAAGACGTCACCAGCACGAAAAGACATTTCTCCCTTTGCAGGAGTTTCGTAATGAAAATGTGCCTTGATGTAAAAACTGTCGCCTTGTTGCGCAGCAACTGCTCCGTCATATTCGTCTTTGCATAACTGAACCGTTAGTTCTATCCGATCTTGTAGACCCAATAAAAACAATACAGCCTCTTCTCGGGTCACACCAGCCATGTCCATATCATTTACCTGAATACAAATTTAAAAATTAGTTCATGTCACACAAAAACTGTTAATATTCATACCTTTAAAATTTTATCGCCAGGTTGTAAACCTTGCAAAGAAGCAGGACTTCCCGGTTGCACGGCTGTAACAAATATCCCAGCTCTGTTTCCCCCAGTCAATCGTATTCCTACAGATCCCTCTTTCTGAAACGCTATTAACCGTGGATGGTGTGCAACACCAACGCCCCTTCTTGTCACTAGAGGATCTTCATCGTAAGGACTTCGCCCTGGATTCATTAGAGCGTCTACTCTAGGAGGTGGTGGTCTCGGAGGTTCTATTCCACTGCTAAGTAGCATAAATATAGTTAGAAAGTTACTAATGTTTAACTGAATAATTGTAACTTACTGGTTTTCGTGATGCGACTGGTTACTAGGACCCCTCTGATGCCTCGTTGGGGGCTGAACGTATAAATTCTGCTGCGAGTACCCTAGCGGAGGCCCCGCAACTTCGTCTAAAACGTTCCTATCTCCATTCGTATCGAATTTACCCGGTGGCGTGTTCGGCTGCGGTCTCGTAACAACCAGACTCAACCGTTCCTTACAGCTATCCATAATCTTGCGAGCCTCTTTAAGCGACATCGTATCACCACAACTCGTGTTGTGCAGACGTGTTACAATATCACCTTCTTGCAGATGCTGGTTAGAAAGCGCTAACTGGTCGCGCGCCTTTGATGATATTTCTTTAACAAATAACTTACACCCGATTACGATTCCAAAATCATCTTTTTTACCGGCCCTCGTTAGAGTTATTCTGGTCGGAGCACCTGGTGAAGGTGGAGGAGCTCTGCGTTTAACAGATAGCACCACAGTATCGCCAGAATCTCGTAGGACCTGGACGGCTGTGGCGTAGTCGACGTTCAGTAAGGAAACACCGTTGACGGATAAGATCCGGTCGTTGACTTGGAGCAAGCGTTCAGCGGGGCCGTGCGCGAGGACATCGCTGACAGCAATGCTAGGGTCCCCAGAGCTGAAGTGAGGGTTGTCGCGACCGCCCGAGACAGCGATACCGAAACCGTACCCAGGGACGCGGGTCACGGATACTTGCCGGTACTCCCACTACAATCATAAAATAATGTTTTTAGTTCATTTATTTATACTGTGTGAAAGTCGTTTAATTATAAATTGAAATAGATAGACATAAACCAAGACTATAGGGATTTACTAAAGAATAAAAATTATTGAGAACCACTGATTTAATTATAAATCTATCAATCAATAATATATTTGCGTTAACAAATAAAGATTTTCAGTCCCGTTAATCTGTGTAATTATTCCTTTTGGTAGATATTGAAGCGTATATAACGAAAATAATAATGCATCCTCTCAGTGTTTGGGGTACCCATTGAAAAGAAACCCCTTTTTCGCCACTTTTTCCTGTTTATTGCACATTTTGAGCGTTGTATTGAACTCATTAAATTAATAATTTGTTGTTTAAATTATTGGAAGTAAATAAAAATTTCTACCTTTGTTTTATTAGATTTGGCCTGTTTCCGGCTAATAAACACGGACTTTCTGCGTTTTTCATAGTCAAATTTATTATTGCCAAAGATAATTTTTATTTCTAGAGCTGCTTAGATGTATGCTAATTTGGTATTTGATTTTTTTTATAAAATAAATAAAACAACTCTCAATCAACAGAATAAACACTTTTAAAACGAGCCTAACAGAAATAAAATTACTAAAATTGTTTTTTTAATCGCTTTAAACTTAAAAAGTGATAACGATTCGTCTTAAAATGAAAATAATGTCAACGTATACATAATATGTTTTTATCGCTAGAAAATTCGATTTTAACAAAATACGTGATATTTTTTCCACCGATTCGAATGAAACCAATTACAACCCTTCATATGTGATATGTGACAGGGGCGAAATATTAAATCTTCTTTTTTTATTTATTATACAAAATCGTAAATAGCTCGGATGTTAGTTAGTTAAAAATTGCAAAAACCAACCCCTGTCTACCCCCGCCATTAGAGATTGAATGTCAATTTTTTTTTATTGAAGACTATAGTGATGTAACGAATATTCGCGCATTTTTAAACATTCGTATTCGCATTTGCAGGAAAAGTTGCGAATATACTATGATGTAATAATAAATAAAAAGACAGTTTTTTAATCTATTTTATTTAGTAAATATTTAAACGAACATAGAAACGAATCAACATTCTTTCCACTAAATTAATCGTATTTTTTATATTAACACACATAATTAACAGTTTATTAAATTATCCATTATAACAACAAAACAACTAAAAAAATTAATTAGGTTTTTTAAAACTGCGAAACAAATATCAATAAATTACCTTTATTTGAACAAGACAAAATTAAGGCTAACAATAAGTTACTTTTTTATATATTTTATAAAAAAATTTCATAGAACTTAAAAATTTAATATAGGTAAATCAACAAATGAACATGTAACATACAATTTTTTAAAGTATCCATTAAAACAATTATTTATTTTACGGGCAGGAATAGTATATTGTGTAGCAAGGGTTGAAACAAGACGATTTCTGACTAGGGCGAGAGTTGACTGCCCGAGCGAAGCGAGGGCTGTCATCGCACTGGTCAGAAATCGTCTTTGTTTCATCCCGTGCCACACACGCTATTTTTCATATCACATGCATTGAAACAACGAGTTTTGATTTCTGTAGCCAGTCGAAGTAAAACTATTTCAGACAAATAGCGCAGTAATATCTTATACTATTTTAATAATAAAATAATTCAGAAATAAGATCCGCTTTTGTTTATTACAAATTCGATTCTGACAGATTTAAAATTAATGAATTTGCTAGTCAGGAATAACGTTGTTTCTGCCCTAGGGCAGAATAGAATACTATGGCTAGGCCATAAAATGCACACCCCTTAAACATAAAAAAATGTATTAACTTATAATATCAAATAAATACGGTACAGCCTGTACCGTATTTATTTGATATTATATTTTTTTAGTTTTAATAGGGTTCTATTCTGATAATAGATGAAGTGAATTCAAAAGGATTGGTGCAAATTTATTTCGAATTGTAGCCTGTAGTTCGGCGTTTCTATAAAAAAAGCGGGTTAAATCGACAAATTGAACTTTATTAATATTTTTATAACAGAAAATTAAAACCGATCGATATTAAACTAAGCAAAAATGGAGACTGTAATGTTTTCTATCAGAAAATGTAAAAATGTAAGTGAGATACTGAAGAAATTTAAGATATAATACTCATTTTATCAAATTATATACGAAAAAAAATTTTAGGACGAGAGTAGAACACACTTCCAAGCAGAGCCTGCTTGGGGTGTGCAATTCTTAAATTTAAACAAAATAAAAAAAAAAACTAAAACAATCGAAAATCAACCTCAAAAAAATGTGCGTGTAATATGGACTAGAGTGCTCCATATTACATGCTTGTTATTTTAATACAGGATTATCTATATTAGGTGGTTAAAACATTTGTATTTTAAATTTATTTTGTTATTTTTATTTCAAACTTATATGTTGTCACTGTAAAAAAGCAGTGGCGTAGCAAAGAGTATGTGGGCAGAACCTCCTTATAAGTACCCCATTTAGTGGGCACCATTATGAAGATTTGTACTAAAAAAAGGATTTTTGCGGAAGTGAATAGTTGTGAAGTACTGGATGATTAATTTACTTTTCATACTATTTGTCTTACCACGATTCTAGTTAATTATTACACTTCATAGTCATATAATAACTCATAGTCCAAAATACCCGCAACCACGTGTATTAAAAAAAAAAAATTGCTATCGCCGAGGCAATAAATATTATGTGGATTAAAACCATTGATCATATGGCCAACCCTTGTACCTACATGTTTAAACAGCAATATAATTAATTTAAACAATTTATTACAATAAATTTTTTTTCTAACTTAATTTAACAAAAATTAATCAAAAATGACAAATTTCATTAGGTTGCCCTCAATGACATACCGGTACTCTAAACACGTCGCGTCAACTGACGACGTTATTTAGAAGTGTAAGCTTACAATTAGATACATATTAATGTTGTCTTTATAAAATGTAAAATGGAGCAAAAAAATGAGGTGTCCATATTACCCGCCTGGTCCATATATACCGACTTTACTCTATGTTATAAGATAATTTAAGTTGTTATTAGAGATCTTTAAAATTTTAAACTCTATTCTTAATTCTGAATAACAAGAAAGAACTTTTGTATTCCACTAGAATTTTTTTTAAATAAGTCAATATTCGCATTCGCATTCGCGAATATCGACAGCTAATATTCGCATTCGTGAATGTTTAAAATCATACATTCGTTACATCACTAGAAGACTATTTTGCCCGAATTTTCACTTATAACTTAAACAGCTATGTGATAAACATATGAAAAAAATGAAAATTATGGGGGGGGGGCATGTGTGCGTCACTAATATTAAATAAGGTTCTTGTATACTCTAGATGTGCACCTCCTATTTTTAAAAACCATCACTAAACCGGAAACGGATGTAGACACTTGTCAATTTTTCGAATTATTTTTGAAACGGTGCGCAAAAAAAAAACGTTTTAGATTCATTAATCTAAAACATTTTTTTTTTATTGTAGAAGGTACTTTTATCTATAATTTATGTTGCAGTTACTTCCACTGGCGCCGACTACGGGGGGGCGAGGGGGACGATCGCTCCCCCAGATATTATTCCAGGGGGGGCTTTGCCCCCCCCCCCTGTGCAGCTGAATTCTAGTTTCTTTTAAATTAAAGATACTTTTGTCAATAAGATTTTTACTTTAAAAAAAGGTGTAAATATTCAAATACTTGTCACTTGAGTAAAAATGATCACTAAAAATTTCTTCAAAAAGGAAATTAATACTAAAACATCTTTTATTTCCTTTACAAAGCTTAGTTACTAAAGCAACTTAGTAGATCAACATTCTACGACTTTTCGACACTTTACTATATTTTCAGCTAAAATCGTCGTTTACGTTTCATGAGCCTTTGTAAATTAAATATAAATGTCCACTTTTTAACTATTTCAAATAATTAAAGTTTGATCGATTTTTATCGAAACTACAATAATTTTATGAAAAAAATTTTTTTTTTTTTCACATTATTAGTTGCGTTTCTGAAATTTTTGTCGTTATTACGAAAATTGGATATTGCACATTTTTTAAGGAAATTTTTAATGAAAATCTCGCCCCCCCCCCAGGTTAAATGAAAAGTCGGCGCCTATGGTTACTTCAATAATAAATATATTCCTAGTCCTTACAATCTTTCCCATACTTTATTATGAATGCACCTCTGGGCGTGACCCGACACTCATGTATGTAAAGATGTTTCGTTAAAAGACAAAAGAAGGGTGCTGGGAGCAGGTATCCTGGCGGGGGAGGCAGCGCACCGTGACCGTCGTGGGAACCACGTATCGCAAGGTCGCCTCGCAACGCGCCGATAACAATCGTCAGAGGAAATGGAGGAGTCAATGTTTGTTACAAATGTCTTAGTGTTTTTCTCTACACATGAGTATTGTTTTCATCTTGCTCCATTTTACATAATTTTTCGGTTATACAGGATGATTGAAATGACACGTTACGAATTTTTATTTCGTAAAGTATAATATGCTGTTTACATAATAACTTTTCAGACAAAAAAAGAGGGCTAGGGGATATTGTGATCTTATTTCTTTGTGGAAGTTTTTTTAAGATTTTGATATGCATATTTTTTATCATCCTATGATAACTAGACCGAATTTTAGAGGTTTTTTAAAGGTAATATATTAACATAAATAGTAAGTATAGGTAATACTGAAAACTCTATAACTATGGTAAAAACCGTGGTGTATAAATAATTAAAAAAAGAAGAGCCAAGCTAACAAAATAATGATTTTTGTTGTATGTAATTTGTCACTCTTTCAAAACTAATAATTATATTGTAGAACAATAACTAAAACGCTAATAGATAGCTTATATAGTCCTATTTATATTTTAAAACATTTAACCATCCATCCCTCAATCTTTAAATACAATTAGCATCAAAAATTAAGCTAATTTTCTACATTATTATTACTTTTATATTCTATAACAAAAAAGTGACAATAGACGTAGTTTTACGTTATAAGTTGTCTCACAGTTGCTAGATTTTGTTGTGGTGTCCAAGACTTATTTAAAATTGTCACTGACAGAGACTTAACCCAGTTGATTTTATTATACCTTCCTCAAAATAGCTACATCTTGTTTTGAAATCATTAGAATTTAATGAATTAATTGTATCTAATATCAAACATAAACGGTAAATAAGTTCGAAACTTCCCACACATTTCATCGGAATTGCAGAGTACAGAACTATAAAAATATGTATTTTTGATATGACTTATTTAATAAAATTGTCATATTTAAATGTTTTAAAAATATCGATATTTTAATTTATTTTAATCCATAGATAATCATTGGTGACAGGGGTGTCAGTAGAAAGTTTTCCAGGGCGGTGGGGGGGGGGGTGTATTTTCCAATATAAGATTCATCAGATGATAAGAAAAAGTCGTTTTTACCCTTAAAAAAGCTAAACAATCACACCCAGAAAAATCGGAAGGGGGATGTAAATTTTTTAGTTGTTGTTTAATTTTTATTTCATAATTCTTAAATTCAATAATATACATCGATATATTCGAGGAGGTAAACAAATCTCGAACCACCTCTAAACATTAAAATTTTGCTTTGAAATTTTAGGGATTTTTTATATAACCAAATATTAATAATCTGCCGTGTGCCACAGGACTTTCTTATACATAATAATGACAGTAAACAGTGTACGTGATAAAATTATAGATAATAATATTACCTACAATTTTCAACTTGGCCATTTTTCTCTAATTCGCACTGTTTCAGTGTAATTCGAAAAATTCAAAAATCGATGTAGGTAAACATCCGTTTCCGGTTGAATGATCGTTTTCAAAAATAGGAGGTTTTCTTCCCAGGCAAAAATCAATCTTAAGTATATAATTCCACCTTTCTACGATTTGTCGTATTTGAGTTACAGCGTCTACAGACAGACAGACAGACAGACCGACAGACAGACCGACAGACAGACACACAGACATCATGGCGAAAATAGTCAGTATGGATTCAGGGAAGGTCAAAATTGATAATTCCATCAAAAACCGGATTTCGAAAAAAATCGCGTTTACTATACTTACTTATACTATATGTATATTTCATATACATTGGTATAAGAAAGTAAAAATACCATAACTCCTAAACGACTGATGATGGAAGGGTGTAATTTTATATTTATAATAATCTTTCATCTGGGAAGACAACCACCTTATTTTTAAAATGATCACTAAACCGGAAACGGATGGTTACTCTTGTAATTTTTTGAATTTTTTGAAATAAGACAAAAATGTTTTAGATAAAAAATGTCGAGTATGTTATTATCTATAATTAATTCCCCATACATTTTTTTCCAACACTTATGATTTAGCCAGAAATAATTTTTTTAAAATCATTATTTAAAATAATCTATACTGGTTGTCTGGTGATTTGACCGTACGGATCACGACTCATACCGTCATGTCACCGGGCGACCACTGCAAACTAAATAAAATAGAGTGTACAGTGTTTATTCTCAATATTATGTATAAGAAAGACCCATGGTACCTATAGCAAACACGTACAGTCTCTGTAATACGTATAAGAAAGTCCCATGACACTCATGGCAGATATTTCTCCTCTGTTATGAACCATTTGAAATGTACTTAAAATCGAATACTTAGTAAAAAAAAAAAAAAAATTAAATTTGTTTTTTCGAAAAAATGAATAGAACATAAATTATAGATAATAATATTACCTACAATTTTTAACATTGTCATTTTTCTCTAATTCGCACTGTTTCAGTGTAATTCGAAAAATTCAAAAATCGATGTAGGTAAACATCCGTTTCCGGTTGAATGATCGTTTTCAAAAATAGGAGGTTTTCTTCCCAGGCAAAAATCAATCTTAAGTATAAAATTCCACCTTTCTACGATTTGTCGTATTTGAGTTACAGCGTCTACAGACAGACAGACCGACAGACAGACAGACCGACAGACAGACAGACCGACAGACAGACCGACAGACAGACCGACAGACAGACCGACAGACAGACAGACCGACAGACCGACAGACAGACCGACAGACCGACAGACCGACAGACAGACCAACAGACAGACCGACAGACAGACCGACAGACAGACACACAGACATCATGGCGAAAATAGTCAGTATGGATTCAGGGAAGGTCAAAATTGATAATTCCATCAAAAACCGGATTTCGAAAAAAATCGCGTTTACTATACTTACTTATACTATATGTATATTTCATATACATTGGTATAAGAAAGTAAAAAAAAGTACCTACTACAAGCGCAAACTATACTTGCACAATTAGTGTGCCCCCAATTGAAATTATTGAAAATTCTCAAAAACGCGTAAGGATAAAAGTTGTTCCTTACATCGTGAGTAATATTTTAAAACTTTTTCTCAAAAATGGTTCAGCAGTTATAAGGAAATAAACAATTAAATTGTTTATAACAATTGATCGCGGTAAAATTTTCAATCCTGATAATTTTGCTCAATCTAACCTACCTATATATGTGTAATTTTCAAAATTTATAATTCAGATTTTTCTGAGCTATCTTTTTGGTGATAAGGGTGGGGACAGCAATTTTTAAGCGTTTTTCCTGAAAAATGTTTAACACTTAGGGACTCGCACCTTGATTTGTGACATAAATACTCGCTACCGGTTGCGCTGGACCCAGTTTAATATCAAATGTTTATTCCAAAACTGCTGAAAAGAAGTGCACATTTACTTTCTTATAAGGATAATTTGTCAATAAAGAAAGACAATAATCAATCATATACTAATATTTATTGTTTTTACTTAATCAAACAGTCGTTACAAAAATAAAAGGAATTTTTCCATACTTTTATGACAAGATTTGGAGTAATTGTTGAAATTTCTGTAATTACTTATTTTAAACAAAATCTTCTATATTTTCTTACAATTTTGCAAATTTTTACGTCGAATAGTTTCACAGAAAATCGGACCTAACAGACGGACAGATGGACACCGAAACGATTCCAACTGTTCCATTTTTCATAGAACACTAAAAAGATCAGTAAAAATTTGAATAAAAAATAAAATAAAATAGTTATAGTTTTACGATTTTTGAAATTCGTGAGTTACTTTTAATTTTTTTAAATCGTAGATATATAGAAAATTTAAAACCCAAAACTTAATAATATGTATTTTAAATTAAATAAACATAAAATATCACACCTATTTATTTTACATGACAATAAAATACCTATTATTAAAAATTACAATGAAAAACGACAGTTAAATGAACATTTAGTTATTATGTCTGATTTTTTTATTATTAAAATGTAACCCGTCATTAGAGCTATTTATTAAAAGTGTTGACATGTTAAATTAACTAAATTTAACACACAATTAAGACGAGAAATAGTTCATGTGTGATATTAATGTCTGGAATATAAAATATAGTGTTGAAATTATGTGTTAACAAGTGTAGATATAATAAATTCAGTAATGTGATATTGTACATATTAATACCTTTAATTGATATAATTTTCAGTACGAATAGTTACATAATAAGATATTAATTATTACCTACCTATTGAATTATGCATATTTATTCAATTTATACATGAAATAAGTAGCGCATAATAGTTTTATAAATTCAGAAGAAAAAATGTACATAATATTTTATTATTTTTTTGGCTTTCTATTTTACTAATCAGCCAGCATTTAGTGTTATTTAGATCGTTTTATTTTATTTTTATTTTTTATTAACGTTTTCACTTTGTTTTTACCTATGTTTATAAACTTTATTTAATTATATTACTTCACATTGATTTTCACTGGTTTTACTTATTTGTTTTTATTTTGATTATATTTTTTGTATTTGATTTTTGTCACTGTTTTTACATAATATTTATGTTGTACTTTTCTTAAATACACAGGTAAAAATTGACTTGCGCAAAGAAATCCTTATCTATAAAGTAGTAGGTTGGTACTTATAATGAGGAATTATTTTTCAAATATTTTATGGGGCACCATCTGGTTTGATTCTTTAACCTAAGAAAGTATTTTAGTATTTATTTATTTTTTATAATTTAGAAACAATATTTGAGGGTCGCTACCAAGGTTTGGAGTTTAATAAATAAATTGAAATTGCTATAATTAAGGATACTTTTGCATTTATTAATAAAAACTCTTTACATGCATAAGTAACAACAAAACAAATAATAATATTTCGAGTATCTGCAAATAACTCAATCCAAAAATTTGGATAGGTGTTGATTTTTAAGTATCAGGTTTTATCTCAATTTTTTGACTAGTAAAAGCAAATATTACTTTTGCCCTTCATTTTTATCATAAGTTTATTATATTTCTTCATCAAAGCAACACCACGCTCCTATATTCTACATATTATGTACATATATCCTTTCCAACTTTAAAATCTCAGTTATCCTCTCAAGTTTTAACATCTTTATTCAAAAACTTAGAAGATATAGGTACTGAGTATCTCAAAAAACCTGAATTGCTAGACACGAAGTCTTCGATATTTTTTTCAATCAAGTGTTTGACTTCGAGGTTTTTTTGGGCAAAAATCCAGACCTTCAGTTTTAATGTATCCACCATATTTTTTTTGACATCAACTAAAAGTTCATCGCCGAAAAAAGGAAATGACACCGGTTCTTCAAAAAAGTACTATTATAAACGGCCAAAAATATTCTTTATGGGAATTTTGGGCATCGTTCGACATCCTGAAATGCTGTGAGGTATTTTAAGAGTTATAAGTCATTTCTCGGTACTGACCATTTTGCAATTCTGCAGGTACTTGAAACTAATATATTATGTAAATTTTGACAGTAAAAATATAAATTTCTTTTATAGTTTTTCCCTCATTTTCGCTATCCTGAACTGGTGTCTAAACAGAAAAATAGCCTTTGCCATCCATCGAGCTCGGTGAAGTCCATGAATGGAATTCATTTCTCAGGAACTCCTACTAAGTAAATTATAGTGTGGTTCAGCAACTTCTTGTAATCATCTCGAGGTTGGTATAAATTTATAGATTAAGTTTATTCTGTGCGAAAGATATCGTGTCTGCAGTAACATTTTCAACTACTTTTAAAGACGAGACATCGAAAGTCACTGTCTTGTAATCATTTTGGTCAAAATTATCCCAATTGTTTTTTAAACCCTTTAAAAAGTTTAATATCAGGAGTTCAGGACGACTAGACGGACCAAGCGATTGACTCATAATTGCTTCTAGTATAATTTCTATCATGTGATGACGTTATGCAATATATGCAAGCCAAAGTATATATTTTTCCATTTTCTGCTCCAAAAGAATACGAGCCCCTTTTCTTAAATCCGGCTTTTACAAAAGTGGTGTCGACACATAAACATTTTATTGTATCGTTCAAGCCCCATGACAATATTGTTTCATAGACAGCTGAAGAACACGCCGATTCCGTAATCAAGTTTTGGAATCGCCAGCAGCTGATCGATCCCGTGTCCCAACACTTAATCGGTAGACGATCTATAGTTTTATGTCCAATAATACCTTCCATTAATTTACCTTCATAATGAATAGTAAAAGGTAATTCAAGTCTAAACTCGCTTTTCAGATACTCTTATCTTTTTACGATTCAGGTTGAATATATAGGCATGATACCAATAAGAAAGTATCATTGAAATTATGATTTTAAATAATGAAATAGGTTAAAAAGATGTATTTTTATATTAAAAACGAGATTAATATATATGGACCACCAATCAGAGCGAATTGACTTTTATTTTAGACAAATATCAATTCCCCTTACAAGATTATTAGGTACATACCTTTTAAAGAACTTATACGGGGTGTCCAAGATAAGCGTGAAATGCATGGAGATATCCTAAACGGAAAGAGATACAGATGTGGTTAAATGAGATGAATTATTTGTAAGAAAGGGGTGAGTATTACAACATCAAAAAAAATTAATAATTTTATGTGGTTTAGGCGGTATACCCAAAAACTGATAATTCGGAATTTCTTTAAATGGCTATAACTTTTTTGGCAAAGTAGATAGGTACTTTTTGTTTGCGGTTTCTTAAGGCACTTTTTTGTGTAGAATTGATTGGTGTATTTAGAATTTATATCACTTTCAGTTTCCAAGTTACAAGCCCTAACTTTAATTTTTCTTATGGGCCGCTAAGTTGGCTATAGCATATTTGAACGTGTTTTTTACTCTACAATGATATGTCACATGTCATACTTATTATTTAAAAAAAAGTAAAAACCTTTTTATTGTAACAGTTTATTGTTTTTAAATATACATTTGTTATTTTCATTGTTGTTATTGCGATTTTTGTTTAACGCTTTTTGTTTTTCGTGGCTTACTTAAATGTTTGTAATAAAATACTTTATAAATATCACCAGTATTTAGTACTTCGACTTATTTTCTATAATAAGTATGTCATGTGACATATCGTTGCAATGTAGAGTAAAAAAACACGTTCAAATATGCTATAGCCAACTTAGTGGCCCATAAGAAAAAGTAAAGTTAGGACTTGTAACTCGGAAACTAAAAGTGATATAAAAATTCTAAATACACCAATCAATTCTACACAAAAAAGTGCCTTAAGACAAGAAACCGCAAACAAAAAGTACCTACCTGTGTGAAGTTAGCACCGCAAGTTTCGAAAAATTAAAAAAAAATTAGAGTTCTGGATAGCACTCCAAGAGTTCTGGAGTTCTTTTATATTTTGAAAAAGAGTTCTGTCAATTTAACCCCCCAAAACTGGTTTTTCAAAATGGGGTGCTAACTTCACGCAGCACCGCAAACTCAAAAATAAACAATTTTTTTTAGAGTTCTGGAGAGCATTCAAAGAGTTCTGGAGTTCTCTTATATTTTAAAAAAGAGTTCTGTCAATTTACCCCCCAAAAACGGATTTTGAAAATACAGTTTTAAAATAACACATAGCAGTTATCTCGAACAAAACACAATTCTTTTGAGACTTTTGGATGACATTGCATGTGTTAGGGAGTTCACGTAAATAAATTATTAAAATTATCAATTTACCCCCCCCCCCCCCCCGCTTCTCAAAAAAAATATTTAAAAAACGGTATCATTTCGGCATTGACATAATTAAACATTTTTATTTTCTGTTTAGAGTTCTGTATAGCACTCTTGAAAATGAACATAATCTTTCATTAACTCTTTTCCGACAAACGACCAGATAAAAAGTTATTTTAATAATTAAAATTTAAAAAAATTTAAAAAAATATTTCTTTAAAGTTCTGATATTTCTGTTTAGAGTTCTGAATAGCACTCTTGAAAATGAACATACACTTTCATTAATTCTTATCCGACAAACGACCAGATAAAAACTTATTTTAATTATTAATATTTCAAAAATTTTTAGAAAATATTTCATTAAAGTTCTGAGATTTCTGTTTAGAGTTCTGAGTAGCACTCTCGAAAATGAACATAATCTTTCATTAACTCTTTTCCGACAAACGACCAGATAAAAACTTATTTTAATTATTAATATTTCAAAAAATTTCAAAAAATATTTTTTTAAAGTTCTGAGATTTCTGTTTAGAGTTCTGAATAGCACTCTCGAAAATGAACATAATCTATCATTTACTCTTTTCCGACAAACGACCAGATAAAAACTTATTTTAATTATTAATATTTCAAAAAATATCAAAAAATATTTTTTTAAAGTTCTGAGATTTCTGTTTAGAGTTCTGAATAGCACTCTTGAAAATGAACATAATCTTTCATTAACTCTTACCCGACAAACGACCAGATAAAAACTTATTTTTATTATTAATATTTCAAAAATTTTTAGAAAATATTTTTTTAAAGTTCTGTGATATCTGTTTAGAGTTCTGCATAGCACTCTTGAAAATGAACATAATCTTTTATTAACTTTTTTTCCGAAAACGACCAGCTAAAAACTTATTTTAATTATTAATATTTCAAAAAATTTCAAAAAATATTTTTTTAAAGTTCTGAGATTTCTGTTTAGAGTTCTGAATAGCACTCTTGAAAGTGACCATAATCTTTCATTAACTCTTTTCCAACAAACAACCAGATGAAAACTTATTTTAATTATTAATATTTCTAAAATTATTAGAAAATATTTTTTTAAAGTTCTGATATTTCTGTTTAGAGTTCTGAATAGCACTCTTGAAAATGAACATAATCTTTCATTAACTCTTTTTCGACAAACAAACAGATAAAAACTTATTTTAATTATTAATATTTCAAAAATTTTCAAAAAATATATTTTTAAAGTTCTGAAATTTCTGTTTAGAGTTCTGAATAGCACTCTCGAAAATGAACATAATATTTTTTTAACTTTTTTCCGAAAAACTACCAGATAAAAACTTATTTTAATTATTAATATTTCAAAAATTTTTAGAAAATATTTTTTTTAATTTCTGAGATTTCTGTTTAGAGTTCTGCATAGCACTCTTGAAAATGAACATAATCTTTCAATAACTCTTTTCCGAAAAACGACCAGATAAAAACTTATTTTAATTATTAATATTTCAAAAATTTTTAGAAAATATTTTTTTTAATTTCTGAGATTTCTGTATAGAGTTCTGCATAGCACTCTTGAAAATGAACATAATCTTTCAATAACTCTTTTCCGAAAAACGACCAGATAAAAACTTATTTTAATTATTAATATTTCAAAAAATATCAAAAAATATTTTTTTAAAGTTTTGAGATATCTGTTTAGAGTTCTGAATAGCACTCTCGAAAATGAACATAATCTTTCATTTACTCTTTTCCGACAAACGACCAGATAAAAACTTATTTTAATTATTAATATTTCAAAAATTTTCAAAAAATTATTTTTTAAAGTTCTGAGATTTCTGTTTTGAGTTCTGAATAGCACTCTTGAAAATGAACATAATCTTTCATTAACTCTTTTTCGACATACAAACAGATAAAAACTTATTTTAATTATTAATATTTCAAAAAATTTTACGAAAATATTTCATTAAAGTTCTCAGATTTCTGTTTAGAGTTCTGAATAGCACTCTTGAAAATGAACATAATCTTTCATTAACTCTTACCCGACAAACGACCAGATGAAAACTTATTTTAATTATTAATATTTCAAAAATTTTCAAAAAATATATTTTTAAAGTTTTGAAATTTCTGTTTAGAGTTCTGAATAGCACTCTCGAAAATGAACATAATCATTTCTTATCTTTTTTCCGAAAAACTACCAGATAAAAACTTATTTTAATTATTAATATTTCAAAATTTTTTAGAAAATATTTTTTTAAATTTCTGAGATTTCTGTTTAGAGTTCTGCATAGCACTCTTGAAAATGAACATAATCTTTCATTAACTCTTTTCCGAAAAACGACCACATAAAAACTTATTTTAATTATTAATATTTCAAAAAATTCCAAAAAATATTTTTTTAAAGTTTTGAGATATCTGTTTAGAGTTCTGAATAGCACTCTTGAAAATGAACATAATCTTTTATTAACTCTTTTCCGACAAACGACCAGATGAAAACTTATTTTAATTATTAATATTTCAAAAAAATTTAAGAAAATATTTCTTTTAAGTTCTCAGATTTCTGTTAAGAGTTCTGAATAGCACTCTTGAAAATGAACATAATCTTTCATTAACTCTTTTCCGACAAACGACCAGATAAAAACTTATTTTAATTATTAATATTTCAAAAATTTTTAGAAAATATTTTTTTAAAGTTCTGTGATATCTGTTTAGAGTTCTGCATAGCACTCTTGAAAATGAACATAATTTATAATTAACATTTTCCTAACAGCTTTCTTTTGGTACCCTGTTCGCAAAGATTGAATAAAAACAATTGTTAACCTATTTAACCCTCTCAAAAGCTTTGAAAATGTTTTATTTTTATAACCTTTCTTTTATTGAACTTTTTTTTAGTGTGAAGTTAGCCCGCTTTTTGTTGAATTTCAAAATTTTGTAAGTTGTTCCTAATATTGTTCCAAAATATTTAACCCCCAGATACAGTTGGTGACGTCCATTCGGCACCAGTCTGACGTCACTAGACAAAACTTAATTGTTGGAATTTAAAAGCTACAATCACCATTTACAAATTATTTGTTTTAAATATGTTCATATTCCAAAATATTTCATCTCTCAAACAAAATCCACACTAATAAAATCTACTTGGTTAAGACATACACGGGTGTATGCCATAAGGGTTCCGAACTACGTACTGTAAACAGAAATATCATAGAACTTCAAAGAAATATTTTTAAAATTATTTGGAAATATTAATAATTAAAATAAGTTTTTATCTGTTCGTTTGTCGGAAAAGAGTTAATGAAAATTATGTTTACTTTCAAGAATGCTATTTAGATCTCTAAACAGAAATCTCAGAACTTTAAAGAAATATTTTCTAAAAAATTTTGAAATATTAATAATTAAAATAAGTTTTTATCTAGTCGTTTGTCGGAAAAGAGTTTATGAAAGATTATGTTCATTTTCAAGAGTGCTATTCAGAACTCTAAACAGAAATCTCAGAACTTTAAAAAAATATTTTCTAAAAAATTTTGAAATAATAATAATTAAAATAAGTTTTTATCTGGTCGTTTGTCGGAAAAGAGTTAATGCAAGATTATGTTCATTTTCAAGAGTGCTATTCAGAACTCTGAACAGAAATCTCAGAACTTAAAAAAAATATTTTTTGAAAATTTTTGAAATAATAATAATTAAAATAAGTTTTTTTCTGGTCGTTTGTCGGAAAAGAGTAAATGAAAGATTATGTTCATTTTCGAGAGTGCTATGAAGAACTCTAAACAGAAATCTCAGAACTTTAAAAATATATTTTTTGAAATTTTTTGAAATATTAATAATTAAAATAAGTTTTTATCTGGTCCTTTGTCGGAAAAGAGTTAATGAAAGATTATGTTCATTTTCAAGAGTGCTATTCAGAACTCTAAACAGATATCTCAAAACTTTAAAAAAATATTTTCTAAAAAATTTTGAAATATTAATAATTAAAATAAGTTTTTATCTGGTCGTTTGTCGGAAAAGAGTTAATGAAAGATTATGTTCATTTTCAAAAGTGCTATTCAGAACTCTAAACAGAAATTTCAGAACTTTAAAAAAATATTTTTTGAAATTTTTTGAAATATTAATAATTAAAATAAGTTTTTATCTGGTCGTTTTTCGGAAAAAAGTTAATGAAAGATTATGTTCATTTTCGAGAGTGCTATTCAGAACTCTAAACAGATATCTCAAAACTTTAAAAAAATATTTTCTAAAAAATTTTGAAATATTAATAATTAAAATAAGTTTTTATCTGGTCGTTTGTCGGAAAAGAGTTAATGAAAGATTATGTTCATTTTCAAAAGTGCTATTCAGAACTCTAAACAGAAATTTCAGAACTTTAAAAAAATATTTTTTGAAATTTTTTGAAATATTAATAATTAAAATAAGTTTTTATCTGGTCGTTTTTCGGAAAAAAGTTAATGAAAGATTATGTTCATTTTCGAGAGTGCTATTCAGAACTCTAAACAGAAATCTGAGAACTTTAATGAAATATTTTCGTAAAATTTTTTGAAATATTAATAATTAAAATAAGTTTTTATCTGTTTGTTTGTCGAAAAAGAGTTAATGAAAGATTATTTTCATTTTCAAGAGTGCTATTCAGAACTCGAAACAGAAATATCAGAAATTAAAAAAAATATTTTCTAAAAAAAATTGAAATATTAATAATTAAAATAAGTTTTTATCTGGTAGTTTTTCGGAAAAAAGTTTATAAAAGATTATGTTCATTTTCGAGAGTGCTATTCAGAACTCTAAACAGAAATCTCAGAACTTTAAAAAAATATTTTTTGAAAATTTTTGAAATATTGATAATTAAAATAAGTTTTTATCTGGTCGTTTTTCGGAAAAAAGTTAATGAAATATTATGTTCATTTTCGAGAGTGCTATTCAGAACTCTAAACAGAAATCTCAGAACTTTAAAGAAATATTTTCTTAAATTTTTTTGAAATAATAATAATTAAAATAAGTTTTCATCTGGTCGTTTGTCGGAAAAGAGTTAATGAAAGATTATGTTCATTTTCAAGAGTGCTATTCAGAACTCTAAACAGAAATCTCAGAACTTTAAAAAATAATTTTTTGAAATTTTTTGAAATATTAATAATTAAAATAAGTTTTTATCTGGTCGTTTTTCGGAAAAAAGTTAATGAAAGATTATGTTCATTTTCGAGAGTGCTATTCAGAACTCTAAACAGAAATCTGAGAACTTTAATGAAATATTTTCGTAAAATTTTTTGAAATATTAATAATTAAAATAAGTTTTTATCTGTTTGTTTGTCGAAAAAGAGTTAATGAAAGATTATTTTCATTTTCAAGAGTGCTATTCAGAACTCGAAACAGAAATATCAGAAATTAAAAAAAATATTTTCTAAAAAAAATTGAAATATTAATAATTAAAATAAGTTTTTATCTGGTAGTTTTTCGGAAAAAAGTTTATAAAAGATTATGTTCATTTTCGAGAGTGCTATTCAGAACTCTAAACAGAAATCTCAGAACTTTAAAAAAATATTTTTTGAAAATTTTTGAAATATTGATAATTAAAATAAGTTTTTATCTGGTCGTTTTTCGGAAAAAAGTTAATGAAAGATTATGTTCATTTTCGAGAGTGCTATTCAGAACTCTAAACAGAAATCTCAGAACTTTAAAGAAATATTTTCTTAAATTTTTTTGAAATATTAATAATTAAAATAAGTTTTTATCTGGTCGTTTGTCGGAAATGAGTTAATGAAAGATTATGTTCATTTTCAAAAGTGCTATTCAGAACTCTAAACAGAAATTTCAGAACTTTAAAAAAATATTTTTTGAAATTTTTTGAAATATTAATAATTAAAATAAGTTTTTATCTGGTCGTTTTTCGGAAAAAAGTTAATGAAAGATTATGTTCATTTTCGAGAGTGCTATTCAGAACTCTAAACAGAAATCTGAGAACTTTAATGAAATATTTTCGTAAAATTTTTTGAAATATTAATAATTAAAATAAGTTTTTATCTGTTTGTTTGTCGAAAAAGAGTTAATGAAAGATTATTTTCATTTTCAAGAGTGCTATTCAGAACTCGAAACAGAAATATCAGAAATTAAAAAAAATATTTTCTAAAAAAAATTGAAATATTAATAATTAAAATAAGTTTTTATCTGGTAGTTTTTCGGAAAAAAGTTTATAAAAGATTATGTTCATTTTCGAGAGTGCTATTCAGAACTCTAAACAGAAATCTCAGAACTTTAAAAAAATGTTTTTTTGAAAATTTTTGAAATATTGATAATTAAAATAAGTTTTTATCTGGTCGTTTTTCGGAAAAAAGTTAATGAAAGATTATGTTCATTTTCGAGAGTGCTATTCAGAACTCTAAACAGAAATCTCAGAACTTTAAAGAAATATTTTCTTAAATTTTTTTGAAATATTAATAATTAAAATAAGTTTTCATCTGGTTGTTTGTCGGAAAAGAGTTAATGAAAGATTATGTTCATTTTCAAGAGTGCTATTCAGAACTCTAAACAGAAATCTCAGAACTTTAAAAAATAATTTTTTGAAAATTTTTGAAATATTAATAATTAAAATAAGTTTTTATCTGGTCGTTTGTCGGAAAAGAGTAAATGAAAGATTATGTTCATTTTCGAGAGTGCTATTCAGAACTCTAAACAGAAATCTCAGAACTTTAAAAAAATATTTTTTGAAATTTTTTGAAATATTAATAATTAAAATAAGTTTTTATCTGGTCGTTTGTCGGAAATGAGTTAATGAAAGATTATGTTCATTTTCGAAAGTGCTATTCAGAACTCTAAACAGAAATCTCATAACTTTAAAAAAATATTTTCTAAAAATTTTTGAAATATTAATAATTAAAATAAGTTTTCATCTTGTCGTTTGTCGGAAAAGAGTTAATGAAAGATTATGTTCATTTTCAAGAGTGCTATGCAAAACTCTAAACAGATATCACAGAACTTTAAAAAAATATTTTCTAAAAATTTTTGAAATATTAATAATTAAAATAAGTTTTTATCTGGTCCTTTGTCGGAAAAGAGTTAATGTAAGATTATGTTCATTTTTGAGAGTGCTATTCAGAACTCTTAACAGAAATCTCAGAACATTAAAAAAATATTTTTTGAAATATTAATAATTAAAATAAGTTTTTATCTGGTCGTTTGTCGGAAAAGAGTTAATGAAAGATTATGTTCATTTTCGAGAGTGCTACTCAGAACTCTAAACAGAAATCTCAGAACTTTAATGAAATATTTTCTAAAAATTTTTGAAATATTAATAATTAAAATAAGTTTTTATCTGGTCGTTTGTCGGGTAAGAGTTAATGAAAGATTATGTTCATTTTCAAGAGTGCTATTCAGAACTCTAAACAGAAATATCAGAACTTTAAAGAAATATTTTTTTAAATTTTTTTAAATTTTAATTATTAAAATAACTTTTTATCTGGTCGTTTGTCGGGTAAGAGTTAATGAAAGATTATGTTCATTTTCAAGAGTGCTATACAGAACTCTAAACAGAAAATAAAAATGTTTAATTATGTCAATGCCGAAATGATACCGTTTTTTAAATCTTTTTTTTTTAGAAGCGGGGGGGGGGGGGGGTAAATTGATAATTTTAATAATTTATTTACGTGAACTCCCTAACACATGCAATGTCATCCAAAAGTCTCAAAAGAATTGTGTTTTGTTCGAGATAACTGCTATGTGTTATTTTAAAACTGTATTTTCAAAATCCGTTTTTGGGGGGTAAATTGACAGAACTCTTTTTTAAAATATAAGAGAACTCCAGAACTCTTTGAATGCTCTCCAGAACTCTAAAAAAAATTGTTTATTTTTGAGTTTGCGGTGCTGCGTGAAGTTAGCACCCCATTTTGAAAAACCAGTTTTGGGGGGTTAAATTGACAGAACTCTTTTTCAAAATATAAAAGAACTCCAGAACTCTTGGAGTGCTATCCAGAACTCTATTTTTTTTTTTTTTTTCGAAACTTGCGGTGCTAACTTCACACAGGTAAAGTACCTATCTATTTTGTCAAAAAAGTTATAGCCATTTAAAGAAATTCCGAATTATCAATTTTTTAGGTATACCGCCTAAACCACATAAAATTATTAATATTTTTTGATGTTGTAATACTCACGCCTTTCTACAAACAGTTCATCTCATTTAAACACATCTGTATCTCTTACAGTTTAGGATATCCCCATGCAATTCAAGCTTATCTTGGACACTCTGTATATACTTTGGAATTCATTTTTAACACACAAAATAATTAAATTATTGTCTAACTCTGAATGTTTGATTATTGTTAAAAGGAGTGTGACGTCACAACTCTGAAATATCACCTGCGACCGTTTTAGCGTCAAATATATAATTAGTTTTAAAAGAGTCAATTTTTGCGATTAAACCTTTATTTTCTGCAGAAATAAGTATATTGGAAATAAGAGAGACGTAAGATCAAATAGAATAGTTTTTTTAAAATTAGTTATCATGCCTATTCCAATGATATTTAAAAAAAATCAGTACATGCAACCCGGCGTTTTTTTTTTACTAGTAGAATGATCAATGATCACTATACAGTTTCGTTTAATATCAGTGTTTTTTACACACTTGATATTATTTTGTACTGCCTGTACAATTAAAAAGATATGTAGTTGTTAAAAAAATGCAACCTTTTTTAATTAACAATAAACGTAAAAATAGACAATTCCCTTGTTTGAGACTGTACAACAACACTCGTTTATTGTAGGAATCTAAAAATAATGTCTCTCTAACTAAATGGGATCGTTCAGTGACACTTTACTTCGAATATCCACTTAATTATATATTTAAATAACAAATTGTTGTCGGTAGTGCCCGACATGACATTTGGTATATTTCTGTATATAGAAGTGTACATACATACATATACTCGTATATACTTTAGATACTTATTCATAGTATTAAAAAAAGTAATTTTGTTATTGAAAGAAAATTTTGCAGTAAGGTTTTTTGAAATATTCAACCCCATCAGAATTCGTAAGATAGGGAACCTTTCCCCTTTCACACTATACACGTGACCTTTACCTTTAGATTATTTTTTATTCACTCCTTAAAACATTATCTTAAAGGAAATAATTATAATTCTTTAGGTTTAGAACATTCACTTATAAACAAAAAAAAGCTGCCATGGTACTTACTTCTGATTGTTTTTTGGTGTAAAAAACAAAACAAAAAGATACAAAAAAAAAACTTTTATCTACATTTTTTTTTATTTGTCCCGTTTCAAAAATAATTCAAAAAATTTAATGTCAGATCGTTTTTAAAAATATAATGTTTTCTTCCCAGATGAAAATTAATCCCAAATATAAAATTTCACCTTCCTATAATATTTGTCGTTTTTGAGTTACAGCGTCTATAAAACAACATTCATTATGGCGCAAATCTGAAAATAGTAAATAGATCTAGGTCAAAATGGATATTTTCATCGAAATCTCGAATTCGGCTAAGCAATACTTATTATACTTTATGTATTTCATACCGTATAACATATAAGAAAGTAAAAACAATAATTATTGGGTGGATGTTTCCTAAAATTTAGCAAAAATAAGATGGCAGAAATTCTCTCAATAAATGTGCATACAAATTTTTAAAACCGTGTTTTAATTCATCTTAAAAATCATTTCGAACTTTTTGAAGAACCTAATAATTTGTAAGTCAATTATATAATTATTACAAATAATAACAATATTGTCACGCTGATATTTAGTAGGTTTTAACTTATATTAGGTCACGCCACACATACAGCTACAGGCAGCTAGTAGTGAAAGTGCTGACTGCCAAATCCCAACCCACAGCAAATATGTATTTGTATTCGAGATACTACAAAATAATATACTGTCTTGTAACTAAATTATTCAATTACAAATTTCGCATTAACGGTTAGGTATGTAAATGTATTTTAAAGTGGCAAGTGGCAAAAGAAAGTACTTATTACTTAATTATATTTTATATTGAAAATCGGTTTCTTTAATTCTTTAGAAAATAAAAAGTTAAACAGCTTGTACTTTTCATATGGACTTTTTGTGAAATGACAATTTATTGGGAAACAAAAACTTGCTCTGGTAGAAATATTCCAGTAAGAGTTATGACAGAGTCGCCATTTTTAACCAAACCGCCGGTGACGCGATTTATTGAAATATTTATTGACAATATTTTTAGCAAGCGTAAAAAAATTTAAATTGAAGTAAAATATTGTTAATATCGAAGATATGAGAAGCTTTGTGATCGTTTTAAAGTCAAACTGTGTATGGATCTGTGTCTGTCGTCTGTCCCCTGAATACTTGTCACATACGTAACTCATAAACCACTAAACCGATATTAATGAAACTTGGTTGACTGATTGGGCTTGGCTTGAGGACGGCCCCATTTCAAAATTATTAAAATCATGTGTAAGGGGGAGGGGGGCGCTCCAACGACCGTTCCTTCCTAAAACCCCATGGCCTCGTCTGGTATACAGATGGGTCGCGGAACAGGGAAGGTACTGGAGCTGGAGTGTACGGAGAAAAACCCAGGGTCAAACTCAAATTTGCCCTGGGTAAATTTCCCACAGTCTTCCAGGCAGAAATCTATGCGATAATGGCCTGCGTAGAAGAAAACCTCAAACGAGGATACAAAAGTAGACATATCTACATTTGTTCCGACAGCCAAGCTGCCATAATGGCCCTACTCTCTCACAAGATAGGGTCACGATTGGTCGAGGAATGTCGACAAAAACTCACTAAACTCTCAGCTGAGAACTATGTGAAGATCCTATGGGTTCCAGGCCATAGTGGAATCAAGGGAAATGAAGAAGCTGACGCTCTAGCGGTAGCTGGAGCGTGCGAACCTTTAACAGGTCCAGAACCAGCCTTCGGAATATCCCCAAAAAACGTGAGGCACGAGATCTGGAACTGCGCCATTGAGCGGTTGGGTACGCGTCAACTCGGCGCATCCAACTCGGCGATGGTCAACTCGGCGACGGTCAACTCGGCGCAGGTCAACTCGGCGCAGGCCAACTCGGCGCAGGCCAACTCGGCGATGGTCAACTCGGCGATAATAATAATTATCAGTCAAATTATTTTTAACTAGAATTTACCCGCGGCTTCACCCGCGTGTATTATGTATGCATTTTTTAATTAATCGGTCCCTATTTGAACGGGAGGGATGGGGTATGGATAAAAAAGTTAATCCTTATTTTTTCATCTACAATTTGTGACGATTTTTTTAAATTTGAAATCTGAATATTATAATTTGCAACAATCATTTTTTGAAATTAAACTCATATTTCAGATTATACAAAATTCTGTTAAATAATGAATATAGCATATAATTTAATAATAGTTTCAAAAACATATTTAGGTTTTAAGAAATTTGGTGGCAAATTTTCTCATTGTCATAAAATAACAAATAACAAATGAAAAATGAATTATCCGTTGTTTCTTATTCAAATCAAACAATAAACTATTCCAGCTGCTTAATGTTTAATTGTTGACAATTGACAACTCATCTGTAAAAAAAATGACATTCAGATATAACAAACATTATAAAAATTGATAATTCTACCAATATATTTCTATTTTTTGGCAGAATTGCTGTGTCTAATTTTTTTTTATTTAAAAAATTAACATTCATTTTTTCCATTCATACCCCCATTCCCCCTGTTAAAATACGAGCCGATAAAACTATTTTATACATAATACACGCGGGTGAAGCCGCGGGTAAATTCTAGTTAAAATATATATGTATTTTTACTAATAATTATTATTTCGCCGAGTTGACCGTCGCCGAGTTGGTCTGCGCCGAGTTGACCTGCGCCGAGTTGACCGTCGCCGAGTTGACCATCGCCGAGTTGGATGCGCCGAGTTGACCTGTCCCGTGACTGCATAGCACTTGCAGCACTAAGGAGCAAATACCTTGGCTCCCCTTTTCTCGAGTCAAAAGACATTCAGGACATGTCGAGGAAAAGGATCCTATGCTTCGCTGAAGCAACGGACCTTTTCAACGAGTCTTAGAAACCCAGGGGAGCACAATGGGCCCTAGTGGCCTAAGTGCCGGAGCCTCGGCTCCACCCCTCTTACGAAATTCAAATTCAAGGGGGAGGGGATGACATTCCAATCAATTATTTTTTAAAGATATCTCAAGAAAGACATAATATGTTACGTGAAAATTTAATGCCATTTTGATTCTTGCAAAAATTAAAAATAATATATGAAAAAAATAACCTTTTTTTCTTAAAAAGTTTTTTTTATTAGCGTGGCACCTACTTCAAAAACAGTTTAATTATTAAATATATATTTTTTAGTGTTATTATTTTTTTAGTCGTTTTTATTGTTATGGTTTCGTGAAAAACGGAACACTTATTGAATCACTTCGGCGTCAGTCCTTCCGTCTATCACAGGCCGATTTTCTCTGAAACTATTCGACGTAAAAAGTTGAAATTTAGCACAGAGATAGAGTGTGATGACCCAATTATAGACGTGACAAATAAAAAGTTGAATTTTAATTCTCGGGGGTAATTTCTTGTAGGGTGTCACATGAAGCTTATTGCGGCACGAATTCAACAATTATGCATTTTTTAAGTTTTTTTATTGTGGCGTATCTAAGAAGTCCATGGACAGATTCTGATAAAATTTATATGGGACCACCTAGGGGAGTATACTTCTTCAAACCAACAAAAACATCCAAATTATATACAGGGTGTTCGCGGGAACCGAGTGATCATTGCTAACTTTGTTATTATTGGAGCTAGAAGTTCGGTTAAATGGACAAAGTATCAGTATTTTTTCCGGGATGAATAATGGCGGTGTCAAAAAAACAATTTAATGTCAAATTTCAGAGATATATTGAAATATAACATTTTTTTAATGGGACACCCTGTATATTATTATTGAATTTTGTAACTGAGGATGTTCTCTTTTTAAAAGTGTAATGCATATATGATGGTAAAGTTGATAGAAAACAAGTTATAACAAGTATAAAATTAATAGAAAATATCGAAAATCAGTGTGCTATGAAGTTTTAATAAATTGAGAACAAATGATTAAAACATTTTAAATAATAGTTTAAGGTTTTTATGTCATATGCAAATTTTAAATGTTTTTGATTTTAACTGATAACGAAAAAAATTATTTATTATAATTAATTATATTTTTTTATGAATAATGCTCAAAATGTTAAAAATCTGCGAAATAAGGCACAAATATCTGAAATTATTGTTTTAAATTTTTTTATCATTTGTTTGTATTTTATTAAATATTCATAACACACTATTTTTCGATATTTTCTATTGATTTTAAACTTGTTATAACTTGTTTTCTATCAATTTTACCATCATACATGTATTACATTTTTATAAAGAGAACGTCCTCAGCTACAAAATTCAATAATAATATACAGGTGTCCCATTTAAAAAAATGTTATATTTCAATATATCTCTGAAATTTGACATTCAATTGTTTTTTTGACACCGCCATTACTCATCCCGGAAAAAATACTGATACTTTGTCCATTTAACCGATCTTCTAGCTCCAATAATAACAAAGTTAGCAATGATCACTCGGTTCCCGCGAACACCCTGTATATATAAATAATAAATAATATACATAGATTGAACCATTAACCTCATCCTTCTTGTTTAAAGTCAGTTGAAAATGAGAAAATACGGCTGTGTAACCGTGTGTAGAAACTTAGTTACCACAATCAATCAGAAATCGATTCGGGCTGTCAGACAGAACTCTTACTATGATTATCTCTATTAATAGAAACAACATTATAAGTTGTATAGAATGAGATAGATACGTATTAAAATGGAAGTATACTTTTTAACCTTAACCTTGTCGATTAGTGTTAGGTATATTTTTTATAAACTACTGTATAAATCGTATAAAGTTGACACAGGAAATAAACTTTTAAACTAAAAATTCATTATAGTTATTATAGACCGGGAGGCAGCGACGAAATCTGGTCATCTTATATAGCAGTCCGTTTTTTTTTTATTTGTTAACTGGGATGTAGAAAACTCAGCTACATGGGTGCTAAGACCTAAGGGTGCTGCCTTTAGATAGGGCAGTTCGTTAGACACGGATTTTGTAAACACACCGTATCTAATGAACCGCGTCTATAAATTTTCTATAACCTTTTTTATTATCATTTTAACAAAAATGATTTTATACTTTTCAAAATGGCGCCCAAATTAAAATTTTACTTTAAAAAAAACATTTTTTTTAATTCAATTGTCATTTTGAAAGATACCTATAGTTATACAGTGCGTTCACGATGAAAGGAACAAATTCGTTTAAAATTCAGGTAATTATTTTGTGGAAAAACGCTCGGACCCGTTGATTAGTATTTTTAGTTGCGGATTTTTTAACATAAGAATATTGTATACAGAGTGTCCCAAGAAGAACATATGCAGTCATCATTGATTTTTTTAAATGGAACACCCTATATATTATGCCATTTTTGAATTTAACGATAAATTCTGAACACTTTTTGTAGGGCATACTATAGCTCTAAAATCAGCGGTTTTGGAATAATGACATTTGAAATGTGTTTCAAGAAGAACATATTTAGTCATCATTGATTTTTTTAATGGAAAATCCTGTATATTTTGCCATATTTGAATTGTACGATAAATTCTGAACACTTTTTGTACAATTTAGCATAGCTCTAAAATCAGCTGTTTTTGAAATAATGACGTTTGAAAAGTTATAAATAAATAAAAAATTAATTAACTTTATTAATAAAACACAAAACAAATAAAATACTCTGCCTTGTAAATGCACGGTGCTTCCTCGTGCTGAATTCATCAAAGGTAGTTAATTATTGAACAATTTAAATAAAAACCGATAAAGTATTCAGATCAACTGCCTGTCATTGGTTAACCATTTAATTTTCATACGATTTTAATAAAAAAAATTAATTTGACATTTTTCTTAATACGCGCCTGGTTATTATGTCGTATATTTTGAATTTTTGATAATTTCAATCAAAATCATTATTTTTCTGCTATACGAATGTCAAAATGACATTTAAAACGTCAAAGTGTCATTTAATATGTCAAAGTAAATAGCAGTTTTAAAAAAACAAATGACGATTTTCTTAAGTCAAATTGAGATAGATCTTTGTAAGGGAATATTTTACAACAAAAGTAGGTGACCTATATTATAGAAAATTGAATGCTCTACAAAAAAGGTTCTATACAATTTTCACGTAACATGTGTCTTTCTTGAGATATCTTCAAAAAATAAATCTTTTTGGATGTCACCCCTCCCCCTTACACACAATTTTAATTATTTTGAAATGGGACCGTCCTCAAGTCAGACCCAACCAACCAACCAAGTTTCATCAATATCGGTTTAGTGGTTCATGAGTTAAGCGTGTGACAAGGATTGGGGGACAGACACACAGACAGACACACACACACACACACACACACACACAGACAGACAGACACGGAACAAAAAGTGTTTGTCTTGACCTGAAACGGATAGATCCGGTAAAATTTTTAAAATCGGAGAACAAATTTTTTTTCTCGTTTCAAAACGATAACAAAGCTTCTCGTATCTTCGATATTGCGAGGAAGCAATTATTCCAAAAACCACTGATTTTAAAGCTATAGTATGTTGTAGAGAAAGTATTCAGAATTGACCATACAATTCAAAAATGGCATAATACACAGGATTTTTCATTAAAAAAAATAAATGATGACTAAATATGTTCTTCTTGAAACACATTTCAAACGTCATTATTCCAAAAACCGCCGATTTTAGAGCTATAGTATGCCCTACAAAAAGTGTTCAGAATTTATCGTTAAATTCAAAAATGGCATAATATATAGGGTGTTCCATTTAAAAAAATCAATGATGACTGCGTATCTTCTTCTTGAGACACTCTGTATTCAATTTTCTTATGTCAAAAAATCCGCAACTAAAAATACTAATCGACGTGTCCGAGCGTTTTTCCACAAAATGATTACCTGAATTTTAAACGAATTTGTTCCTTTCATCGTGAACGCACTGTATATGCATAAGTGTTATAATTGATTGTATTTAATTCTTTTTTCAAAACATGAAAGATGGGATCGATCTGACTTTTAGTTTGCTAGATATAATAATTTTACGAATCCATTTCAATGTAAATATGTGTATACTGTTTTTACGTGATTTTGAAAGGTATATATTTATATATATTTATTTATATTTATATTATACAGGATGATCCAGACCACCCGTCCACTATGTTTTACGCCCTTTTAACTGGTGTAAAATTTAGAAAAATGTAGGAGGTCCCAAACTTTGACAGTTGTTGAAACCTGCCAAAATGTATATTTTTTTTAAAATTCCTTATCAAAGTATGGTCTGGAATGCCCTCATTCAAAGGCCCAAAGTTTTTGTTTCCAAGGACTTTGTAAATACACTGTACTTAATGAACGAAATATTCGATCAACCCCATTTCGTATTTTAGAATAAGATTTTTTTTATTATTATTCCAATAAAAAAATATTAAATATACAGGGTGATCCAGACCACCCGTCCACTATGTTTTACGCCCAAACTATTGAAGATAGAGTTTTAGGATAAAAAATTTACTATATATATCGACCCTAAAGAATTTCTGGAAAATATTTTCAACCCCCTAAAACCGCTCCTTAGGGGGTAGTTTGGGGGGTACATGCCCGTTTCTCAGTAAAATCAAATAGAATGGTATATCAAAAAGTACATATTTGTAAAGATCATAAAAAAAAATAAGAAACTTTCATAAAACAAAAATTTTCATACTTTCACTTGTTTAAAAAATATGGCGACTTGTTATCAATTTTTAGGGTTTTACTAAAAGTACTCTAATTTTTATTTTCAAAAATCTTATCATTTCTGTTTTTGGGTCATCAATCTACGATCGTATACCAAATTTCATCTTTTTATGACAAAATTTTTCAGGACGGACGGACGGACATGGAGAAACTATAAGGGTTCCTAGTTTTCTACGGAACCCTAAAAATGGGAGTGACTGTGTCGAGATGCAGTCGAGAGCTGGCAAGGGGTTAAATAAAATTCAGACTCATGATGTCTTTCCTACCCTATATACCTCCTGACCCTTTCAGCTATTGGTAATGGTATTTTTTTAATAGCTACTGAGACGATCTTTCCAATGCCTTTAATATTTCATTTTGAGTATTGCACGTGTTTCAGCCGACATTATGATTTTTTTAGGATTTCATAAAATATTAATAGTTAAAAATTTGCGTTGAAAAATGATCTAACTGCTATTGATGAAAACCGCATTAAAATCGGTTTAGTAGTTTTCAAGTTTTCTACATGTTACACGTAAAAAATGATTGTTTTTACGGTTTCTCTTGTACATTTTTAAAAATATTTACAATTCTACATGCTAAAATCAATAATATTGAGCAAAAAATTTGGAAAAAAATCCAAAAACAAAAACACAAAAATTAGGTTTTAAAAAAAATTGTATAATTTTCTTTGGTATCATCGCAAAGTACATAAAAAAATCTACAAAATAAAAAAAAAGAATATCCCTTTACCATATGTTGCCCACAAGTAACAATATGAGTCAATTATGATTTGCAAATGCGTTTTTTAGCCGTTTTTAATAAAATTTTGATTTGAAATTTGGCATACTTATTTAAAATCAATAAGAAATATATTTTCACAAAATTTTATTATAATCCATTTACAATTGTTAAAGTTATAGGTACAAGAAATATAATAAAATGATAAATGTTTTTTTAAGGTTAAATAACAAATTTATAGGATTTTTAACTTTTTAATTTTGTAGGGAAATTCATAACTAAGATAACGATTTTATTAGTTTTGTAATCCAGTCAATAAAATTGTAGATATTTAAAAAAATGTACTAGAGAAACCGTAAAAGTAAAGATTTTGCAAAAAGATAAAAAAAAATGCCTTCTGGAGGTCATCCAATGTAAAGATTTCAGTTAAGTAATCCCTGGAATGTCTAGAACAAAATGAAGAAAAAAATTTCCTTTCTTTCAGTTACTATAGTTAAAAAAAATTCGTTTATATGCCTCCACTAATTTTTATGTATTTAATTTGTTTAAAAAATATTTTTTTTTCAGAAATTAGTATTTATAAAGAAATATACCATATTATATTTATCATAAATTTATTTTTATTTTGAAAGAATTTCAATTTTGTGAATGTAATAGTATCTGTGACATACTCTACAATATTTCTATTTTAAAAAGTTCAGAAATAAAAACAATTCTCGGACACTTTGTGTTGTTTCACTCTCATCGTAAATTTCTTTCAATATTTTCATACAGGCTATAATAAAATAAATGCTCGTTTTAACTATTATTATTATGTCTCGTTGGCTTATTTATTTAAGGATGTTGTTTATCAATTTTTGTCTCTTGTAAATTGTTAAGAACTTCTGTATGCATGCATATGGACATTCATTTATAAAAAAATAAACAACAACATATGGTACAACTTCAAATTATGATAAACATTTAAAAAAAAGCTTTTTTGCATTGACATTAATAAGAACTTATGAGACACCATTCGTATTTTCATAAAAAGCTGAGAAATAATAAAATATAATAGATAGCTTACATATATGGTATCATTTATAATAAATGTTTTGACCCTCCATCTCTCAACCCTTAAATACAGTAGTATAAAAACATTCCATTCGGGTAAGCCAACTCTATTTGCAAGACGTCAGATAGTCATATTTTTTTCGGAGTTTTGAAGCAATTTATAAGCTGCATTTGTTATCACTGCATTTTGATAGTTGATTACTACTTAATGCGCATGCGTCAAGGCAAATAATAAACCACAGAATTCACTAGAAATGTAAGTGTGTTGTTATCATAGGTGGGCATTAACTCGTTAATCGTTAATTAACGAAGTTCACAAAATGTTTAACGGATTGACTTTTAAGTTAACTCAAAAAAATGTTAACGCTCTTGTTATAGTTTTAGTCCGTTACATTGCACTATGGGCCACAATACCCTGTTCTGTGGCCAAAAGTCGAGGAGTTATCCGATTTAATTAAAATTCATTTTATAAGGGTTTTTTGGGACGCTGATTTCAATTTTTTTATAAAAATTAAAAAATTCAAAATGGCGGATCCAATATGGCGACCAATATACTTCAAATGTTATCCGATATTAATGAAATTAATTTTACAAGGGTCTTTTGGATCACTGATTTAAAATTTTGTACAAAAATTTAAAAATTCAAAATGGTGGATCCAATATGGCGACCAATAATTTATAAGTTATCCAATTTAAATAAAAATTATTTTAGAAGTGTTTTTTGAGACACTATTTTTAAATCTTTTATAAAAATTTAAAAATTCAAAATGGCGGACCCAATATGGCGACTAATATATTTAAAAAATTATCCGATTTAAATAAAATTCATTTTACAAGGGTTCTTTGGGACATTGATTTCAATTTTTTTACAAAAACTTCAAAATTCAAAATAGCAGATCCAAAATGGCGACCAATATATTTCAAAAGTTATCCGATTTAAATAAAATTAATTTTATAAGTGTTTTTTGGGAGATTGATTTCAATTTTCTACAAAAACATAAAATACGAAATGGCGGATCGAATAAATAATATGTAACATTTAATTGATATTTTATAAAAAAAAAATATTAATTTTATATTTGAAATGACTCTCGTAGATTCATTTCTTCTATAACTATATTATTTTTCTTATACTAGCTGACAATATCTATTTTTTAATATAAAATTATAATTTTTACAAAAAGTCAATTTTATTGAAATTTTAATAAATGTATTCAAATACACCTCTGGTCTAAATAATAATTGGTTGATATTGAAAATCGATAAAACTTATGAATAATAAGCACCCTACCAAATTTCTTCATCACAATGGGATATCCAGATAATGAATGAAAACTAGTTGGGGGTAAAATTTTAAAGGGGCCTTAACTCCCCCACGAAGAATTTTCGGATACATGTTCATATGAAATTTTTTGCTTAAAATAACATCCTCAATCTAGTATTAAAGTTTGAGACACCAATCCTGAATAAACTATAATTTTATACATTAGTATATCTATGTAAAATTTTGATTTGTATCAATCTTGCATAACGTTTAGAAGAGGTTTACAACCAAGCAAATGAAAACGGGCAAAAAGGGGCAAATCTAGGCTGAAGTGTATATCCTAGAGAAGACATTTGTGAGTCTCATTACTTAATACAAGGTGGTATCTTGTGGTATTTGCATTCGGCAGCAGGTACTATGTTGAAAAATCTTGTTTTTATACACTAACAATGTGGCTCTACTTAAGTAAAACTGAATATAACGCATTCATGTGACATTTAAAATTATTTTTGAACTTCAACGAATGAAAAAATCCAAACATACGGTTTGGAATTTATGAACTTGCAATAAATATTGTATTTTACGAACGACAGTAACATTACATTTTTGTATACATTTTTCGACTTTGAGCCACTGTCATTTGAACAAGAATTGATTAATCAACATGAAATTTTCACAATAACTACTTCAACTAATGCTGAATGCAGTGATCTAATTCGTTTCCTCAGATTCTAAAGTAGACTTTTGGCCACAGAACAGGGCATCTTGGCCCATAGTGCATTGGTAGTTTTATGACAAGTTGTCATTATTTGTTTGAATAACGCAATTTACGGGGGAATTTGCAAATGATAACCTACATAAGAAAGTTGTCGAAATAACAAAAAAAAGGTGTTCAAACATTTTGGAGGGTCAACTTTTAACGGTTAACTAAAAATTTCGTTAAATTTTCGGTTAACTTTAACTTTCGTTAAATTTTCGGTTAACTTTAACTTTCGTTAAATTTTTGGAATTTTAATGCTTTAACGATTAACGAAGTTAACGTTACCTTTTTTTTAATGAGTTAACGATTAACGAAGTTAACATTTCGATTAACTGTGCCCACCTATGGTTGTTATACTTGTTATTAATATTTAATACCCCGTTAACTTAGCTTTTGCTCCAGAGCAAATTCTTTATAATACCGGATATTAAATTACATTAATTCTTTATAAATGTTACCATTAATAAAAAAAATCTTCTACGTCCCTGTGTAAACATAAATATTTCATGAAGCGCCGATAACAGAACTATTAATTTTGTATATAAATCTTGAATCTTGTATATTTTAAAAGCGATATTATGTAATGTATATTGACTTAAATATACCTACCAATATTTATTATCGCGAAGTTTAAAAGATGTGCATTGTAATTTGCATCGATTTGAATCGTCATTTATAATTTTTATAGACCAATCAATATAAAATAGTAATGTGATAGTTTTTAAATTATAAAACTATTTCTCAAATTCAACCTCAATTAATTTTCGGGATATTTTAGTACAACGATAAACTTAACAGTCAAGGGTGGTATATTTTATATATATGAGGTATCCGTTTGAAAAATTAAGGGTGTGTAGACAAAAGAAGATTTAGAATTATGTAGGTACTGTTAGGTTAGGTATAACAGTCCCATATCTGTCTAGATACAATAGTTCGTTACAATTTGCAATATATTATGTAAGCAGTGTAATAAATTGTTATATAATGATTACGCTAGTTAATTTTATAATTAAATTTTCTTTGAGAAACAGTTTCCCATTCATTGTAGTTCCTTCATGTAAATATATCACATTTACAGTAGAACCTCGACAAGTTGAACTTTAAATGGCGAATATATAAATCTGACACTGGTTTTATCACTGGCAAAAAAAATTGCCTGAAAACGGAATTTTTTTCAAATTTTTTTTTTTACAGTAAAGAGTCGGAGTCGGAGTCGTAGGTTAGTACCTTGGTATACAGGCTGTCCCATTTTAATCTATCACCCCCCTATTTTTTTTATCTATCAATTAAATCAAAAAATGTTTCAAATAAAAGTTGTTTGGTTTTGAGGGGGACCCAAAATGGCGTTATTAATTTTTTATTTTTTGGACGTCTTCATGGTCAAATAGGACCAACATTTTTTTTTCAAATGGAAACCTATATTTTTTATTACGGTATCTTATTGTTTGAGAAAAAACAAGCAGCTTTTGTTTTAAGTGATTTTTTGTATGACTTCATTTTTTAAAATTTTTAACAAAATAATTTTAGATTTTCACTAATATATTACTCTAAACCCATTAACTTTAGAGGAAAAGTGCAGAAAACAAAAATGTTTATTTTATTTTGATATAACTAAGAAAATTATATCAGAATTTTTCTCTTAAAAATATTAAAGCAAAAAAAAAATTTTATTTAAAAAAATCTGAAATCATTTTTCTAGTTATATCAGATTAAAATAAACATTTTTTGTTTTCTACACTTTTCCTCTAAAGTTAATGGGGTTCCAGTAAAAAATTAGTGAAAATCTAAAATCTAAAATTATTTTGTTGAATATTAAAAAAAGTCCTACAAAAAAACATTTAAAACAAAAGCTGTTTGTATAAGATACCATAATAAAAAATATAGGTTTCCATTTGAAAAAAAAAGTGTTGGTCCTATTTGACCATGAAGACGTCCAAAAAATCAAAAACTAATAACGCAATTTTGAGTCCCCCTCAAAACCAAACAACTTTTATTTGAAACATTTTTTGATTTAATTGATAGATAAAAAAAATTAGGGGGGGTGATAGATTAAAATGGGACATTCTGTATATGTCTTCTTTTAGGTTTCCTCGCTTCAAAAAGGCAATCATAATTTGGTGAACTGAAGAGCAAAACAAGGTCATTCAAGGTCATATAGAAAAATTATTATTTTTAAAAATAAAAATAAATCAAACTTAAAAAACGTTCGGCTTCGGTCAAAAACTTTCTGTTGGACACTACAATTTTTTGTAACCATTTTCGATAATTATTTTTTTGAATATTTAGGCTTTAAAGACTTGAATTAGTCTTGGTAGTTTTAAGTTACACCAAAACAATAAATCATGTAGAATGTAGATAGACCGGAAACAACAATTCTTGCAATTAGTATCGGTCCCTAAAAGTTCTTTTAAATCAATTTTACAATACTTATACATTTTTATGGTTCTAGGACAAAAATCATACATACATATATCATTTTTCGGAAATATTCTGCATTTAACTGATATACTTGTATGTTGAAAAACATTATACGGAAAACCCAAAAACGTTTTCTTCAATTATTGTTTTTACTAATTATCTAAATTTGAATTTCTACTAACCAACAAACTTTAATAATTTTTTTCTCCTGGAATATTTGATCAAAAATTACGTATCTTCATATGCCACAAAACTACAGAAATATTTGACACCTTGAATAACACGATTCCATTCAATGAAACTAATACAATACATATTGTAGAACATGTTAATTATTTGATAAGTAGGTATATAAATATTAAATAAGGCAAGCTGCGCTATGTAAGTCATGTAATTGTTTTGTTATTTAAGTGAAATCTATTATAGTGTATGTTCAAAGGTGTGTCCGTCATGAAAAACACTTTCAGTGTTAATTATTGTATGATTAAGCTCACAAAAAAAATTGTCACAAGAATAAAGAAAATACCTATGGCAGCTACATATACATATATTCAGCTGGTTCAGCGATACGAATATTTTGAAGGAAGGTAGAATAATGGGTCATTTGGAAGTATTTCTTTAAATTAAATCGTAAAGATAAATGTTAAATGAAATAAGTCAATATTTTAAATCAAAATTGTAAAAACCTGTAGTCACGTGATTATAACGCGTCTGGCACATCGGTTAGTGGTGTGATGTCGGACATCTAAAAAAATATTTGTTTATTTAATATTCCTGGCATGTAGAACGCCAGTAAGCAAGAAGAATGTTTTAAATTCTACCCATGTCCGAGTGATCAAAAAGCTTTGTATTGGGTTGTTTAATATAACCAATGTAGCGTCGTCCCCTATCTGTGATTTAACAACTACATAATTATTATTGTTTATGTTGTTGCACCGACCGACCCCCTCCCCCTGCCCAGCATACTAACTGCGTTTCAACGAGTTCTTAAGGGCGCACAGACCACTTAATTACTAGACCCCTCGGTTTTAACAAGTGGTTTATAAATAAGCATAAGTACATACATACAAACTACAAACATATTGTTTTCGATTTGTGAAAAATTATATATAGGTACTATAAGGCCTATTTCACACATATACGGTTTCATTCGGTTCGGTTCGTTTTCGGTCGCTGCCGACAAGTGTGAAACGATGATTCAGTTTGTATTCAGTACCTAATAGAAACCGTACAGAACTGAATACTCCCTCCACACGGACAGATTTCATCAGGTTTCAATTCGTGTCCAGGGAATCACAAAGCAATGAACGCGTTCACACATACTCGGTTTAGTTTCGGTTTTAACCTGATAGCGAGTGTTATTTTTTTTTAAGTTTTGTCGCGGATTTTCTAATAAAATGAGCGGTTTTCTAGATGTTGATGTGGATCGTCTTCATGCTCTTTAGCTTCGGGAAAATAGTGTAGAATGCTCCAAATTCCTGCTGTAAAGTGATGAGAGGGTGCTCGCAATGAATTCTAGTATTCCTCCTTCATTTTTCAATTTTTTTATAGAGAAACAACATGGCAACAACTTGCCTTCTCTCCATGATAACTACTGAGTTTACGGAAAAAAATAAAACCTAATATGAACCGTATGAGAAACGTGTATGTGTGAAAAGGTTTGATTCGTTTTCGGCTGAAACCGAAAACGAACCGAACCGAATGGAACCGTGTATGTGTGAAACAAGGCTAACGGAAATATATTGTATAAAACTAATTCGAATTTAAAATAATTACTTAGTTCGTGAAGTAGCATAAAATATATCAATGGTTTATTTATTATTAGTTGCAGAGATACTTTTTTTGAAAAATTAGTTGTCGCAGTTTTGTATTGTTGCAGTAAATAACAAATTATTCACACTAATGTTTGGTATTATAAAAAGTTTACTTTCGAGCATAAGCTAAGGTGACGCTATCTACGGGGTATTAAACATAAATGACAGCACTCTAACAGTTCTAACGAATGGTATGGTTTACAATTCAATTATTCCCAAACTGGTCTATATGGAACCCCAAGGGTTGACTTCGACTTGCAGAGGTCTATGTCAGCGAGAAAAAAATGAGAGTTTACGAGATGTAAATGGGGGACCAATAAAACTCTCCACATATTTTATCATTTTCAGTTCAGAAAGGATTATCACCAGTTCTGACTTCAGAATGATATTCCTGTTGCTTATCTTGCATTATAGACTATCGCAAAAATGTTTTTGATACATAGATTTTCCATCTTCATTTGAAGTTAATGGGTTAAGAAAAATTCAATATTAAGCAGACATAAATGAAATATTTTTTATACCTTTATCTTAACTAAAACTAAACTAAAAGAGTTCAATATATTTCTGATTACTGAACTGGCATAATCAAAACTGCGATTCCCCGCAGTGTATCGAACACTGGCGGTCGGGGAAATATCGTAATACCTGAGTAAGTTATTAAGTTACTTGTTCACGCATCTATGATGATGATTCCAAATAAACGTGTCTCTATTAATTAACAATCACTTAAATAATTTACACTTTTCATTAATTTTATAATTCTAAACAAATTGATTTTACGAAGCACATTTTTGCGGAGCGCACTGGTAACAATAATGTTAAGTAGCGTGTTTTGAGACATAAGTATTTGTCTGGTGGAAAAACAGTTAGATATAGGATAAAGGTATTTGTATTTGTTGTGTAGACCGCATTTTAAAAAAAGTAATAATAAAAATTTCAACAGGTGTCCTATTTTTAAAATGCGATTAAAATTAGTATTGTTTAAATCTGGTATCTAGATTTATTTCTAAATTTTAATTAAACTAAACGTAAACCATACGATAAGACGGCTAATATTAAAAATAAAGAATCGAAATAGAAAATCGTGATTTCTAACGTTTAATATTTATTAAGCTAAAATAACGAATGCACAAAAGTGCAGGTCATGGACATTCAGTAAAAGTGCACCTAAAGAAATAGCTTACGGTCAGTTTTAATTATTTATGCCTAATAAAAACAAAAACACTGTACCTAAGCAATAAATGTAATTTAAACCCAATTAATATTGTATTAAATGAACATAAATATTACTTAAATAAAATGACATACAATATTGCAAAAATTCATGTTTTAATTTTGTTTATGGGGAGTCTATAAAATGCACCTCATAAATTTGCAGAACATCACAAAAAATGATGTTTATTAATACTTTTTTATTTTTCTTAAAAAAAATATTTTTCTGACCCCCTCCTCTAATGAGTTCATTGGTATGTCAATCAGTTCTATTTCATAGTTAAATAATAATCGTAAATAAAAAGGTAGTAGAATCCGGAACTTTAAATTTATTTATGAAGAAAAATATCGCACACATTTCGGCATGTGTTTTTGATGTATTCAAGTTAAAAAAATATCAAATGTTCCGATTATTCGGCTAACCAACCATCAATTAGAATTTCTGGCATTGATAAAATAACATTCCAAACTATCGACACAAAGCAAACGAGTGGTAAAATAAATGTCTATTTATAACAAAATAAAATAGTGTTTTTGGTTATTTTAATTAGCCTATAAACCACATACAAACTGCCTCAATAGTTTTTAAGATCGACTATATTTTTTCTGAAAAAAAAATCATTTTCGACCGCCCTAGCTGTTAGTTTTCTAGTTTTCTAATGTCCGGTATTATAAACGACCTAGCAAATTTGCAAGCTAGCAAGCACTTTCAAATGAGATATCAAACTTATATGACAGTTCTCAGTAAGTTGGTTTTTACCGTGTTTTACGCAAGGTTAGTAAATACACTTTAGTAAATATACTTTACATACCTTTTTTTTTACTTTCTATGTATGAAGCTATCTATCTAAAACTTTAAGAGAACTGTCATATAAATTTGATACCCCATTTGAGAGTGCTTGCTAGCTTGCAAATTTGCTAGGTCGTTTATAATACCAGACATTAGTCATTCAAATATTAGGTATTTATAATATTATAATTATTTATTATCAGTGCTCCCCCCCCCCCCCCCTCATTATATATAATTTTCATTTGTTATCTTTAATAATTGTTAAATTCATGGGAGGGGGGAAGGGTTTATAACTCATAATAAAAAAAAGGCCGTTTTAAGGGTTATACCTTTCCTCCGACAACAAAATTTGGTTAAGATCATTTTCATGTTATGAAAATATGTACTTAATTAAATCGAGTGCACCACTTAAGTCGATTTGCACAGGGTAATTTGGCGCACACTAGCGTTCCACAATTATGATAAATTAATATATTAAATTATCCAAAAAATATAAAACTTATACTGTCAAATTATGAGTTAAATTGCAAATATTCAAACTATAACTGAAAAAAATCCAATATTTTATTTTCTATTTAATAATATTCTTAGGTGCGCCACATTCGCCGCTGTTCCCTTGTTTATTTCGACTGCCTTAATAAAACATTAATTAAATAAAAAAATACTCAAATTAACTATATAATTAATTCATATAAATACATAAGTAATAACACGTTTTTACAAATTAAAAACGTATATATTTAATTTCTACGTATTTATTGGCACGACATAGATTTAAATTTTAAATAATTTTAATTCAAGTATGTGAAAGTCGTCAACAACTTTGTGGTATCTATTATTAATAAACAAAATAAAAATACTTCTAATTATGTTTTTAACTTTTACTATCTACCGAATCCAGAGACGGACAGAAAGAAATTTGTAAACAAACTTTGATTACATCATTATTATTTATGTCCAGTATTATGAGAGCAAAAGTTAACTTAACGTTATCTGCTAGGTATCTATATTTACAACGTGTATTGTATAAAAGAGACCTACAGAGCCTACTGGTCTCAAAAGACAAACGTCTATCTGTCCGTCCGTTAGTGCGCTTATCACTCGAGAACCACTTATCCGATTTACATGTTTCTTTTTCTTTTTTTAATCCATAGTTATGTTCTCTGCCTTGGTTTTAGTATATATTTTGTTACTGTAGGTAACATAAAGAAAAAGCAGTGACGATAATAGTAAATAAAGTCGGAAAAAAGTTTACCGACAGCGCTCTCTTTTGCAATACGCTGCCGTAGAATAGGTATTGAACAATGTTATGTATATGTATGTAGTACCTAATTCATACATTTTTCAAAAATCTAAAACTATAATTTTGTAGTCCTCTCGAGCGAAGCTAGTTAAATATTAAATTGACAACCCATTAACAGGTTGTAATGAATTGTGTGGCTTATATAAATGACCTTAACGCATGCGCATTAAAAGTAAAAATTAGCGATTTAAAAGCAGTGGTGACAAAATTATTATTATACATTTATTACCACTGCTTTAGACTACTCTAGAGTCTAGACTCCCGAGCAAATTCATAACGATTTGACACCTTGCAGATGACGTTAGCTCCCAAGCAAACTTTAAAATACCGAGCATAAAATTCTAAACATACTCAAGGAAGAAACTCAAGAAAGAACTCAAGGAAATACCTAAAGTCCTAAAACATTTATTGCATTCATGGCATCAATATTTTCTTTCTTCAAAATTTAAAAAAATGTAAAAATTTTTACTTTATTTGCTGCAAGAGTACCTATTTTTAAATATTGAAAATTATACAAGACAGAATATAAAATCAAGTTTTTATAAACGTAATTATTAAATATCAAATACTATTTTTGTCGTATGACACATGTTGGATTCTGTTGTTATTTATTCCCATATTTAAACTCAAATATTCACTGTAAACAAATATAACAAGGATCTATGATGTATCGAATTATATTGAATCCCTTAAAATGCCCCTTGACTACTGTACCAAATACCAGCATGTTTCTCATTCGAATTAAACTTATTGCAAGAAATTAAGTGGACCAGCAAATAAAAAAGACTATTTAAACTAATTTAAAAGCAAAATTTTGTATCCGTTCAAAAATTTATGACTAAGAAGTCAACGGCGTGATTCTTCGGGAAACAATTTTAAAAAGCAAGCACAACAAAAAGCAACAGGTAGTGGGAATGAGAGACGATGACGGTGGTGTGTGGCTGAGTTATGTTGGAATGTTGCATTGAAGAATAAAAATACCTGCATATCACCCGTGTTAGTCACGTTGTTGGCCAACGACTCCATTGTAGACAGTCGCAGAGTAATCTTACATAAATTACGTCATGTTTCGATCACACACTGACACACAAGCACCCAAAAAAATTACCCCAAACACAAACTTATTTAAATTCAAATGAATTGACAACAATCACAAAAAGTGTACGTTACATTTTATACATTGTTGCCAATTCAATGACAATTGAAACACCGCGCACAGAACCACACACTCGGGGACATTTAAAAAGCGAAAGCTAGTGGAGCAATAAACACATTTCGTTCGATGTAAAAAAAAAACACCCAACGAACACCACAGTTTTACCGCCGGCCACTGACTGGTTTGAACAAGAAAATATGCGAAGCGGCAGCAGCAGCTATTCGAGCTCAGAGACTTGTATAATTCTGTATAGAAAGCGGCACACGATAGTGCGCTGAACCACTTGGACCGTTTCGGGCTACTTACTGCACGATTCTACCAAGTCAAATTAATGTTTTTGTAATGATAATGATTTACTTATTTTTTGATAATTTAATTACTATGTGCGTGTACGAACTTTTTAACTTACATATGCCCGGTATTATCAACTAATTTAAAGCTCCTTTAGCGCTAAATGCTCCTTTAAAGTAAATTTGATGTATTACAAATGTGATTTAAATCAATATTTAAGCTCTCAATGAAAAATAGACATAATATACGTTGTAAAGAAATACTGCAGATAATTTAAAATCTATTAAATAAAATGTATTATGCTTGGATCTGTTGAAAATATGACAGTTAGTTAAAGGAACATTTAGTTAAAGTTGATAATACTGGGCGATACTATAAAAAGAATGTATGATAATAGCAAGCACAGAGCTTCTATTTTCGAGTTGTTGTGACTTTTTCTTATTCGAGATTAGTAATAGTCACTAAGTTATTTTCTAGGATCTCGAATGTGTAAATTATACCGTATTCTCAAATCTAATTGATGCGACATTTTTTTTCGAGAAATGTCGCATAAAAACTCTCGACTGCTCCTGAACATGCGGGATTAAATGTCACCTTTCTATGGTTTGTGGTTATGTTTCATAGTAAACAAATAAGTTTTGTATACTTTGTGAAGAATTTAGGCAGACTTAATTTTTACTATGTGACATAATTTTAACTTATAGGGTTATAAGTTATAAGGGTTATATTTAATTGTACTATAGGCAGGGCCGGATTTACCATGCAGGCAGTGTAGGTACGTGCCTATAGCGGCAAAAATTTAGGGGCGGCACATTTGAGCGCGAAAAAAAGTTTTGGTAAAAATTTTATCTGAGAACCTAAAAAAAAATAAAAAATTGATTTGACAACGAACAAAAAAAAGGTTATTGATATGAAAAATATTCACTTTTTTTATTTTTATTCAATGAAAAGGACGGCAATTTTCGCAACTGCCTAGGGGCGGCGAATTTGTAAATCCGGCCCTGACTATAGGTATATTAGATCGTTTTTTTGTATAACGAACATAAATTTAAATACTTTACACTTAAAATTTTATTTAGTATCCATTTTATACACGTGAACATAAATTTTAATACTTTTTTTATACATAATTAAAGGCGAATATTTAATCTATTTAAAATATAGAAAATCGCAAAAATCACATTAAAAATATCAAATTTATTTTGACCAAAGGAAGGAGGTTAGTAGGTAGGTTAAGTAATAATATAGAAAAATCACAATAAATAAAAACGAATTGTCTTAAATATACACATTTATAATAAACTCAAATTTTAATTTTATTACTTCTTTTAATATTGTTAATCGAGAATCGTGCTCAGAAATAAATAGTTATTTTTAGTATACCCTTCGTCGAGATTTAAAATCTCGAACGAAAAATTCGAATTCGACATATTCTCGAGTTTATTTATTTATCTAAATAAATTTTAAAATTACATTGTTAAAAAGTTAAATATTTATTAATATTTTAATTTACCAAAAATCATTATTGTAATGTTCTCTTTTAATTTATGAAAATTTGTTAAACGTTTTGTAAAATATTGAGTATCGAATGTATCGCTAATTTAAAATAAATCCGCTCACATAAAATTGTGGCAGGAAGAACGAGAAGAACAACATGCTGAGTCACAGTGGACCAATTTAATACTAGCACGTGAACCACAGCGTCGGTGTCCAAAACCAATCTGATCCGCTGTAATGTAGGTAGATATAAGACAGGTGCTTAATACAGATCTTGAGTATAACCTATTCGATGATTGAGTTGATTTGATTTTATAATTTTTAATATCGCTTTTAATAGTTATTCATAAATATTTACTTTTATTTTTACATTTTAGTAACGATTAAAAATATAAGAAATGTGATTAAATTTGTCCTTTCTCTGTAAATATGTAAAAAAAATGTATTAGTCCAAGAGCTAGCGGTCCATCTGACTAACCTGTTAGATACAAGGCTAAAAAGTTTTAGATTTATAATTTTAAAGGTACCAGTTAAACAAGTGATGACCTGGCAGGCGTACCGCGGTTGCGTCATACCCCCCCCCCCTAAATTTTTGAAAATGAAAAAAAATTATAAAAATTAACCTACTTCTCAGCAAGGCTGCAATTTTAATATGCTAAAGCATATTAAAACTAAAATTTACATATACGTTTAAATTTACAACAAAAAAACTGCCAGGAAATTTTGAGGGTTTAAAGTACCTGCCAGGCGACGGTAAAGTTGTTATAGGGATGGTAATTTATAACCTACTTTTACAAGGTTAATATTTACAGGAAATATTCTTTAAACTATTTTAAGAAAATATGTCAACAGCCAGGCGATTCTGGCGGTTGCAAGTTCCAGCCATAGGGTGCCCAGGTCTCAGGTTTAACCCGGTGGACCCGGTGTGTCAGGGTTTGTGCACCGTTTCTCCGGGTCCCTGGTTTGGTAATAATGATGATAAGGTCATCAGGGTAACGCAAAAGTGAAAAAGACAAAAAATTGCCCTGTATTTTTATCTGAAAAATAAAATTAAACACAAAAAACAAAAAAAAGGTCTTCATATATTAAAGCGGGCAATGCTTTTTTCAGGGTTTACATAATCTGAAATCTGGTCACCCTAGCATGCCAGGCAAGTGTATAAGGCGAGCGAATTACCCATATTTTAAGTACACTAACCGATCAATCAACATTGTAAGGCTAAAGATGATATTTATTAAATAAGTACATCATACATACTACATACCTACATGTATTTATATGCGGTTCATTAATAGTTACAAACAAAACATTTTTTTTGTTTAATAAATATAAATCTTGATAAAAAAAGGTTCATAACTTTTTCCTCATCATAACTTTGTTTAAAATAAATTTTTTACGATAAAAAATATTTAAATTTGAAAAATAGAAAAAAAATCATATTTTAGTAATCTTCTTTTCTCGGGAAGTAGTTGTTCAATCAGAATAATTTTAAAAAAGAAAGCTAGCTTATACTTTTTTTTTCATTTTGAATATCACTGTTATTAAATGTGAAAAACTTGATTAGAATTGCGCTTGCTCACCGCGAACACCTGTGCATCTGCATGCACATAGGGTTGCCATCCGTCCTCTTTTCCCCGGACAGTGTCCTCTTTTTAAGGGCGTCCGGGGACGTCCGGGGAGATTTTTTAAATGTATTTTTAAGAAGTTTACCTACATAAGAAAAGTTGTCAAAATTGCTAAAAAAAAGATCATCGGTATCAAAAATCTAACCCGATATATACTTTTTTATTTTTGTTCAATCTGTCCTCTTTTTTTTCAATTAACTAATCCTCTTTTCACATCTTATACCATCTGGCAACCCTACAGGCACACAACAGCAACATGTTTCTACAAGTTTGCGAATGTTTTGTTTTAATCGCATATAGCATTTGTTATTATACTCATAATTATAATTGTCACAATAATATTGATCAGTGGCGGCTTTAGGGGGGAGGGGCGACCCTGGGCAACCGCCCGGGGCGCCAAGGTAACAGGGGCGGCAAGAAGCGAAAAAGAACATAAAAAAATAAGAAAAGAAAGATGCAACAACGAAAAAAAAAAGCTCATCAGATTTTTTGCGGTAGAAATTAGTTATATATTCGAGTCAACCAAAAAAAAAGGTCTTCAAAGGTTGGGAGGGCGGCAAAAAAATATTTCGCCCGGGGCGCCGAGCTTGCAAATGCCGGCTCTGATATTGATTATGGATATAGGATATGGGAGTAGGGTAACGGGGTCTCAGGTTTTGACCCGGAGTCTCAGGGTTTGTATACTGTTTCTCCGGACTTCGGGTTTCGTCTATAAACGGTGCAATAGTAATGTTTGTGAAAAAAGGTTTCCATTTTCATCTAGCAAAACCGAAAATTTGATGAGTATATTAAAAAAGAAGGTCTTCATGTACGTGCGCATTTTTTTCTTCTCATGGGGGGATATGACAATATTAAATCATCTTTTATATGGTGAAAAGTATAAAAATTGGACTCATGGGGGGGGGGTTGATCCCCTTAACCCCCCCCCCCCCCTATCTACGCCACTCTTCGAAAAAAAATCGTAGAAATACCGGCGATCCTGCGTTGTTTTTGTCTCGGTAAGCTTTTTCGAACGAGCCCTCAGTCAACCCCACGTGCTATTTAAAATTTATTTGTTCTCCTCTCCCGTGGGTGTTTTTGTTGTTAAATAATAGATTTGGTGATCCCATTGTATTTCTAAAAAAAATTCAATCCTATACATATTTCAAACCATTCAAAAGTTATTTAGGTGGCCCCGAACTTTTGGTAGGCACTACATATGTATTATATGTATGTACATATGTACATTACATACTGTCCCCCCTCTGTCAATTTTCATTGTTTTACTGACTTACGTCGCCCATCGATTGTCAATGCCAATCACATTCGACGTAGGTACATGAATAACAAACAGAACAAACTAATTATTAATTTAAAAAATTTAAAGTCAACTTTTTGCCACAACAGTAGCAATCATATAGTGTACAATCTGTACATAATATACCGAATGACCTTGAAGATACCTACGTTATTAGTATTGTCTTTCTTTTACCTCACTGCTTGAAAGACGACATTTATATGTATCAACTTTTTTTATTAACGCATCTTCAGTCAGTTCCATATGCAGAAATTGTCACTTATTTTTAGACAAAGAATCTAGTTAGTGGCGCAACCAGTGGGGGTCAAGAGGTCCTGGTCTCTCCGCAATGTTGAAACTCGCGAAGGGCCAGATGGCTAAACCATCCATACTAATATTATAAATGCGAAAGTGTATCTGTCTGTCTGTCTGTCTGTCTGTTTGTTACCTTTTCACGGCTAAACCGCTGAACCGATCTTGATGAATTTTGGTAGGGAGATAGCTTACATCCTGAGAAAGGACATAGGCTACTTCGAATCCTAAAAATTCATCCCCTAAAAAATTGAAAGGGGGTGGAAATGTTTGTATGAATTTTTTTTTTAATATTTCACCCCCTGTCACATATGAAGGGCTGTTATTATTTTCATTCGATCCGGCAAGAAAAATACTACAGGAGTGGGGGGTTTTAGGGGGGAAAACAACCCCCTATCTCCTATAGGAACCGAGATATTTACAATTTTGTATAATGAATGTTACCCAAAACAAATGAAAAAAAATATATTTCACCCCCTTTCACATATGAAGGGTTGTCATGAGTTTCATTCGATCTGGCGGGAAAAATACCATGGGGGTGGGGGTTGGAAGGAAAAAAAACAACAACCTATTTTAATTAGGAGCGGAGATATTTAAGATTTTAATATTATAATTGTGACAGTGGATCTGTCTCTCTGTCTGTTTGCTATTTTTTCACGGTTATACCGCTGAACCGATTTTGATGAAATTTTGTAGGGAGATAGTTTACATCTTGAGAAAGGACATAGGCTACTTCGAATTTTAAAAATTCATCCCCTAAAAAATTGAAAGGGGGTGGAAATGTTTGTATGATTTTTTTTTTAATATTTCACCCCCTGTCACATATGAAGGGCTGTTATTATTTTCATTCGATCCGGCGGGAAAAATACTACGGGAGTGGGGGGTTTTAGTGGGGAAATAACCTCCTATCTCCCATAGGAACCGAGATATTTACGATTTTGTATAATGAATTTTACCCAAAACAAATGAAAAAAAATATATTTCACCCCCTTTCACATATGAAGGGTTGTCATGAGTTTCATTCGATCTGGCGGGAAAAATACCATGGGGGTGGGGGTTGGAAGTAAAAAAACAACAACCTATTTTATTTAGGAGCGGAGATATTTAAGATTTTAATATTATAATTGTGACAGTGGATCTGTCTCTCTGTCTGTTTGCTATTTTTTCACGGCTATACCGCTGAACCGATTTTGATGAAATTTTGTAGGGAGATAGTTTACATCTTGAGAAAGGACATAGGCTACTTCGAATCCTAAAAATTCATCCCCTAAAAAATTGAAAGGGGGTGGAAATGTTTGTATGAATTTTTTTTTAATATTTCACCCCCTGTCACATATGAAGGGTTGTTATTATTTTCATTCGATCCGGCGGGAAAAATACTACGGGAGTGGGGTGTTTTAAGGGGGGAAAACAACCCCCTATCTCCCATAGGAACCGAGATATTTACGTTTTGTATAATGAATGTGAATCAAAACAAACGAAAATTTATATATTTCACCCTCTTTCACATATGAAGGGTTGTAATAAATTTTATTTGATCTGGCGGGAAAAATACCATGGGGGTGGGGGTTGGAAGGAAAAAACAACAACCTATCTTACCTAGGAGCCGAGATATTTAAGATTTAATATTATAATTGCGAAAGTGGATCTGTCTCTCTGTCTGTTTGCTATTTTTTCACGGCTATACTGCTGAACCGATTTTGATGAAATTTTGTAGGGAGATAGTTTACATCTTGAGAAAGGACATAGGCTACTTCGAATTTTAAAAATTCATCCCCTAAAAAATTGAAAGGGGGTGGAAATGTTTGTGTGGGAAAAAAATTAAATTTGGTTAAAATATTTCACCACCTGTCATATATGAAGGGTGGTAATTATGTTCAATCGATCCGGCGGGAAAAACACTGTGAGGGTGGGGGTTTAGGGGGAAAAACTATCTCTTAAAGAGCCGAGGTATTTACGATTTTGTATCCATACTTAATATTATAAAAAATGCGAAAGTAGATCTGTCTTTTTTTTCTTTTTCATGGCTAAACCGCGGAAACGATCTTAATTAAATTTGGCAGGAAGATAGTTTGCATTCTGAGGAAGAATATACGCTACTTTAATAATAATATGATTGTTTGTTTGCAAAACGGCAAACGTTTATTATTTTATACGCGGCGCGAACGGATACGAAATTTTGGAGCAAAACTTGCTGTGACACAGGGATGCTAGCGCTCCTCTTTTTCCTCTATTTTTGGGAAGTCAGCCCTAAAGTACCCTTTTTTCAAAAAAGTTCCTCTTTTTTAACTGATTTCAAGTTGAGTTTGTTATTTACAATTAATATAATATAATACAATTATTGTATTATATCAGTGGCGGTGCGTGTAAAATGACTGTAGTGAGGCCAAAAAATCCTATCACTTTAAATAATATCCGCTGGGTTGAAATTTGGCGCCCTACTCCCCTAGGCGACCCCCCCCCCTCCTAGAAAATGGAGTTTCTAACAAATTACAAATTATATCCATTACGCGGTTCTATATTAAATTGAAATTCCTATTACTAAAACTAGGATTAAAGAAAATTTAAAATATGAAGTAGGTAAAATGGTACAAGACACCAATGGAATGTTTAGGAAAATGAAAATTAGTATGTAGATACTATAGGTATATACAAGCGAAAAATTACATTATAATGGAATCAATATAGGTACAATATAAAAAAATACATCATAAAATAGATATTGAAGACTAAGAATTAATAACGTTATACTTAATTGATAAATATTATCAATTAATATGCTAAATAACATACAATCATATAGTAATATGTAATAAAATTGTTGTTCAAGAATCTAAAATAAAACGCAACAATAACATTCAGCTAACAGCTAACTGAATCGAATAAGTATATTGCCTCTGCACACATACATATACCATACCTATAGTACGAATATGTATAATGTATAGGTATACAATACATACAATACACTCTGCGCATGCGAAATAGAGCTGAAGCAATATGAGATTGGCCTCAGCCTTATGTTATAATCTGCATTACCCTCTCTACTTTTTTATTTTCGTTCTCTCTCACACTCATGCGCTGCAATGCTGCTATAGAGGCCAGTAAAATATTTGGCTCAAATGTAAATAATTGGCTTTAAAATGACTTTTTTCATGTTAAAATAATACATTGGAGAGGAATAAAAGTTTGTTTTAGTAAAATTATGACATACACATAGAAATACTAATATATTATAATTGATTTTATTATGTTTAATAAAATAAATATTTCTTTTTTATTCGCTGATAAAGTAAGTGAGGCTTGGCCTCACTTGCTTCATCTGACGCACCGCCACTGTATTATATGTATTTCTTATGGTAAAATATAGTTCGTAGTTTAATAGTCCAGCTAGGTTAGACGATTTTGTATAGATGTGGCGCTAGAAAAAAATAACGGAGTATATTTTTTTTCAAGAAATTGGTATATTTTAATGTATAGAACATGGCGATAGAGCTGGGCGCGGGCCGTGAATTCTTCGGGTCACGGCCGTGACCCGCGTGAGCGTGAGCGATTTTCAAATATTGGATCGTGAGCGTGCGTGATCGTGAGTAACAATAAAACAATCGTGCGTGACCGTGCGTGAGTAAATTTTTGTCGGGCGTGAGTCCGTGAGTCGTGACTATGCATATTTTGAGAATGATACGTTTGGATTCGTTTCACATATTTAATTGTTAATACGAAAAGCTACAATTGACTACAATAAGAATTCCAAAGAAGAAGCATTGTAAAATTCAATAGTCAGCGTTGCCAACTTGAAATAAATTTAAAATCCCTCTGTCGACACGTTAATAATCCCCCAGATTTTAAATGTATTGGTTGTTACTATTACATACTATGTTTTATTTCCATTTTATCAATTTTTTTGTTATTATTTGCACTAAAAATGTAGTTTAAAAAAAATAATACAAATATAAAGTATACACATATTATATTGCACGAAAAAAATTAATTAAAATTTTTATCTATTTCATATTATTAAATCGTGTCACGACCGTGACCCGCTGTGCGTGATCGGGCGTGAGTAAAAAAATACAATTCGTGAGCGTGCGTGATCGTGATTTTTATTTCTGAGACCGTGAGTGAGCGGGCGTGACTAAAAAATTTTTGCTCGTGAGCGTTCGTGATCGTGAGCAAAAATTACTCACGCGCCCAGCTCTACATGGCGATAACTTCGCCCCTCTCGAAGGGGGGTGAATAACTTTCTAGGAACTTACAAAGCTGTCTAAATTCAGTTATTTAGGAATAACACTGAGAATGTCAGTTTCAGGATAAAATAGATCAAATAGACCTTAAAGCCGATAAAATTTCTAACAAAATGGTGTTTTTAAAAATGTTGTACTATAAATAGTTATTGAAATAGAGCCCGCGAAAAAATTATTTATCGACGCGACGTCACGTTTGGTAATCATGCCTAAAATATGGAGTTCCGGTTCCGTTGAACCGCTGTGTTTAATAAGTCTTTAATTAAATTTCAAAATGAAATAATAGTGAAAAGAGTGCCCTAAATAATGCTTTGTACCCAATCAGTGGCGTCACTAGGGGGGTGCGGGGGGTGCGGACCGCACCGGGTGACACCATCACAAGGGGTGACACCCAAATGTAAAACATCACTTTAGTACTAGTATTCTATAATGTTTTTTGGTAATGACTAAAAAAAAAATTAACTGTGCGCTCAGGGGGTGACACCATTTTTAGTAATGACTAAAAAAAAAAAAAGGTTCAGAATTGAACTGCTCAGGAGGTGACACCATGATTTACCGCACTGGGTGACACCAACCCTAGTGACGCCACTGTACCCAATGTCGAAATCTCGAAAAATGTTTG